>CM070824.1:30467022-30979522 GCA_036326025.1 Chrosomus eos | reverse complement strand
AAGACTTCCGCATAGGTTTTCCCCCTCAGTGTATCCAAACCTTACTGTTCTATAGGTGTCAAATTTCAGAAGACTAGGTCAACCACTCTACGATCACCAGAAGTTTACTGTGATAAGAGTTAGATGTAAAACCACTATATGAAGTCTATACATGATGCTGGTCTGATGTTTATTTGTTCTCTTGTGTTACAGGTAGCCTACTGTATGTGTCTATGCCATGATGTCTTCAGAAGCTGCACCCTGTTGTAAAGCATCTCAGATATCTCAGATATAAACAAGCCTCAGGAGGGACAAAGAGTAATCTGAGTGACTCTACGTGGGAAATTGAAACAGATTTAACAGCTATTCAGGCGCCGTGGACTTTCACTTGTCCATGAACTTGCGCGTGCAGAGGACTGAAGCGCCTTTCTGACAGAACTGTTCTTGCTCCGGCTTTAACTTCAGGTTATTCGGCAGTGTTGCCACAATGGACCGAATGGCTTCACTCGCATCTTTCTCCGCTTACAGAACTACAACTCAAAGTCGACATCAACGTCATCGTTCTCAGCCACTCCCTCTGTTCGCTGATTGAACCGGTAAAAAATTGATCGCGGAGAAAACCAATGTCTACAGCAGAATCCCAGACGTAGTACTGAAGGAAAATGTAAATTGAGCGGAAGTACGAAGGAGGGCGGAGTCAGACTAAATCAATGGACTCCAACGATTATATTTTTTTCTACGAATCTTTGAGTTAACTAAACATGATTGGAATTTGCACCGCAGCACCACCACACCTTGATGCTCATGACAAGAATAGCATGTATAGTTATCTTTATTGAAGTGAATTAGGTTTAAATCGCAGTCATGCATGAATTAATGATGGGTCACGTACGTCTAGAAGGTCCAACACATTGATAGTTTCTGGGATACTGATAAATACACTGAACAAAATTATAAACGCAGTAGACCCTTTAAAGAATATATGTACAAAATATGATAGTTCTACCTGTTAATTAAGATGTTTTACATACTACTTTTTGTAGTAGTCTGAGAAAGACGTCTTCTTCCAGATGTGCAAGCAAGAAGTAAACTGACCAGGGGCCTCATGTATCAACACTGCGTACGCACATTTACAGCTTTGTCCGTACGCAATGTTTTAGTATGAATTCAACGCAAGTCTTTGTACATGAGGCCCCAGGTCATGTGACCTTTCACACTAGTCACATGACATTAATAGATTTTAATCAAGACAATCTATTTTTTCATTTAAAAGTTGAATTTCTTGCCCAAAGCCAATAAAAAAAAAATTTGAGCTTCCAGAAATAAGAAAAAAGATGCGGTCACAATTGTGACCAGTGGGATTAAACAGGTTAAAGGATTAGTTCACTTTAAAAAAACTTTTGCTGATAATTTACTCACCCCCATCCAAGATGTCCATTTCTTTCTTTCTTCAGTCGACAAGAAATTAATGTTTTTGATGAAAACATTCCAGGATTTTTCTCCATATAATGGACTTCAACGGCAACCAAACGGTTCAAGGTCCAAATGACAGTTTCAGTGCAGCTTCAAAGGGCTTTAAACGACTCCAGACGATGAATAAGGGTCTTATCTAGCGAACCGATCGGTCATTTCAAAAATAAATAAAAAAGTTTAAGTTTCATAAGCACAAATGCTCGCCTTGCTCTGTTCTGTGATGAGTCTGTTCTAGTGATGGGTCATTCATGAACGATTCGTTCATTGCGTCTGTCACGTAGCAAATAAACGAAAGACTCGGAAGGATAATTAATTATTTATGTTCCCTGTAAATTATTTTTGACTGCATTATAATGATTTCTTTATTCAGAATATGATCAAGATTGCATAGGTGGATGTGTTCGGGGAATTTGGCGGTTAGAAATATAACGTTTAAAGCCACTTGAATGAAGGAAATTACTCGAAAAAAGATTCGTTCATTTTGATGAACGAGTTCGAACAGGAGAGTCTCAACGTAATTGCGTATTACATGACGTCACATGAACGCGCATCACAGAACAGAGCAAGTCGAGCATTTGTGCTTATAAAACTTGAACTTTTTTATTTTATTTTTGAAATGACCAATCGTTTCACTAGATAATACAGTCTATGGATAAGACCCTTTTTCATGAATGAATGAGGCATTTATATAGCGCTTTCATATGTACTACTGTACACCCAAAGCGCTTTACAATCATATCAGGGGTTCTCTCCTCAACCAGCACCAGTGTGCAGCATCCACTTGGATGATGCGACGGCAGCCACAGTACAACGGCGCCAGTGCGCTCACCAAACACCAGCTATAGGTGGAGAGGAGAGAGAGTGATAGAGCCAATTCAGTGGATGGGGATTATTAGGAGGCCATGATGGACAGAGACCAATGGGTGGAATGTGGCCAGGACACCGGGGTTACACCCCTACTCTTTACGAGAAGTGCCATGGGATTTTTAATGATTTTATGGTTTAAATGGACTGCATTTATATAGCGCTTTCATAGACCCAATGGCCACCAAATCGCTTTACATTTTGCCTCTCATTCACCCATTCACTCACACATTCATACACCGACGGCGGTGTCAGCCGTACAAGGCGCCATCCTGCTCGTCGGGAGCAGTTGGGGTTAGGTGTCTTGCTCATGGACACCTCGACACTTGGTCAGGTGGAACCGGGGATTGAACCACCAACCTTTTGATTTGTAGACAATCTACATGAACCACTGAACCACTGCCGCCCCGTTTAACGTCTCATCCGTAGGACGGTGCTCTTTTTGACAGTATAGTGTCCCCGTCACTACACTGGGGTGTTAGGACCCACACAGACCACGGGGTGAGCGCCCCCTGCTGGCCTCTCTAACACCTCTTCCAGCAGCAACCTGGTTTTCTCAGAAGGTCTCCCATCCAGGTACTAACCGGGCTCAGCCCTGCTTAGCTTCAGTGGGCAACCAGTCTTGGGCTACAGGGTGATATGGCTGCTGGCCATCGTCTGGTATCGTTTAAAGCCCTTTGAAGCTGCACTGAAACTGTCATTTGGACGAACATTGAACCGTTTGGATCCTGTTGAAGTCCATTATATGGAGAAAAATCCTGGAATGTTTTCATCAAAAACCTTAATTTCTTTTCGACTGAAGAAAGAAAGACATGGACATCTTGGATGAAATGAGGGTGAGTAAATTATCAGCAAAAGTTTTTTTAAAAGTGAACTGATCCTTTAAGGGGAGCCGACAGCCGAGCTCTGCATGGGCATACAGGTCTGGAGACTCGCGGCTTGGCGGCGGGGGAATCCCTCCCCGCTGTGTAGTCTGTATGTATGTGTATGTGGGCCATTCCACCGAATGGGTGACATTTGCTTGTTGTAACTCTTCAAAATTAAACTTTATTTTTAAAAAAATCTTTTGGCAACACTGAATCTAATACTACACAAATGTAACTATTACAAATGTGTAGGCTATTGGTCAATCTAAGGGAACTTTATTTATTATTTTACAAGATTTCTAACCAGAAGATGGACGCATGTTTTCTCAGTCCTGCTACCGAAACTCATGTGCCATTTAAAAAGCATCTTTAAAAGCATGTCAATTAATTCCAATTGTTTTCCCCACAAGAAAGTGTTTTATTTTAAAGAAATTGTTGGTTATATGTTCAAATAATTGATATTTGTGACCAACATTGTTTTTGTATTGTTTTAATTATTTTTAGTAAAAAAATAATCTCAAGATGTGCTCGGTCCTTCATCTCTCCTGTCATTGCGTATTTTGTAAGGATTTTCTCCCCTCCAGGCTTTTGTTTCAGAATTATTTTGACAAGCTTGACAACAGGAATAAACGTTACGAAAAAAAAAATGTATGTAAAAAAATAATTTATATTTATATTTATAATAATACTACACTATAAGAAAAAAGGGTACGGTTGGGGTACATTTGTGAACACTTTGGGTAGAAATGGTGAAGTTGTCATATTAGTACCCTAAGGTGTAACGGTAAAAAAGGTATGTTTCCAACTGTCAGAGTTGAACAGTAAATTAAATGAAAAACAAGCTTTAATTTATATAAATGTATTTCATACGTGTTCCTGCCGTAATAATGGCTCATTTCAGAGATTTATTTTATTCTCTTTTTTATTTATTATTTTCTTAACGGCTCCCACTCGCTGGGAGCAGTGATGTAATGCACATTACTGCAAAGTGCAACAGTTACCATAAAGTGCAAGGAAGTGGTCAAAAAGGGTTTACAAAATTACTTTTAGATCGATAAATTCTGAGCTGTGGATTTAGAAGACAATAAAATCCCTGTAAATGCTAAAATAACCTCCCCATGAGAAACAACTATCTGAATAGGCTAATGATTGAGAAGTATGGTTATAGAGATGGTTATTCAAGCACCACTTGTCATGAAATTGAGTACTGCATTGTCCACCACCTTCTAATATTAATTAATTAATTTCATTGTTTTAAGTACATTGTCACCTTTAAACAGAGTAATTGAAATGTCAGGCAAAAAGAGACCCCTGGATGTTTGAACTTGATTGACTGTTTTCCTTTACATTTGTAAATTTGTAAGGGAAACTGTTGACAAACTCCTTTATATGGAAAAATGTGGTGTTATTTATTTGGTTAACTTGCAGTTAGGAAAATAAGCCATATTAAGTTAAATGAACTTGAATATTAATACAGACAACTTAAAAGAGTGAGTTTATAGCATTTCAACTAAATGTTGGAAGTCCAGGTTACTTGTTTTAAAAAAACAAAATAATTTTTTCAACAAAACTTTTCAAGTTGAAAATCGTCTTTGTTATAAATGTAACCCTGGTTCCCTGAGAAGGGGAACAAGACACTGCATCTGAACAAGACGCTATGGGGAACACTGCCAGCATGGCCGGTGTCTACAATCACATGAAAGTGCGTATCTATACCACAAATGTTATTTCTCGTGCCATTTACACGCCAAAAATGTTTTTTGTGTGCATATGCTACACTGAAAACCCCTAGGATTAAGGGTGGGGAGTGCGTGCGTATTACATGCCATAAAGTGTGTATCATATGCACACGAAAACTGCGAATCATATGCACGCAAAAAACTATTTTTGGCATATAAATGCCACGACAAATAACACTCTTTGTATAAATACGCACTTTCATGAGATCTGGCTCGTAAAAACACAACAATGGCATGGCAACGAGACACAGTGTTTCTTTCCCCTTCTCAGGGAACCAGGTTTAACTGAGATTTTCCCTTTCGAATGGGAACTTGCACCGCACTACACACAAGTGAGTGCCAGAGTCAGTCGGGTTTCAACTGTCACTTCCGGGGCTAGATCGGGCCTCAACAAGGATTCCTCTGGGCCAAAGCAGGCCAAGTGGGGCTTGAGGAGTGGTTAGGAGAGGGTCAGGAGAGGATCAACACCGCTGCTCATTTCCCATATTATCATATCAGGCTGCAGATAACTTTTTACCAGCTAACCAGCTAAAGATTTTAAATATTTTAAACAATTTTCAGCTCAAAAATGTACTTTCAGACACCAGTGATCGTTTGAAATAACTTCCTTGCGATCCGATGGGGATTCTGTATATATTTATATGCTATTCTAAATGCTACTTATGCTAACTATTGGAATAATAAATACACGTATGTTTATGGAAAATACCAGAGACTGCTTGAAGAACGTAGGCAAATCATATGATTATAATTTTGTCTTTATTTGGTTTAATGTTTAGACTCTTCCCTAAGCCTTTGTTGATACCGGAATAATGCATCCACATATGTCATAAAAAAAAAACATGCATTCTTGTTACAATTAATAACTCCTGTTTTCTTCTTATGAGATCTGGCTTAAAAGGATAACAGTACAGTGAGATGGGAGAGATCGCTCAAACCATTTTATACATTTATATAAATGTATATGATTTATAATCAATTTATATTTTATCAATATTTCTAAAAGTGTAAGTCTTTGGGCTTAAAAGCCTTAATTGGAGTTGTTTTGTGAAGACCAAACGTTTGTTCTGTCATACTCAATTTGCGATTTAGGTCGTTTTCAGTCAGCTGGTGAAACGGTATGTGGCGTTGTTCTATGGAGGCGTGTTATGGCGGGTTTTTTAGGGTAGCACTGCAGGTCTACTGGCCCGACAGTGGAAATGCAA
This sequence comes from Chrosomus eos, assembly GCA_036326025.1. NCBI lineage: Eukaryota > Metazoa > Chordata > Actinopteri > Cypriniformes > Leuciscidae > Chrosomus > Chrosomus eos. The sequence continues at coordinate 30,973,396 of CM070824.1, read as the reverse complement.
CTTGATTTTTGGGCTCGGTGCTTGAGTTTCCGAGGCTAGGACCCCGCCAGCACATTGTTAGCCCTGGCTCGCACTGGCCCAACAGTTGAAAACGGCTATATATAAGCTCCAGAGAGCTTTGGGGAGAGGCAACCTCAGCAAGAAGACTCTCTAGAGTGAGAGGAAGCTAAACTATACTCTATTCTAAAAGCAACTTTGTCAGGAGGCTCACAAAGAGCCAGACACAGTGGACGTCACCTGTTTAGACGGAACTGAAGCATAAGGACTCGAAACGAGAGAAGGCACAAAACATATGCTATGGATCTATCAAAGAGGTTCAGAGAGAGATATACAACTCAAGACCATTATCCAGGCAAGGCCCTGGGAGCGGAGGCCTCAGGAGAACCACTCTCCAGACCAAGAGGAGGCCTAACAACCCAGTCTCACTGTCTAGACTGAGCTCTGCAGACCTAACTACACTTTATGCCAAGGATAGCCCTATCATGGAGGTTCTAAGAGAACCATACAACTTAATATTGGTATCAAGGCAGAGCTTTCGAGGGATTTCGTCTATAAAGAAACACACAGGTCGTGTGATTTATCACACCAGGTGTCAGATAACACTGACGCAGCACTTCCTGAACTGATTCGCACTAGCGCTACCCATAATTGCCCTCAACACGTCACAAACAAATGATCCCTGAAAACAAAGAAGAGGATGAACTGTACTACAGATGCTCACCAGATGTCTCACCAGTTTGTCATTGGCTGTTGCCGACCAATGTTATTGTTGTGTTTTTAAACACGCGTCAGACACAGTGCGAGTTCCATTTGAGGCCATACAACTTAACTCAAAGTTAAGTTGAGTGATTTTTTTACAGTGAAATCCCTGAGAAAAACTTAAAAAAAATAAGAAATGGATATAATGCCATTTTTATATTGTTGCTGCGTGTGGGCCAAATAAAAAAAGAGGATAGATAGATAGATAGATAGATAGATAGATAGATAGATAGATAGATAGATAGATAGATAGATAGATAGATAGATAGATAGATAGATAGATAGATAGATAGATAGATAGATAGATAGATAGATAGATAGATAGATAGATAGATAGATAGATAGATAGATAGATAGATAGATAGATAGATAGATAGATAGATAGAAAAAGGTTACAGAGGAAAACAGGAATGTACAGCATATTTATGAGTGACCCGAGTGAAAAAGTAAAGCGAGAAGTGACTGGCCTTATTCGGTACTTTCATGCCCATGATATTCAGATGAGGGGACAGGCCAATTCTGGCTTTCTAGAAATTAACAACAGTTTATGACTTTTCAGAATATGTCTTCCTCAGCATATGTCATAAGTGAAAGGGAAACATCAGGTTAAACATTATTGTTCACAAAATTAGTCAAATAGCATTTTTCATAGCAGAAGTACCTATACGTGTCCTTTGGTGCTTTCAGGATGTAGGCGCGCATGTGCTTAAGGGGTATCACTGGGGAGAGTATCAGTCTGAGTTCCTCTTAAGGTAACCAAGTTATTTAAAGTTGCTACGCTCTAAAAAATAAAGGTTATTTATAGACATTGGTGGATCAATAAAGAACCTTTAACATTTGTAAAACCTTGTCATAGCACAAGTGGAAAAGGGTTCTTTAAATTATTAAACTGTTCTTCACACTAAGGAAAATAAGGTTCTTTAGGGAACCAAAAAAGTTCTTCTATGGCATTGCTGCTAAAACCCCTTAAACCTTTATTTTTAAGAGTGTACAAAGCAGCTTTGCACTGTTGGACCATAAACTGCCCCAAACTGAGTTTCTACGTGCCTCTCTAATTCTAATTAGTGACACATGTGTCAAGGCAAAGAAATGTGTCATTTAAACCATAATGCATGCTTGAGGAAATTTCATGGCCTGGCGAGTAAATTTTAATAACACATAGTGACTTATATCTTGCTACAGTGTGTCTCTGCACTTTTGAGGAATGTGTTGCGTTTCTGACATCAAGGGGACCTGCCAGAATGATGTCAGTCCACTGCCCTTTTAAAAGCTCTTCCTTACGCAACCTATAAGGAATCAGCTTTTCACTGTATTCATGCCCACAGCACCAAACAGGCATAAACACACACAATGCAATAAACGTATGTTTCACCTCCTGAAATACCCAAACTCGCCAGACATGGTTTCCCCTGCGTGGCATACAGAAGTGCAGTGTTTAGATCATTTGCAAAGCAAAGGCTTAACAGAGGAACTATTTACACTGCCTCGACCACAGATCTTTATCTGTCCTCTTATCACCTTTAACAACTACATGTTTGGTTTCAGTCACACATTTATTTGAAGCAGACATGAGACAAAAGGGAAATTCAGACCCCATTTTTTTTCTAGAATTCAGAGAGACTGAGCAAGAAAGAGGCTAGTATTTAGTTATGACCAGTTGCAGGCATCGTGCAAACTATATATCCTCTATTTTAGAAGACAAACTGAACTTTGTATTCAAAGTACATTTAGAGTTTGAACTCCACTTCTCTATCCATATCAGTCTTTCCTTCGTGTTTGTAATTATCTCACTTCCTTAATTCTCTCACTTATAATGTTTATATTTGTGCTTGTGGTTAAATGGTCTGACCTCCTGATTATATTGAAGACAAGAACAGAATTCTGACAAAAATGAATAGCAAGAATTGTTCTTCTTTCTGTTTCTTCTAACCCACTTTTATGTTCTCTGTTGTTCTTGAATTAAGGTAAAACAATCGAAAGAGTTTGAGCTCTAAAAAGCCTTACGCAACCCACAAATTACAAAAATAAATAAAGAAAAATACATACAAAATCATTTTTAGTTATTGATTAGGAAAAGCATGGAAAAGGATAGTCCATCAAGTAACGAGAAGCAGCCAAAAAATATGTGCCCTTTCTGTCCCCTCAATGTTTATAGTCTAATGAAGATTATATCAAATCATCTAGTCTTTCATACAGAGTGTTGTGTACTTCTTAAAGTGTTATTTATTAAAAACAATTTCTCTAACAAATGTACCAAATATCTCAAGGGCAGATGTTGTTGAATATATATATTTTGAAGAGATAAATATTTTAATCCAAATGGACAATTAATCCAAATGGATTCTAGTGTGTCTCTGTATTATGTAAAAAAAAAATTTACAAAGAGGGCAAATGTTGCCCCTTAATAAAAAAAAATTCTGACACGGCAATAAACAAGGCAATTTTTTGGGGGACTAATGATTCTCCTTGTTCTGTTACCCCATGTATAGTATAGTATAGTATAGTATAGTATAGTATAGTATAGTATAGTATAGTAAGTATAGTATAGTATAGTATAGTATAGTATAGTATAGTATAGTATGTATATCAGTTTATAGATGAATACTAAAGGCACATACACTGGGGAAAACATATGTGCCCAAATTTACCAAACTATACTGGTTTAGTAGGCTACTACACACTATAATATTTGAATGAACACAGTTAGAAGTTCTGAAACTGGTCTAAAATGGGAGTGATGACAGAGAGGGGAAGAGAACCCGTCTATTAGTAATTCAGCAGAGAATGACCGCGCGCGTCTTTAGTGGTAATTTTAACACTTGTTCATAGTGAGTTCGAGGGGAACTCTTTCTAAGAATCCACATTTGCCAAAGGGTTACGTGGGTGTTATTGTATGGCATAAAAGCACGCACAGACCCCGCGAAAGAACACACGACGCACCGCAGACAAACGCACTTGATTTTTTCTGCGCTGAATTTGAAGCGCGCAACAGAACGAAGGTAAGACATGCATACGCTCGGAGCTACAAACTAAACTTAACTCACTTAAATCATATTCAGTTACATTACAGCTATGGATGTATTTAAAAGTTTATAAGCTATAGAAATATACAGGGTTAAAATAAGATAAGTTTGAACAATAAATATAGTTTCAATAGCTCTGTACATAAAACTTGGAAAGCTGATATCCTGCAGTGTGACAATCTAGCTATATATTAGACAAAATTTCGCTGAATCTTATATATTAAATTCTGTTCAGTCAGTTTCATGAGCTCATTAATTTGGAGATCATGCGAAATATTTGTATAGCCTCCTTTGTAAAATTTGTAAAAGAATTGAAAAAAAAAACGTTAATGGTGAATAAAAATGGTGACCAGTTACAGTAGGCCTATATAAAATAGGCTACATATATTTCCCCATATACATTAATATAAACTGATATAGACCTATGTAAATATGAATATTGTAAAAAAAAATATATATATATCATTGGTTCAGTCAGGGATTACAATTGCAAAATTTATTGTATATATTTTTATGATGACCGTTATTACCGGTATAATTGATCGTTACCAATATGGGTTAATGTTCAATCAATATTGCTAATGCTTGATGAAGGTATTGTGCTAATTTTTCTTTTGCATTTTCTTTTGATCATTGAATAATCATTTGATAATTGAATTAAACATAGGCCTACTAAATGTTTAATATTTCAAATTGCGGATTCTTTCTCCAGATGGGTTGGTTGATGAGGTTCATCGTTCTCTTCTGTTTGTCCATAACGAGGATGTCTGCGCTTAACTTTTTCCCTGATAAATGTGAGAGCACACACACGCACGCACGCACGCACACAGTTTTAATATCATAGTTGGGACTTCCATTTGAGTATTAAATATAAATAGTTTTATGCATATTAAACTGTCCACAATGAAGGTGACTGCATCTATTCTGTGCTCTGAATTGCTTCTCTTCATGCAGTTGAAATTGGCGAGAAACACACATCCGTTACCCTGACATGTAAAACGAATAAAGACAGTGTCACATGGAAACATGAAACAGTGGACATAGTGGAATCAGATATTGAAAAACTCAGTGGTCGGAATCTGACCTTGATCGACCTGCAGGAAGACCAAATCGGGAATTACACCTGCTGGAGTGATGGGGGTCTTGAAGACTACACCTATCTCCTGCTTGACAAGTCTAAAGAAGCTACAGGTGGGAGCGTCATATATTCCTAACATTCCTATCAAGCAATCAGATCTTAAGGTTAGGTTATGGTTAGGAATAAGGTTTGGTATATGTCATCCTAACACCAAAAAGGATGTTAACCATCCAGAACTGTATAGCATTTTAATATTCATTAACCATGTCATTAGTTAAACATCCAATGTTACATTAATAGATTACACATTAAAGCACTGTCCAGAATGGTAAAACCACAGTACTTTACTAATAGCTTGATCAGAGGCTGTGTATACAGCGTTAGTAAGGCACAGATAAAAGTGCATACAATGAAGAAAATATTAAATATTTGTACATCCAACCATAAAATCACGCATAGCTTATCAAACTATGAGAAAAAACTTTCCATATCTTTTGTTGTTGACGTCAAAGGCTGTGTGTCCAAACAAATTCTACAATATTTTGTGCAAATTCTGCTGTCAGTGGGTAGAATATTGCTCACAGATTTTAGGACATTTACAAGTGTGTTATTTCTGGTATTTTAAACAAAACTAGTAGGGAACCACTTATCATTCTTTGTGTATTATTATGATGCTTTGGAAGGCAGTTTAGTTTCCTTTAAAAGTGCCTCATTAAAAATAGCTGCCTGTGAAGTCATTGACTGTCTGGGCTGTAAAGCATGAAGACAGCTTAGTTTTTGGACAGTATTCAAGTTATGTCTGTTCAGTCAGGTTCAGCTTTTTCAGCGTATTTCTTTCTTCCATTTCAGTGTTTAACATCAATTGCACAGCTGAAACTCTTTCCTGCACCGAAAACATCAAATGTGCCTGGACCTCAGATGAATTTACTGCTTTCAGACTTCGCAATACAAGGTATCAGACATCCAAACACACCCCCGGACTAAATAAGCTGATTTTATCACTGACTCAACTGAGCATGCGTTTGGTGTTTATTTAGGGATGGTGGTAACTGGGTTTCACAGGCTGTGGATGGGGTATTTTTTCTCCCACATTCAACCAATTCCTATTCTGAAGAATCTGAGCGACTGCTGATAACAGGGGAGGCAGTTTCCTCATGTTGCTATATGAAAACTGAGTACAGCTTCTACCTCCGAGACATTGGTGAGTGTGTGGGTTAAGATTGTCAGTTTATGTTCTGATTAACTCAGTAAGTTAGGGTTAAATTATTTAAAGAATCAGGGTTTTTTTCACACTTGGCTCGATTGCTTGGTCCAAATCAGAGGTCAATTCTACACTAGACCCCCCCAAAAAAACAAACCCTACAATAATTTAATTTAAATAATTTAAAAGCGTTTCTTTATTAAAAAATATTTTAAAATATATTTAATTATTAATAGATAAAAACAATGACTGTATGTTCTTATTTAAAAAAATATATGAAATATATAGATTTTTTGTTGTATTTCATTTATTTTAATGCTTTTTGTTGTCTATTTTTTTTTCAAGTTTTATGGGGACTTTCCATAGACATATTGATTTTTATACTGAACCATTAAATCCCCTTACCCATCACAGTAAACTTTCTGCATTTTTTTATTTTCAAAACACTTCACGAAGTTTGATTTATAAGCCATTTTCCTCATGGGGACTAAAAAATGTCTCCACAAGGTCAAAGATTTTTGTTATTCCCATCTTCAATAAAAACAATAGTTTTTAAAAGTAAAACCTTTTTTTACGTCTTGATTGTGCGTATTTTTATAGCATTTTAATGACATTAAATTTTTTAATATATATTAACAATAATTATGTTAATATTAATTGTAATATATATATATATATATATATATATATATATATATATATATATATATATATATATATATATATATATAAATATATATATATATATATATATATATATATATATATATATATATATAAAAGGGATACTCCACTTTTTTTGGAAATAGGCTCATTTTACAACTCCCTCAGAGTTAAACAGTTGTGTTTTACCATTTTCGAATCCATTCAGTCGATTTTCGAATATCAGAATATCAGTAACCAGAATGTTTCTGGTCCCATTGACTTCCATAGTAGGAAAAAATATATACTATGGAAGTCAATGGGACCAGAAACTGTCTGGTTACTGATATTCTTCTAAATATGAGTGAATGATTCAAAAACAGTAAAACCCAAGTGTTTAACTCTGGGGGAGTTGTAAAATTAGCCTATTTCCAAAAAAAGTGGAGTATCCCTTTAAGTCATCCGTCAGCCCCTTTGGAAGTTTGCTGAGGCCCTCTAGTGGGCCTGGTTGAAAAACACTGGTCTAAAGCACATCCTCATTGATTGAAAGTGATGTCTCTTGTTTTTCCTAGTTAAGCCAGCCAATCCAAACATTTCAATCTGCACAGTAAAAGACGAGGGGACTGATAAGCAAATCATAGAACTGGAGGTGATGCCACCTTCTTCCTGGCCGCAGCCTCACAGTTTCTTTCCTCTGAAGCATCAGGTCGAGTACCAGATTCGACACAACGGGGAGGTACGAACTGCTCTCCCGCACACACCAACGCTACATCTTTAAAGAATAGTTCACCAAAAATGAAATAAATATTCAGTCATCATTTACTTTTATGTCATCCCAAAACGGTATGACTTTCTTTCATGATAACGTTGAACAGAATTATAATCAGTGATGCTGTCTACATTGGATGCAGCGAGGCGATGCCCCGTTCTATTTTTGACATACTACTTCTGACACGAAGAACAAATGGATTTGTAATTGCAACGGTCGCTTTTTCCAGTGTAGACAGCCTCAAGCTAGGAACATTTCAAGTCTTTAAAAATCATAATGTTCATATTAGGGTGAACTATTTCTTTAAGAACTGTAATTAATTCTCTTGTTTTCTGTTCCTGTATATTTACAGCTGAAGACTAAAGAATGGGAGGAGGGGTCAAAGATTAAAGTGAAAGGGCACATCGGAAAACTAAGGGTGCGCTGCAGAGACATGCTTCTCCTCTCTCAGTGGAGCGAGTGGACCTCATGGAAAAACGTAAACTAGTGATTTAAACCTTCCTTCCTCCTGAACCCTTTATTTATATCTCCTGTCCCATTTTCCCCTTCCTTATTTATTTATTTAATTATTTATTTAATTATTTATTTATTTATGTGTTTATGTATGAATGATCATGACACTGGTTACATATGACTGTTACACACACACTGTACGACTGTATGCACCATGTCTCTCTCCTATTAAAACCTTTGCTCTTCTATTCTGTCTTTTTATTCCTTAATGTCCCCCTAGTCGATCATTTTATCCTTTAAATGACATATTTAAACGTTTTTGTCCTGTGAAAAGGATTTCTGCATGCCTTAAAATAGCTTAAATGTACACCCTTGCTTCATTTAGTATACACGACTGCATGAATATGCAAATTAGCCCCGCCTCGACTCACTCGATCCAAGCTGGAAGTGGAAATACTGGTTTAATTCAGCCATATATGTTTGAACCAGAAACTGATTCAGAAGAAATGTAAGCGTTAATTATACAGTCTCATGTATATCAGAATGATTACACATTTTATGTATCGCTTTCTACTGCGTAGAGACATTTCGTCAACACATAACGGTAGTTAATATGATTAGCCTTTTGCTTGACTACGTTATCAAACAGCTAATAATGTGATCCTAATGTTGCACAAACCATGTTCCCGTTCGCCATCTCAGAGTCTGAAAATCAGTATACTTAGAAACACTTGAACAACTTAGAACGTCAGTGGAGAAAGGCACATAGTTCATCATAACATCGTAATATACATCATAAACATAATTCACCTGCTATATTGCTAAATGCACCCTGATTTTTCCTATCAACAGAAAAATATATCAGGATAACCTGGCTTTTCTCTTGAGACACCTCTGCTTCACAACATAGTCAATGATATGCTAAAGCACGCCGCAAGTTGACGTGATTGGTTATAACATGTTTGTGACGTAGAGAACAAGGGCGATTTTAAACCGCGATTTTGTCTTCGGTTCACTGCAGTTTTAAGGAGAAAATACTCAGCAATGGTGTTGACTGATGAATTTGCTCATGGTTCATATTAAAGCTTTGTTTTTTTTTAAACGCCACAAAGACATATAAACAAACATTAAAAACTTTGATTTTCTTTAAGTATCACAGTTACAATTCACTGGCCTTCATTGACAGGAATTATTGTGAAATCTTGTTTGTTTGTGCATATCAAGATTTCAACGTCTAAAGTAGAAAGCGATATATAAAATGCGTAATCATTCTGATATACACAAACAATGTTGTGAATTATATTTTTGCAATTAAAAATAACTTTTCTATTATTATGTATTTTAAAATGTCATTTATTCCGGTGATGGAAAAATGTATTTCCCTTTCACTAATCAATTTATTGTCTTACTGACCCCAAAGTTTGAAAAAGTATGTATACGAGAGAGAAGCTTTGAGTCCAGATATCTGTGTGTGTTTACGACAGAATGCACATGATTTCTTGTTCTCTGTATAGGTGACCGATGGGGAAACAAGAACCCGTACCAAAGAAAGTGGCAAAGACAGGAAGAGGCAAAAAAAACAACAAGAAATAAGAAATAAGAAGAAAAATCACAAGAAAACTGGCATGGGGAAAAAAAAGAGGAAATTTCGGAACTGGTCATGTCTTTTAGTTCCTAAAAGTATATTAAAAGCCTAAAAGTATATTTTTATACTAATTCAAACACTAAATAGAGAGTGAATGTGTGTATAAGATTGCTTGAATAAATGCTAAATAAACATTGCAATCTGAGCTGAGTATTCAACAGCAGGAGGCAACAGTGAGTTGTGTTTTTGGGGCTTTATGGAATTCTCTACTTTGTAAAAGAAAAACCAATAGAGCTGGTGAATGGAAATATGTATAGTAATTATATATATATATATAAAATAAATAGTTTTCAAAAATATTTATTGATATTATTATTGTGTTATTTCCTTCTCTGTCTCCGTTCTTTTTAACTGCACTCTTTTACTTGTGTGTCCTCTTGGTTTTCTCTTTGCTCATCCGTCATGACTGTGTCTTTCTGCATCAGGTTTCACTCTGATTGGCAGGATGAGCCGTAAAAAAACAGCCAATGGTTATTGTCCCGCTCAGCTTTATGGGAGTCCAAGAAGGTGTGAGCAGTGAGTTCATATTCTTTACCAAACGGAGTCCTAAACACACAAACAAAAAAGAAAAACACAAGTAAATATCCCCACAAAATGAACATTAAATTAGACTGACCAGTTTTAAAGCTCTCAAAAGTATCTTATGCTCATCAAGGCTGCATTTATTTGATCAAAAATACAGAAAAAAAATATTATTACAATTTATAATCATTTTCTATTTGAATATACTTTAAAATATAATTTGTTTCTGAGATGCAAAGCTGAATTTTCATCAGCCATTACTCCAGTCTTCTGTCACATGATCCTTCAGAAATGTGCTCCAGAAATGTTATGTGCTGCTTAATATTTTATAACCTGTGACACTTTTTTTAAGATTCTTTGACGAATAAAAAGTTAAAAAAGAACAGCAGTTATTTAAAATAGAAATCTTTTGTAACAATATACACTAACGTTAAAAAGTTTGCGGACAGACAATTTTTTTCTTTCTTTTTTGAAAGAAATTAATAGTTTTTCAGAAATGTTAAATTGATAAAAAGTGATAGTAAAGATTGATATTGTTCGAAAATATTTATATTTTGTATAAATGCTGTTTTTTTTGTTTTTTTTTTACTTTTTATTCATCAATGAATCCTGAAAAAAATATCACAGGTTCCAAAAAAATATTAAGCATCACAACTGTTTCCAACATTGATAATAACTGAGTATCAAATCAGCATATTAGAATGATTTCTGAAAGATCATGTGACACTGGAGACTGGAGTAATAATGCTGAAAATTCAACTTTGCATCATAGACATAAATTATATTTTGAAGTAAATTAAAATAGAAAAATTGTAATACTATTTAAAAATATTAATTTTGTCTTTATTTTTAATCAAATAAATGCAGCCTTGATGAGCATAAGAGACTTATCACTGCAACTACATATTTCTGAGTGAGACAAGATAAGAAAATGAAGAATGCAAAGTGGATTTTATTGATTAGGAATTTAATTTTGGAGTACTTGTAATATTAAGCCATTCCCTCAGCACTTGAACTGAACATTTTACAGTATGAAATTAAACTTTACCATAGGATGTGATTTCCGAGTGCAGCCAGACATTGATTTGTCTTACAGTGGGAAATCAAAACCTTGCTGTTCACCTGCCAAAACAAAGCATTCACGCCAGGTTATTAAGTTGCCAATAAAAACAAGTACATTTGAAAAAGATTTCGTTTGAAAGTGTGTGCACCTGAACAGGGTATCCCTCATTTTCAAGCCTTTCTTGGGGGTCAAAGTAAAGGACCTTCCACCAGCACAAGAAATCAAACTCCTCAACTAAACTCAACTCCTGTAGTCGAGACTTCTTAGCACACTTCAGAAATGTTCTGTGATCGCTGGAAAGGAACAGCTATGTAGAATCAAACAGATTGCATGTTAAGATATGGCAAACTCAGCAATTACAAAACAACTGTGCATACATTTCATTCGCTTGTTTACCTCTCCGGCTAAGTCTGCAGTAGTTCTCAGGGCGAAGCTTTGATCGTATCTGAGCAGCTCTCCATCTGAGGTCCCGTCAACACTGAATCACATGATAAAACAGTTCAGCAACTATGGGTGTGCGATTGAGTACATCTGAATGTGCATGTGCAATACCTTGTAATGATAAAGGCGTTTCTAACACAAGGGGTCATGGTGTGGGATCCCCCCACTTGGAGGGGGCTGAGAAGGTGGAGGACTGAATTTGTCTGTGAACGTGATGCGATATTACTGCTGTCGGCAATGATGCTAAGAGCACAAGTGCCACGCGGGTCATGTTCTCCACCTCCAGAGTTCACCAGCATGATTGTGTCGCCAAAGTGCAGAAAGCCATCCTGCGACACTGATAAACTCACCTAAACAAAAAATATTATCAGTCTCACATTTAGCAGACAAACAGTCACACTTAAACGGACACTCCACCGTTTAGGGCTTATTCACATTCTTTCCTACATTTAGATAGGTGTGCAAATGCATTTTTGTCTCAGTGCATGCATTGTTTTAGTTTGACAGGGTCGGCGCTAGCTTAGCTTAGCACAATGAATGGAATCATTTGTTGCCAGCTAGCATGTCCTGAGTAAAAGTGATAAAAATAAAAATAAAAACCCACGTAATTACTTCTTGTGGCCTGCGTATTCACAACGAGCACAAATAGCGCTGCAGATGAACACTAGGCGATTTCCTAGGCAGATATTGACTTGGGACTATATTAGGGGGAAGCACAGGCGAAGCACTGCTGCTTAGGCGAAGCACTGCTACTTGGGCGCAGAGATATCACGCAACACATGAAATCCCAAGTAGCAGTGCTTCGCCTGTGCTTCGCCTGTGCTTCGCCTGTGCTTCCCCCTAATATAGTCCCAAGTCAATATCTGCCTAGGAAATCGCCTAGTGTTAATCTGCATCGCTATTTGTACACGTTGTGAATACACAGGCCACAAGAAGTAATTACGTGTTTGTTTTTTTGAAAAACTATCACTTTTACTCAGGACATGCTAGCTGGCAACAAAGGATTCCATTCATTGTGCTAAGCTAAGCTAGCGCCGACCCTGTCAAACTAAAACAATGCATGCACTGAGACAAAAATGCATTTGCACACCTATCTAAATGTAGGAAAGAATGTGAATAAGCCCTATTTCAAAAAACGGTGGAGTTTTCCTTTAAAGTTTTTTCCTCATTATATATATCCAAGTGAAAAGGCTTCTCTAACAAGAAAAAATGTAGAGACTTGATATTGTCCATCGGGAATTGAATTCATGGTTGTGGTTTACTATTGCTGTGATCTCATGTGACGTGCCAGTAGGAGAGAGAATAGATGAAGGATAAGTTGTTTTGGTTAAAGGGATAACTTAGTTCACTCATTTTTTTCATCATTTACTCACACTCAATTTGTTCCAAACCTGTATAAGTTTCTTTCTTCTGCTAAACACAAAAGAAGATATTTTAAAGAATGTTGGTAACCAGACAGTTGACGGCACCCATTGACTGTTTTTCCTACTATAGAAGTCAATGGTGTCTGGTTACCAAAATTGTTTAAAATATCTTCTTTTGTTCAGCAAAAGAAACGCGTACAAGTTTGGAACAACTTGAGGGTGAGTAAATGATGACAAAATATTTTGTGTGAATTGTTTTGGTGAAAAAAATAATGATGTGCACACGGATAAATCAATTTTGATTTCATTGTGACTTTAAAAAGGTCTGAGCATCATTGCATTAGATTAAAAAAAAAAAAAAAAGCATCAAGCAAACCATTTACGAAAGGGTTTTAAATAATAGACAACAAATTAGGGTAACGTTATTAATTAATAACGTTATATCTTTCTTCTTGATATTGTATCTGATAAACCCGATCAGCATTGTTGAAAGACTCTTCTGTCATATTATATCAGAAAATTGTTTTATCTTACTGGTTTCAGGATGTTTTGTCTCAAAGCTCCTTCTTTCTGGACTGTGAGTTCGCCTCTGTCTTTTTGAAGAATGAAGTCCTTTAGGATTTCCTGCAGAGAAACTGGTCATTTACTAGCGTGCGTTCAGTTCACACACTCTGTAACCCTTATTAAATGCGTCAAATCAACAAACCTCTTTTAAAGTCACGTCTTCTTTCCAGTTTCCCACACGAACGCGCGGGTTATAGGTCCGGACATGAGCCATGTCACAGTCGTTGAAAAGCCTAACAGACTGATAAGTGTGTAAATATAATGTAAAATGCAGACGTAAACTAAATGCCCCTAACAGATAAGAGTTGTTTCCATGGATGCGCAACAACACATTTGCGCTACGTACTGCGCCTGCGCATACGTCTCCATGGCTTTCTTGATCTGTTCCAAGTTTTGTGGTAAAAATACAGAAAAAACACCACAATATTGTAATATTATTACAATTTAAAATAATCATTTTCTATTTTAATATACTTTAAAATATAACCTATTCCTGTGATGCAAAGCTGAATTTTCAGTATCATTACTCCTGCATTCAGTGTCACATGATCCTTCAGAAATCTAATATGCTGATTTATTATCAATGTTGGAAAAAGTTATGCTGCTTAATATTGTTTTTTCAGGATTCTTTGATGACTAACAAGTAAAAAAGAACAGCATTTATTTAAAATTGAAATATTTTGTTCAAAAGTTTGTTGTCGGTAATTTTTTTATTTCTTTTTTTTAAGAAATTATTTTATTTCGCAAAAATGTGTTAACTTATTTTTTTTTAAAAAAGAGCAACAGTAAAGATTTATATTGTTAGACAAGATTTCTATTTTGAATAAATGCTGTTATATCTTTTAGCTTTTTATTCATCAATGAATCTGGAAAAAATATCACAGGTTCCAAACAAATATGAAGCATCACAACTGTTTCCAACATTGATAATAACTAAATATCAAATCAGCATATTAGAATGATTTCTGAAGGATCATGTGACACTGAAGACTGGAGTAATGATAGTATCTTTAGTACTTAAGTATCTTTTTGGCTACATTGTAGTTTTACTGAGTACCAAAGATATTAGCATATTTTACTCTCTACTTGACTACATTTTTGAAGAAGTATATGTACTTTTTACTCAAATACATTTGAGACAAGTAATGCCCTTGTTACATTTTTCATGGCACCTAACTTTTTCTGAAACAGTTTATTTCTGCTACAAAAGAAGCGATATACAAGTGCCAAACTGGTCAACACTTTATTAGCAGGCATTTGTGAATAGCAGTTGTTTTATATCTGTCTTCTCTTTTGTCACGCTTTCTGTAAAACAAAACAATTTCTCATATTAAAGTGTCCCACTTTAGCGAATGCTACGGTCCCATTGTATCTAATGTGTTAAGATAAATTGGGACAGTAAACAAACTTGATATTTTTTAAACTTAACATTATTGCATAAAACTGAATTATCACATGAACATAAGTAATACAAATACTGTAGATTGAAATATCCTTTGTATTCGAATGTAACCCTTTTATTAGAAATTATTAGAAATGGTCTTACAATCATGATTCAATACGACTCTAATGTTTTATATATCATAATTATATATTTGATATGAAATTGCATTTTATTGGATTTTCTAAATAAATTAGGTCACTCAAAGCCATCAATATGTGTGCTATATAATGAATCTTGCAGCATTGTCAGATATGAAACCAAATCACTTTTACAATGTATACTGTATGCAGAGAGAAAGGAGATTTTAGATAAACTACATTAGAAGGAAGGCTCATTTGAGCTACGTGTGTAAGTGCGGTTAAGTGCTTTTACGTCAATAACGGAACCGACAGATCATAAATAGATAATAAACGTTTATGAGAGCTGTGCTCTGAAATATTAAAACTCCAATGGGAAAAGCAGCAAGCAGCAGTGTGCAAAAGTTGCTGATATTATTGCAGAAAAACTCATTTCAATCAAATATTACCCCTGTCACGATCCACCTGCTTTCTATGCACCTGTCAGCTTGTTTAACTGCTGGAAGAAACAACACATTAGACATGGTCCCGTTGAATAATCAAAACCAGCTTTATGAAGACAAAATAAGAGACAAAGGTATATATATATTATATTCACAGTCAAAGGTGCCCTGAAAAATACGGACTCCCTATCAAGAAATATAAAGGTGTTCATACTATCATAGAATGAAAAACAATTGCAATAAATTCAACAAAAAATGATTCTGAAGATCAATAGCTATTTCTAAAGAACAAGAGGAAGACAAAAAAAACTTTTCCAACATTGCCTCCTTAAAATAGGACATCTCATTCAATTGTCTTCATATTGCAGTATTCATTCAGTTATGTGCCGTAGAAAGCATTGCTAAGACGTGCTATGTGGTTGTTGTTGTGCATGGTTGCTAGGATGTTCTGGGTGGTTGCTAGGTGGTTGTTTCCTGGCCTGTGATATAGCCTACTCGTCCCTTTATGGCATAGATCAATCCTTCATCGTAAATCCAATCATTTAGAGAAGTAATAGCACGATTTGAGGTATCATCATTCTGTAGTCCGTGGCACAAGTGGTGCCAGATGAATTGCAGTATCTTAGATCAAACTGCGAGTTGGCTGAAGTTAAAATATGATTAATTCCTATTGGAAACTCTTTTACCTGAGCAAATCAGAGGCTTTTCTCATTAATCAGCTGCAGCAGACAGAAGTAGGGCTCCTTCAGGCTCAATAAAAGAGGACAAACACTCTTTCTCCTGGTCTCTCCCCTTCCGCACTTACTCACTCAGTCCCATCACAGCCCATTAAAAGTTTAGTGCTGTTGTTCAGCAAATTGAAAACGTGTGCTGGTATCGATCCACCATCATGCATCCATTCTGGATCTCTGGAGGCTCATTTTCCTTTTGTGAGGGAGGATATTACATTTTGTTGCACTATTTTGGTTGTGACCGAGTTCGCCAAAAAATCAGGTATAGAAAATGCATCAAACAAAAACAGAGATAAGACGTATCACTCATACGTCAGCATTTCCTACACATATGGGGACATTGAGCAGATTTAAATAGCAGTTGCATGGGAATGTGCCGCTATGAATGGATTTTCCTAGCATTTAAATGGAGAGAGAAAGCAGAGGTGTGGGTGAGGAGATCGTGAGCTGCTGTGTGAGAAAGTGGATGTCCGTTTCAGGTTTCAGCAGAATTACATTAGACTAACGGGAACTCCCCAATATCCATCAACAAAGAGGGTATACGGGAATGTCCTGAATCTGTAAACTGCTGAATGAGCATTTAACTGAGAATGTGCTACAATTCAAAAACAAACCTAAAGGTAGGGAAACTCCAAAAAGTCCAAGTTTCAGGAAATGTTTTTTAGAATGAAGCCTATTTTGCATAGGTTTTACAATCTGCCATGCTTGTTGAATTGACCGTTCGCAGGCCCCTCCCCCAAAACGGCCATTGTCCAATCACACATCATAGCAACCGTTACTATGTGAGCAGGTCCGTCAAACATTGACTCCAAGCAAGCTGGTGAAGCGGTGCACCCACAGCGTTTGTAAATCAGACACTAGATACCCCGAGAGATTGTCTGGAGGAGTTGTGTTCTTTCCATTCCCAAAGCCGAAAACACAACGTGAGCGGTGCCTACAATGGATAAAACAGTGTGGACGGCACTGTGTCGAACATGGTTAACTCGCGTGCGTGAGACTGACACACTGAGATTAGTCAAAGAAACATGGAGAAAGCAGGTCAAGAGGATCCACAAAGGAAGTACGTTTTCTAAAGGGTTGTTGTTAACATGATATTTTCGGGGGGAAATGAGCAGCAGTCACTAGCAGTGCAGGACCTGTACAGTTTAGAGGAGTGCACGCTCGCAACGGGGAACGCATGAAGCTTACTTGACAACATCAGACAGTTCACATATCAATATCGTAACGAATAGAAATAACCTTAAATAATGTATGATTATCTGCATCTTTCCGTCTCTTATGTATAGTTACTTTTTAAACACAAAAATCGTATTCAGCATGGCACGCAAGTGGTTGCCGTGGTAATGAACAAGCCGCTCGTTAAAGCGAATGTATAACCCTGTATCTGAGGCAAAATTACAAAATATGCAGCGTGAGTTATATATTTCTATCTCCAAACAATTACCCACTGAACCAGCTTATAAAATCTTCTTCAAGGCTGTGCTTGTTGCATTTGAGGTAACGTTACAGGTCGGGTTTCTCAGATTTCGCTTGAGACCGGTGAGCATTAACGTTAGCCTCGATAGTAGTCGTGTCTCCTTCATTGCGTATTTTTATATTTTGAATATATCCCTCCACTGTATACTGTAACCCCTTGTGCCTCGATCTGGAGGATATCGCGGAGGTATTGCTCCAAAAAAGGGTCACTGACACGCACGGGTATACCTCTTCCCGTCATGGCAATCTGTGGCGCTGGTCGTGTTTGACCATTTGTTTGACGGGCGTAGCAACAATAACTAGGGGGCGTGGCTTTTGCGAACGGTCAATTGGCTTCATGAAGAAATCATGCTTTCATTCAGACCTTTATAATATTACCTAATAAACACGTACTGTGGCATTCAGAGTAGCTTTAGGCATGTCATGTGACTGCATGTACATTACATGGTGCTGATTGGAATGACGACGATGAGGATGAGGATAACGGTGGCGGTGATGCTGAGGGCAGCGATGCGGTAGGCCTGGTTTCTGTTGCAACGGGTGTAGGAATACGAACGTCGCAGGAGCGTGTCAGAGGCTGGCGTGTTAATCTCGTCCGTCCAGAACTCCAAAGACTCAGGGGGCTGCAAAATATAATCAGGAAATATCAGAGTTTATAAATGCTGGTTTATCTGCACAACAAGTGCTGTTTTCTTTCATGTTCTGTTGAGCCCAATGATGTATATTTAAAACAATTAAAGGATTAGTTCACTTTAAAAAAAAACTTTTGCTGATAATTTACTCACCCCTATGTCATCCAAGATGTCCATGTCTTTCTTTCTTCAGTCGAAAAGAAATTAATGATTTTGATGAAAACATTCCAGGATTTTTCTCCATATAATGGACTTTACTGGTATCCAAACGGTTCAAGGTCCAAAATGACAGTTTCAGTGCAGCTTCAAATGTCTTTTAACGACAACAGACGATGCATAAGGGTCTTATCTTGCAAAACGATCGCTCATTTCTAAAATAAATAAATAAAAAAGTAAGTTTTATGCCTTGCTCTGTTCTGTGATGCGCGGTCGTGACTCTCATTTCGTTCCAAATGAACGAAATGACTCGGAAAAAAGATTCGTTCATTTTGATGAACGAGTTCGAACAGGAGAGTCACGACCGCACATCACAGAACAGAGCAAGGCATAAAACATACTTTTTTATTAATTTATTTTAGAAATGACCGATCGTTTTGCAAAATAAGACCCTTATGCAACGTCTGTTGTCGTTAAAAGCCAAAAGCCAAAAATCCTAGAATGTTTTCATCAAAAACCTTAATTTTGTTTTCGACTGAAGAAAGAAAGACATGGACATCTTGGATGACATGGGGGTGAGTAAATTATCAGCAAAAGTTTTTTTAAAAGTGAACTAATCCTTTAAAGTCATTTTGAAAATGCCCCGTTATTAAACACAGATTCTTTAAACATGTTCCACAAACCTCTTTAGAAACCAGGGAAGATATTACCTACCCAAGCTGTGAACCTCTCTTGTAACTCAATAATATACTTTGTAAAAAAGGATTACCATTGAATATAGACATTTTATTTGACTTTGTGTCAATCTGACTCCAGCAAAAATACATACAGAATTATGAGGTGACAGTTTTGACTCAAAACATTACATTTGGAGATGTTACCTGAAGGTCCAGAGGTGTTAAGTCAGATTGGCTCCAGGTCACTTTGGGGCGGTCAAGCAGATGCTGGGAAGTGCTCTGGACTGATGTGCGGCGTGGTGCATTCTGGGTCTCAGGTGGCATGAGGTGAAAACCCATCACTTCCTGCACTATGGGGACCTCTTTTATACACTCCACCTAAATTTTCTGACTGAGGAGCCAAACAAGATTTATATTATAACCAACAATTCTTACATCTTCACCCATACAGTATATGTAGCATTCTTCTCTAAATTAATACTATTTTATTATTTTCTTCATGACAATTTGGTGCAAAGCTTAATGAATAAAAAAAAATTGCTTTAATGACAGCATTACTCCAGCTCAATGAACTCCACAAGTTTGTGTAAAACCTGATGATCATGTTCTCGACTAATTTTACTACTAATAGTAAAATAGTAAAAGTAGTATGCTAACATGCTATTCTGAATTCAGTCTAGTTCTGTCACAAAGACAAGTAGGTTTTCTCCCACATCGGCCTACTTCAGTGATTTAAGAAAATTTTATGTGCAAGAAATATCTCTTACAGACTATTTAAAATGTGTTTACTTGATCATTTTCTCTGTTGTAAAATTCTAAAACATAATAAAAACTACCAGACCTTTGGACCCCACTTTATTTCTTGTCCTGTTACCTTAGCAGGCTGTATGTGTGGCTCCTTGGTGAAGCTGATGCTCCACTCTCTGTGGGCTTCAGACCCGCTGCTCTCCGTGTGGCTCCTGGAGGCCCTGCGTACAAACAGACGTCTACGCTTTGCCGTTGCCTCATTGACGCCCTCAATTCCTGGATTGGTCCTCGGGGATCCCTGCTGTTGCTGTAAGTTAGGCCGTGCTGCGAGCTGTGGTTGTATGATCATTTGATGCGAGTGAGGGCATGTGGCCTGCTCCCGTTGTTCCAGTCGGTCCAGCGTAGAGAGCACGAGGGCCAGTTGCTCACGTAGTTCTGAGATCGGCTCTAGCTGTTGCTCCAGCTCAGCGACCCGTTGGAGCAGGCGACCCACACCCCATCTCACACCTTCCTCAGGTGCCTCCAAGGAGTGAAACAACCTCCGTAACTTTCCCAAACGTTCACGCCTCTCTGGCAGCCCAGCCCCGCCCCCTTCCTGTGCCCCGCCTCCGTCCCCTGGCAACACTGCCATGGAGCCACACATGCTAATGTCATCTAAAAAACGGAAGATGGCACTAATGTCGTCCTCGCCGATGTCAGGGTTGTCAATGGAGAGTTTATCGCCAAGCATGAGGCTTCGTAAAGCACGGCGATCTGCAGCTTCCGTCTGGGTGCCAACGCTAACCGCGCCCTCAAAGCTCGGTGACCAATCGTACCACGCATCCAAACTCATGCCGCTCAGCCGCTTGAAGGTATCCCGCACCGAGTTGACGATGTGAGGATCAAAGCCGGGAAGGTCAAAGCTTGACCCGTCAAAGCTAATCTTAACAGCTCCTGGTTTTCGTAAACCAGACTTCTCTAAAACAGACCGCTCTGATCTGGGTTTCTGCAGTCCAGTCGTTTCAGGCTCAGGTCTTTCATCCGCCGTCCTGCTGTCGATGTCCAAGCTGTGGCTCTTGATTTGAAGGACCGGAGTTTGGTGCTTTTCGTAGGAGACTGTAGGGCCGAAGTATGTGGACGCCTGGAGCTCGTCCAAACTCTCCTGTTTCACTTGATGCCACTGAGTCTGAGGGTCATACGGGTCTGTGGCTACAGCATACGATTCAGGTTCAGGTTCAGGTGCATTTGAGTGAGCGTACAAATGGTCATGCAGACATGATTCCGGGTTGCACATGTGGTGGTCGTTTGCGTATGTTGTGGGGTCTGGATAGGGGTTCTTTTGGGCAATGTTAAGCAGGTCCTCGCCATCCGATCTTGGTCCATCTGGGCTTTGATCTGATTGGCCGCCACTTTCCGTGGACATAAGTGTTTCGTTGTGGATCCCATCTTTAAAGGCACTCCTCCTCTGAGAGCAGGAACGAGCGACGTGGGCTCCCTGATTGGTCGCCGAGGTCTTGACTGCCAGCTGATTGACCGTATCGCTGGAAACGTCCCCAGAATGCGCGTTCTGCATCCTGCCTTGGTTGTGCGTGAGTGAGTGAGACTGAGCAATCAATGTGGAGGTGGTCCAAGCGCGTGAAGCCTCTGTGTTATGACTGAATGCTTCACAAGGGAGGTTCTCATATTTACATTCCTCAGAGGTGGTCCCTCCTACTGTGACGGGTAAGGCAGCTGGCCAGTGGTAACGCACAAATCCCTTCCCACAGATCTGACAGGGCGTCAGCGACTGACGGTTCTGAGTGTTTGTAGGAGCCATGCGGGTGTGCATGAGGAGGTTGAACAGAGAGACTACATCTGCGGCCGCTGAGAGCCGATTACTGCAGGGCGGGTGAAGGCGCTCTCGGAAGAGGGTGGCGGGGAAGCAGGGTCTCTACAGGCGGTGGAGTATAAGAGACTCCGTAATTCTAGAAGCGGCTGCAGGCTGAAGCTTCCACTCAGATAGACGCAAATGTCTGGATACAACACACTCCCATGGCATGCACCTAACACTTCCAGGATCTCCAACAGTACCAGGGGGTCTTCAGGGTTTTCAGACATATTTGCACCAGATTTGAACTTTTAGCAGAGCACACTACATTTAGAAATCTCAGCCCAGTGTCCTCTGCTTTCCCCCTTCATCAAAGGCACATGCAGCTCTGCAAAAGGGAGCACAGCAGTGAAATCAGGTCAGCCAGAAGAGGATTTCCACAAAAATGACTTTTGCATTGATTTCATATAAATCCTCTACAAGTTAAAACAGTCAAAGAAAAGAAAATGCAATAAAAACAAGCAGTTACCTTTTGTCATTGGGATATGATGCTAAGAATAAAGCATTGCTGACCTTATTCAAAGCCTTAATATAGCCACTGATCGGGGCATCTGAAAAGCAGAGAAATCATTAGAGACATCGTGAAATCGTCCATCTCCACTGATCAGGGTCCACCTGAGAGACTCTCGTTGGTAAAGCAGCAGTCAATGGTCAGGCAGCGGTCAGTCCCACGATCAGTGCAGAAAAGCAGGTCGCCTGGGGTCTCCAGAGACGTTCCCGGGACTCATCGCTTAATGAGCTGATCAGAACGTCCTGTACACGAGAAACAGTATAGATAGTTTCTGCTTCATGTGTGACAGGAGCATTGAATCCTCTAGTTGGTGTGTTTTCACACGGAGATTCTGTGGTCAAAGTCATGCATGACGTTAGTGGCTATTTTAATGCACAACAATAAACACACTAAAGGAAAAATGCATTGTAAAGTACAGAAATCTCTAGAAGAGAACTTATATTGTAACCTTCACTATAAGATATTTCCATTTTGTTATTTACATTATTAAAATTAATACAAACTAATAAAATAGATGTAAAAATAAATATCAAATACATTGATTAATGAAAGAAAAAAATGGTCAATAAATATAAAATATTAACAAACAAATAAATAAAATCAGAAATATCAACCCATCAACGTTACTATGAAATGTGCACTAATTTATGCATTTCTCTGTACTTTTTTTTTTACTAATTGGTTAATTGTTAATAAAAAAAAAGTCAGCTAGTTAGAATAGAAATGTATTGGAGTGACATTGCCTTATATCTGTTTTATCTGACATTGTCTATATCTGTATAAAAATATTAAATGAGAAAAATACATCAATGGTTTACATATTAAATAAAGTGTAGCCTACTCCTAATCAGATTTGATTTCTAAATATATTGAACAATAAATCTTTTTTATTATGTACTAAAGAGCCTACATTAAAAAATCATTGAGATAAGGTTTAGATTTACAAGCTTTTGAGCATGTGAAGTTTCTTGATTTCCTAAGAAAAAGAATGAAAATGAAAGCCCACCTGTACCATCTGAGGATTTGTCCTGAAGCACAGACTGTCCCAATTCACATGCGAACAGCAGTGGAGTCAACTGAAGCGGGTGATGGGATCTTTACAGACTGTAACACAGTTCCTCTCTCTCTCTCTCTCTGTTTAAGTATAGCCTATAGATTTATTAAAGTGATCAAACCTTTTAAAAGTGTAATGGAGCTCCTTCACTTTAGATGTCAGAGTCGGAACTGCTAAGACTTATCAAGTTCTATCTCTAATTGATGAGCATCTGATACATTAGGTTTAAGATGTCTTCAGCACATAATATATGCGTTTTATAAAGTTTGTTGTTGAGTTATAAAGTTTGTTTGCTTGTTTATTTGTCTCTGGTTGAAAATTATTCAACACGAAGACCGCCGGGGGCAGCAAAGTCCATGTTATAACATATTGCATGTAAATATGAAAAACAAATCTTGAGGGAGACGATGACTACTATGGAAACGGCTTGTAAAAAGATATGTCACGTAGCATTACGTCATTTACCCCAGGAAAGTCATTCAGTGTCCACAACTCTTTCGCTAAATATATGCACTGTATTAGCCTATACTACTATATATTTAATATATCTTCCTTTACCTGTTAGTGATGTCTTGATTATTTACTGTAGGTTTAAATAAATCTGTCATGAAAATGACAGCCAATGTGTATAAATGATTATATTTCAACAACAAATTGGAGTAAAAACATTTTAAAATTAGATTTAGAACTAATGCAAAAACTGACGTATGTGCAGCTTACATGTTTGCATATAATTTTTAATTTGAGTGTTGATTATTATATCTGAAAATAAATAGCAACTGAATTTAGGCTAATAGTTTGGGCTCTGTTGTTAAACTTTAATATTATAGTAATGTGCAACAAGGGCTCCCTACAGTTTACAGATAATTTTTTGTACTTAAGAAACTTTTAGTTATAAAAAATGAAGCAATTGTAAGTTTAGTTTTCGACCCCTAAGCTATACCGAATTTGTACCGAACTGTGATTTAAAACCGAGGTACGTACTGAACTGTCATTTTGTGTACCGTTACACCCCTAATATACTATATATATATATATATATATATATATATATATAATATAACACACACACACACACACACTGTATATGCTGTTTCTCTGAGGAAAGAGAGCTTTTTTATTATTATTTTTATGAGTTTGTTTATCTATCCAGTTTTTAACTCCATGTTAAGATCAGGTTTATTTGCATGGCAGGTCAATATCACAATCCATAACATTTTAATAATGATAATATAAAACATTTCAACTTGACTTTACATAGGAAATCTAAAATACATTTGGGTGATACATTCTGAAATATTCCATGTAAACATGTTTCTGATTAAAAGCATTTCCTAGCATTATCATAAAAATTACAGTCTGAACAGAACCTGACACGAGAGACTTAAATGGAGGCTAAAACTAATTTTTTTATGAGATTCTGATCAAATTAAAGGAAATGTTTTGGTGGGTGTGCCACTCTATGATTTAATATGATTTCAAACTCTCTGATCTCTTTGTTGGCTTGATCTGTTAGGGTTTGTTGGTGAGTCATAGTGTCACAGATGCAGATAAAAAAAATTCACAGTGAGTCAAGTGTTGTGTTTGAGAAACAGATCACATGTGATCAAAGGAAAGAGATACTAGTTCATAATTATACAACCACTTTAAGGGTGGTTTTGCCAAATTTCGGCCTAATTGTAAAAGTAAGGCAAACAGGAAGAAGGGGAGAGAGAAAAAAATGATACAAACAACAAGATTAAGGAAACAGAGGTTTTAGCACGGTCACATAATGGAGTGACCATGAGTCAACGCTGTGATTATGGGAAACTGGATGAAGTTCTGGCCATCCTCCTTTCACAGGGACTCTTATCAGACTGTTGAGTGAAACACTGATCGCTGTCAAAACAGATCCATACAAACAAACTTCATCCTGGATACGCAAAAGAAAAGAGAAAACTCCCATAACAAAATTCATGATTAATTTGGCTTTTATTTGAGCCATATGCACCGATGTGGGTAAATCAATCGACCCTATTCACAAATCAAACCCAAAACATTAGAAAAATTCAAACAACTCATATCAAGCATCACTGCAAGTACAATAAAGCAAACAATGGTTAATCTTTAAAATCTATTATGAACGATAAAAAAATATAAAAAAATCAGACTTAATAAAGGCCTTTTCAAATGGGCTTGGAATGCTAAACCAACCCTTTCTTCTCATTACTCGTGACTGAACCAGTGATACAGCTGCACTAAGAAAAAGAGTGAATTCCAGTCAATCAGAGACAGATTGCGTGCCTGACGCTGTGATCTAACTGGCTCTTAGCTGATGAGGTCATGTTCAAGACAGTGCTTTGTGACAGACATCATGCAACACAAATACACTGGCAGTTTCCCAGGCAACGAGACCCCTCACACAATCTCCCGGGTTTTCCGGATGGCACAGCACAACATCATGCTAAAGATCATGCCGAAGATCTGTGCACATAGAGAAAACATTCCTTCAATGGGACATCAATCGCACACATAAATGTGTTTTCAAAAATCATTATGATCAAATTACAATCATGGTACTAAGAAATATATACTTTTTTTCTATTTAAATCTGCAGTGTGTCATTTTAGTATTTGCATTACCAAAAAGAAATGCCAAAACGCACTACTATTCAGAAGTTTGGGGTCAGCGAGATTTTTATAAATGATTTTAAAGGGAAGTCTTTTCTGCTCACCAAGGCATTTATTTCAAAAATAGATTTGAAAAAATACAGTAAAGAATGTGATTGTTAAATTATCATCATTTAAAATAACTTTTTACTTAAAATGACATTTATTTTGATGTTAAAGCTCAATTTATCATCCTTACTTTAGCTTCAGTGTCACATGATCCTTCAGAAATCATTCTAATATGCTGATTTGCTGCTCAAGTAACATTTCTGATTATTTTCAATGTTGAAATCAGTTCATATTCAGTGGAAACAGGGATACTTTTTGCCTTTGATGAATATTGCATTTAAAAGAACAGCATTTTTAAAAATATAAATCTTCTGTAACATTATAAATGTCTCTTTTGATCAATTTAATGCATCCTCTTGCTAAATAAAAGTATTATTTTCTTTACAAAATCATACTAACCCCAAACATTTGAACGTAGGTCTGTATATATAAACAAAATAATGTATTTTTTTTTTTTACATAATATTAAATTAAGCTGGTAAAGATCTTCTAAAGGACAAAATGCTGAATAAGCCTTAAAAAAAATAAAGCAACACAGTCACAAAGTGAAACTAAATAAAAGTTACCATGATCACTCCAATGCCGATTCCAACTCCTCCAATAATATGAAGTTTGGAGTTGAAAACTTCATCAATGGCATCAGGGCATCTCTGAACATATAAAATAAGAAATGGATTAATCATTTATGGTTTATCAATGTTGTTATGTACTTTGAATATTCAACGATCTATCCATCCATTTATTTACAATAGTTAAACTGAGCTGAGATACAGAAGAGCACAGGAATCAGTGTATTTATTTGGTGGGAAGCATATTCTTATGTCTGATACACTTTGTTCATTAGTTTACTTAAACCCTTCTCGATTTTCTGAACGGTTACTACGCTGTCCTCTCACTTAACCTTCTACTGGCAGAGTAAACAGTGTTTCACTGACTCAGTCAAGCTGAGCCGCACGCAGGGCGCCTCAGGTTAGAAACATTTCCAGTGCATTAAATCTGAGCTAAGCTGGAGTATTACACTCCACAATCATACCTGCTGTCTAGAAGAGTCCGGTTCAGTGCGGTCAATTGTAAATCAGTGCTCATAAATCACTGAATGATTGAGCCATGGAAGAATTTCTGCTCACTAGCAAATTATTATATGTATATATGTAGATGTAGACATGAAACTGAATAAATTGTAAATTCAATCCCAATTTGTAGGGGTTATGATTCGCCTTGGCAAATATTAGTGTTGTTATTGTTAAATAAAATGTAACTCATTTTCATAAATTAAAATAAAACAGAAAATATATACAAATACAAAAATGTAAATTAAAATTTTAAAATGTTGCCATGGCAAATTTAAAAAAAAAATAAACCTGAAAAAAAAAAAAAAAACACTAAAAATCAAGCCCGGGCACCACAGCATTAGGGAAACTGTGTATGGCAGGCAATATGCATTTTAAATATAACTATATAAAAGTAATTTGAGTATGCCACATTTACTGCAGCACCATACTGGTACCATAATGACCGTGAACCACAATAGTCACTCACATCCATGAGATCATATAAATTCAGATGAATTTCAGGTCACAGGATGTGATGGGTTTACAAGTGAGTGTGAAGTTATTTTGTCATTAAAATAGATAGAAATTATTGAAAATTATTTTGATTTTTTGAAATAAATACAAAATAGCGGAGTTCCTGTTGGTCGGAGCTAAAGACTGTAAATTAGATAATTCATGAAAATTCATTCATCAAAGAGAACAACATAATCACTGAGATTGGTGACTATGTAGGATTGGTGACTAGGAGATTGGTGACTAGGTAAAACTAACCCCCCACTTTAGTCAAAAAGTAGTTCTACACACCCATTTCTAAGGCTTTTCCTATGTCTACTGGCTGACAACTCTAATGTGTGTGTTGAGTTTAATGCAATTTGATGCATGCAAAGAGTCTCAAAAACAAAAAGAATATTAAAGTCTGACACATTTCCATGACAATAAAAGGGTGCACCACAGACCCACGATTCCAACATGTGTGCAACATGTAAAGTTTTTTTGAGGATTTAAACGACCCCAAAAGTACCCGTAAGTAAAAAATAAAATAAAAAGTCAATTGGGCCATTGGCCCCTTAGGGCTTGGGCCCTAATAAAAATGACAAAAGCACATAATGACTAAAACTTAAATTACAATGGAAAATAATAAGAATGTACAATAAAAGCCAATTAAAAATACTATAATAGGATGCAAAGAACACTGACAAACACTAATAATATACTTTAGTATAAATACTAAAGTTTTGTAATTTATGCAGTTTTGTTTCTATTTACATTTATTTAGATTTGCATTTATTTATCCTTTTATTTATGTATTTCTCATATTAATGCATCTTTTTTTCATTTAGTTATGTTTTTAATGCTTACATTTTTATTTTAGTCTTTTGACTGATAGGCTACGTGGATTTTGTCCAATTAATCAGCACAAAACTAAGTCATCATTGGAATCTATATATTAGGTATAATAACAACCAAAAGGCAAATTTTTATCTGTAAACAGTTACCTTTCTAATGAGACCCTCGAATCCTTCTTTTTTAGGGCAGGTCTCTTTAAAATCTTCCGGGATATTTCCTGAGTCTCCACAGCAGTTCAACTGAGAGATGAGGAACAGATGTCATTGCAAATTATTACAGCTTCAAAATCCACAAGCTAAAAATAATTGGTGTTTGACGGCCCATCTGATGCATTTAGCACATAAAACAGCAATCGCTTTCTAAGGATGTTTACTAGCAGGTACTACTGGCTAGCAGTTGGTGTTTGCAAGGCTCATGGTATTGAAAGATATATATATAGTTTCAGATGCGCAGTAGCAATTATGCTAAATATCTTTGAAAAATAAGGAGAAAGGGACGAGATCTTACTCCATGCTGGATGAGACTGAGTGTCTCTTTCAGAGTGACATCTTTGTTGTCTTGATAATTTTTGTATGTTTCCTTGTAGAAATTCGTTATATCGTCAGTAACCTATGGGCACAAAGATATTGACATAAATTAGGAGCACCGTCTGTGTTTTTGGGTATGCGTGCAGAGAGAATTTGAAACTCCCACCTTGGTCTGGTTGGAAAAGCCCCAAATACCAGCAGCCACCTCGACTGCAAATATGACCAAAAGAAAGAAGAAGAACTACGGGAAAAACACATTCAAACACAAAAGTCAATCACCTCATAATAGTACTAAGTGATATTTGAGAAGAAAAGGTGGATAATGTGGGAATTACCAATCCCAGCATGCAAGGGGATTCCTGGATAGCACCACAACATCCGAAAAAACCCACAACCATCATCAGCGCGCCGGCCGCAATGAGGATGTACACACCTAGAAGACACACGCTTCACTTTTACCAGTTGCAACACAACATGTGCAAAAAGAGTTATAAACAACTACTGACCTGTGTAGAAGACATAAGGTGAGTTCTCTCCTTCAAACAAGCTTTTTGTTTTGGCATCAAACCTCAGCCAAAGTCCAATAGCCAAGACACCTGTACCTGCAAGCTGCAATGAAACAAATGACATGCATGCACTAATTAATAATAAATAAATAAATAATTTCCCCCTGTAATGCCCACAAAAATAATAAAATACACACAACAGCTCAAAAATGCCCAAAGGATTCCTTTAACATTAGAAAGAAACAGCTAAAACAGCAAGTATGGTTACCTAGTATGGTAAATTACTAAACTAAATAAAAAATAGTAGCCTATTATATAATTATAAAAAATATTTAGTAGCATCAACCAGCTTGCAAATATATACATTTCAGTCAGACTACATGGCTATTTTTATACCAGCAGGGGTGAACTGCCAGACGTTGCTTGATTCTTCATAGAGGACTAAACAAATCAGCAGGAAAATTGGAGGTGCATGAATTATGTAATAATGTGTAGCTACTACAAGCTTAGTAAAACTCAATAGCACAGACTATCCATCTTTTTATCTGATCTGAGAGTGTACAGATCACACCTGCAAGCAAAACTCCATGGCAGAATCCAAAGAAAACTGGCAGAAGTTCTGCCAATCTGTTAGACATGCGATGCTATACGAGTCAAAATCTGCTAATGGAACAAGAATTTTAAAAAGTGATTTTTTCCAATTATTTAGGCTACAACAGGATCTGCATTTTCATGGGTTTAAATAATAGATTTTTGTTATAAGAGTAGAGACAATAAAAACCCTCCTTTCCTGGTAAAAAATTAAAGGGTTCGTTCACCCAAACATGAAAATGATCCAATAATTTACTCGCCCTCAAGGCATCCTAGGTGTATATGACTTTTTTCTTTCAGCCAAACACAATCAGTTATATTAAAAATTATCCTGAAAAAAACAACATTACGATGTCCAGAAATCAATTTCAATAGTACACTGAGTTTAATCAACATAGAACTCAAGTTGAACTCGACTATAATACAATATACTACAATACGAGATATTGTAGCCCATTCTCCACATTAGTGAATAAATAAATACATAGATCTGCAATCAGCATTCGTATTCCCTAATGGTCCTCACATCGTTTTTTTTTTAAAGTTTTTTTTTATGTTCATATCAAGAGCAGGGACACGTTTTATGTACATTGAATAAGTACAAGAATAGTCTTTGATAACATTGACACTGAAAACAACACATTCCAGAGCCAGGTCGCCTCTTATTTAGGAAAAATTAACATCAACTGGATACGTTTCCCTTGCAAAAGAGATTTTTAATCTCAATGGGTTTTACCTGGTTAAATAAAGGATAAATAAAAAAAAAAAAAAAAAAAATTAGGTATATCCATTCCGTGCAACGGGAAGTTTCAAAAAAGTGGTGGGGACAATAATGACCCTGGCAAAAAGTGGTGGGGAAATGTCCCAGACACAAATTACATGCATGTACATAATACATAACACATGCACATTTGTTCTTCACTTGCTGAAATTGAATTGGAATGATCAAGGAACTGAGTGAAATATTTTACACATTGCATGCTAAGAATAAATGCTAATCTAACTGAAAAACTTCACTGGGTTAGCAAACATCGTTCAACATGTGTTGGCTTTGACAAACATTTTTATGCATTAACTAGACATTCTGATTCTGACATTCTTGATTTTGGCAATTGATGCACTGTTAAATAAGTGATCTTGAGCTGAGTCTATGTAGTCGTCCAATTTGACAGTAATCAAACTACATTTTATAAAAAAATTACCTATTTTCTCAGTTGTTTAAAAGATTAAAGCAATCATCACAGTTTGATCCAATGTAGTTTAATTTTTCAATAAAAGATGATTTTTTGTTTTTTACATGATTTGTTAAATTTAATTACCTCTTAGCAGATTGACTCATATACAGTATGCCATTTTCATTTCCTGATTTTACTTCCTCCATGTAGGGATAAACTAACCTCTGTCATATGAAAACAAAAATAGGTCGCTTCCTTTTTTAACAAAAAATATTACAATAACATTTGTTGGTTTGATGCATCACGCTGACCAACAACCATCTTTCATTAAAAAAAATCTGCTGCTTGTTGTGAAATATCACACATACCAATGCCATGCTCCTCACGTTATCACATGACTCATTTTTCTTTCTAGTCGTGTCTTGCTCACTAAGATGTAATGGTTTCATGTTTCAGAGAGTTCATGTCCTCTTTTGATTTATTTTCTCTGACCCAGATCTTTTGTTCGAAAAACTAAAAGGTGCACAAATCTGTTCCAAATCTCCAGGCCAACGCTTAGCTAAACAAACACCCTTAAAACAACCCCACTTCAACCTCTTACCCAATTGCACACACAAACTGAACATAAAAACACAACACTAACTTCACAAATAAATGCAGACATGCAGCTACTTTTACACAATCGCACACAAAAACACAAATATAAAAGTTTGCCTACCCAGAACACCGAGTTAAAGATAAACATGGTGAATTTGATACATTTTGGACATCCCTCAACCCCCATTTTGCCGCTGTCCAAGTCACGTTCGTGTACAGAGCAACAAACTGTTAGTAGAGTCTATGCGTTCACCTGCACAAGCTTCTAATCTACAAACTTTGAACACAGACGTGTTGTTTGTCTATTCCACACTTCCTGCCTTTGTTTGACAAAGTGAAACTGGAAAATGTCTGTGCGTTGTGCAATATTCTGTGGATCAGTGGGAGGAGCTTACAGGTAGTGTGTGAATGTGTGTTGTGCTCTCAGTACTTACAGGTGACTTTACCACTACATTCAGTTCGGAGTTCTCGAACACGTTAGTTGGGCTGTATTTCACCCCAAAATAAAATACATTCATATTTTGCATTAGAAAAGAAGCCTATTTTTTAACTGTGAAATTTGAATGACAATTATTTGCCATTATTATTCATTAAAATGACCATAAATTTAATTCAGTACAACAGATACCACCATGGTGTATAAATGTTACGGTTTAAAAATATATTGTTATTTTTTCATATTATGGTAATGAGAATTTGGGGGCGAATGTACTTAATTTTCCTGAAATGATGTCACAATGCAAAAAAGAAAACAGCCCTAAATGGTTTTAAAATGGGCTTAATTTACTTTTTTAAAACCTTTTTTAATAGATTTTGGGATAATGAAATCATCTCATTACCATTATGTAAAATATAATACTATGTGGGGTAAGTTGTCACATATAAATTATATAATATTTATATAATGTGTGTTAAATATAATATATATAATCATATGAATATTACATAATGCACTTGACGGTAATGAGAATGAGACCTTTTATAGTAATGAGAATTGGAAGGTGGGTGCTTAATTATAATCTCATTGTAAGTCGCTTTGGATAAATGCTTCTGCTAAATGATTAAATGCAAATGTAAAATAATCTTGTTGGTTTAAAAATAGGCTTCATTGGGGACCAATTTGTGGAACCGTGGTGTAGTTTGTTGATAGCCCAACTTTAGCTTTTTACTTCTGGCAACTGCATTGAGGTTTCAAAATTCATAAAAGGTGTGTTCATCTGTGACAATTATCTTGATGGAGAAAACGTGCAAGTATCATTTACTTTTGTTGGTCACAGAGCTTGTTTTTAGCGATAATCCAAAAGCCTATGGGAAAATCCTATTGGGTTTTTGTTGAGGGAACCAGTGTGATGCTAACTGCCGGTTGGCCTTCAAAGTGACATCATTCCTGCACCACTCTATTAATGTGAATCAAACAAAAGAGAAAATAACATGAGAATAAAATTATGTTTAATTTGTACAGTTTTTACATTTGATTATTACATTTCTGTACTAATTCTAACTACGTTAAATTAAACTACTGTACTTGAAAAAATGTATTTGTTTTATTCATATTTTTTGTTATTTGTATTTGTCCTAATGCTTGTAATTTGCGTCTTATTTTTAATAACAGAAATGAGATAAAACAGCAGAAAAATATATATTGTGAAATAATATAATGTGAAATATATCGTTATGGTGAAATACAATTTCCCATATTGTGAAATAAGAATTTGATCATATCGCCCACCATAAACTAAAAGGTGTGAAGCAATGCAGATATTAAGAAACATTTACAGAGAGCAAATTAATGACACCAAACCTCTCTCTCACACACGCACACACACAAAAAAACATTTTTTTTAAAAGTCATAGAGTGCAGATTTTATCCATCATTAAAACCCACAACAAATGCAGTTTACAGTGAGTTTGTCCATGAGATTATCATACTCTATAAATAGACCCGCAGATTAAAGACAATCTAGGGCGCGTGCTCACATAAACCCTCTGGGCTAGACACAAACAAACATACCATACGGCTCTGGGTTCGCTGAAGAATTAGTGGCACATTTAATGAATGGTTCACTTCAATGAACTGATTAAAAAAAGTCACAACTTTTTTTTCCACTACATAAAGGTGATATTTTTTCCCAGCTTAAAGGCAGGGTAGGTGATTTGTTCCAGAAGCATTTATTGTTATGCTGGTTGAAATTCTCTTCCCATTCTGATAGCAATCACTAAGTTTAGTGGACTAAATGTATTTATATTTATGCATATAATGTCTGTGTAAGGCGTAGGACCATTAAATGGTCGTGCAATCATTATACAAAATACATACGTTGACACACATGTATTTCCATACCTCCGCGCACTCTGCTCGCGCAGACATCACACATCATCAACGAGTTTCATGCTATCGGTAAGTAGCGTTAGACAGACGTCAGTCACTGAACACCGCAACCGAGACAGCAGCAGCCACCTTTTACAGTTCCTCCTGAATCAAAACAATAAGCTTAAACTTCGTTCAAGGCATAACTACTGTAATTTATGCATTTGAATGGCAACACTATCAACGCCGAAATGAATCTACAGCAGTCAGGTGGCAGAGGTCAGTGCTCTTTAAAGCCGGGGACACACTTAACGACTGTAAGGCCGATTATGAATGTAATTTGATACTTAACGACTGATCATGCCCAAACGCCAAGTAGCGTTCAGTTGGTATTCACAGTCGGTGTCAGTCGATGGAAACCGTCTGTGTGTTCAGTCTTAGAATGTTTCAGCTAATCATTAAGTGTGTCCCTGGCATAAGTTGTTTATGTTCATTATTATTGTAATGTTATGTGCTTTGAGACATAAGGTAGTTAAATGCCATCTCTCCTCTTTTGACGCTTTGCAAATATGAGTGGCTTTGCTTGGAGACACTCTGAAGGGAGGGTGGGATCTCATGCTTTCAAAGCTAACTTGCTATTGCTAGCTGCCCGAAAATTGCCTACCCCATCTTTAATGTGAATAGGCAAAAAACTAAGCAATTCCTCAGCTCCCCCATAATATGTAAACACTACAGAAAGATCAAAACATTGATCTGTTTGAATGACTCCAGAGTGTGAGTAAATAGCCTCACTTTGCGTCCATTTTCATACCGGTGGAACGCAATTTTAATTGAGATGACTACAAAAATGCTCCATTCTTTTTGATTATGTAGTTTTCCGAAGAAGAAAAAAAATCTGCCATGAAACAGCACATCTGATTGAACATCAAATACCACATATCAAAAAACAACTGGATTTAGGCCCAATACTTACTCAATGAGAGTACAAAAACGCAGCAAAGCAAGCTCAATTTGACCCTTCGCGTGGAGCTTGATTGACAGGTGTTCTAACCAATCATACTTCGCCATCCGCCATTTTGTCCGAAAAAGCAGCCAGTAGAGTTAGGAGGATTTTAACTTGGTAAAATGAATATACTGACGCCTTTCCGCGGTTTAAAACAACATTACTTCTTATGTTCGTTCATGTTTATTTGATGCTATAAATGAACTAGAAGGAAGAGATGATCGGATCACGAGCAGCTTTAACGGATGCTCTACAGCGATCTGTCACGGCACATTAAAAAGCCCCAAAACGGTATTTATTGTTTAAATTTCTTTCAAAAAATGACCACATTTGAAAGCTGAGACTTTTTTTAATATGTTTAATATCAAAAGTAACCGAAAATTAACCTGGTCTGTCCTGTCTGCCCGCGTGTTGTCAGTCTCCTCTCTGCTCCGCGATGTATTTTTCACTGCGTGAGAACGTGGTGAGAGCATGAGAGCAGCATAGCTTGTCGGAACATAGCGACAGTAACTAAGGAGGGCGGGTCTTTGCGAAGGGTCAAATACACACACACACACGTAAGTTATATATTTGATAAATTTCCATTATGGAGAAAATGAATGGGATTTTTAATTCCAGAAAATCTGCATATTAAGCACATAGCCTACAAATAAACGGTATAAATAAAATTAGTTGCCAATGCAAATTCGAACAGCTCCGCGAATCGGTTCGAATAATCCATTAAAAAGACTGTTCAAATGAACGATGTTCACGAATCGGACATACCAACAAGAATGCGCGCCTGTACAGTCGTGAGAGAGAACAGCTGACACACGAACAGAGGAGTCAAAGAAAACACTCAAAATTCTGTGCTTGTCCCGCCACACACACACGCGACTCTTTCACAAACACACACGGTATTTTAAATACACGACCAGGGTCCTGAAATCAGAGCTACAAATCTTAAAATTAGGTCAGCCAAATGGATGCAACCTTGTTGCATGGCTTCACACAGACGTTTCTGCGTCATTAATTACAATCTAAACTAACTAAAAACCCAAAAGTGACGCTGTGCACATTCATTTATCAACGAATCTTTGAGGAAAACCGCGAATTATAATAAAACGTCCCGCGCGCAAGCCAACCTCTGCACACATCAATCATTAAGCACGCTCGCTCACTCACCCAGAATATGAAATTGAAGACGAACATCAGATACTTGACGCACATTTCTCCCCCGGTCAACGCCGCCATCACGCACAGCAGTCTGTCCTCACACAATACTGAATGAAAGAGTAAAGATCACGCAAGCAGCGTCCGTGTCCCGGTGTCTCGCTCGCGCGTGCGGCAGTGTGACTTTAAATGCGTGTAGGGACTGAGTAAGTGGAGCGCGCGCACGAAAAACTCAGGACAGACACAAACTCACTGCCTCATCTCTCCTGCCAAAGATCAACTTGGCAATCGTTTTCTGTGAGGCAAAATCGACCGTGCCAAAGGTCAAACACTTTTTGCATCGATCCAGTTGCTATTTTTGGAGGGCTGTTGAAAATCGTTCATACGCTTTATTAAGTTGTGCTCGTTGGTTTTTTCCCTCGAGGAATATTTTATTGTTATCGCAACATCCATTCCCCACGGTCTTTATTCGTTGTGAATGACGTCATGATGGAATGACGTCACCCAGTCCGTGCAGAGCCCAAAGGTTCTGTTCAGTGATTTGTTCTCAGGCATTTTAGAGTGTTGCATAAGATTTATCATGTGAACTTTCATGTCTCAAGATATATGCGGGTGTTCATAGGACCTGCCCCCAAGTGTAAGCTAATTTTATGTAGCACTTTGAGATTCCTTGGAATGAAAAGTGCGTTATAAATAAAATCTATTATTATTATTATTATTAAGTGAAATGTTATAAAATATTAATTTCATTTTTTTTATTCTATACGAAAACAATCCTCTTTCTTAAATTATTCAAAAATGTCTTTTAAGCTTTAATATGAGTCAAATCTTGATATATAAAATATTGCAATTTCTCAGCATAGTAAAAATAAGATAAGTGACAAGTTATATACATTTTACATTTTTATACTATGGTATGGTGAACGTTTAAACTTCTCATTGGGCCACAGACTGGGTTGTAACAATATATCGTGTGCAATGGGGGAATATGTCCTGATAATGCCAAATGTCTTATGTTAACAGGAAAAAGTGGCCTACATTATTTAGTCAGTGACATAGTGCAAGCATATTCTTCTAAAACAATTCAGTATTTTTAGCTTCATAATCATGAATATTTTTAGTCATCATTGTCTTGTGCATTGGGTTAATGTAATATGTAATAACCCACAATGTAATATAAAATTTAGCATTTTAATCAATGGTACATTTTTTGTTAACCTTTTATCATTTGTCTTGGAGTATCACAATAATATCGTATCGTGAGTTCAGTATCTTGATATGTATCAAATCGTGACACGAAGGTATCGTTACACCCCTAATATGTATACAGTGCTTAGCATAAGTGAACACACCCAACTAAAGTTGACTAAAAAGAGGAATAAAAAATCATCTTTTGGAAATTGATCTTAATGCCTTAATCAAAAAATGAGGAAAAATCCAACTTTTAAGGACACCAATTTTCTTTGTGAATGAATAATGTATCTTAAATAAATACATTTAAAGGATCCTGATAAAGTTCCATTGGCTAAAATAGCCCCACATCATCACATATCCTTCACAATACCTAGAGATTGGCATGGGCTACTTAAGATCATCTCTCAATGCAAATCAAACCTACGACTGATATAAAACCATGCCAATCTCTAGTTATGGTGAAGGGTCTGTGATGATGTGGGGCTATTTTAATTCCAAAGGCCAAAGAAACTATATCAGGATGCATAGTATCCTGGATCCATGAAATAACTGGCCTTTAAAAATCAAAATCTGCCTGCCTCTATGGGAATTTAACATAAGGGTGTCCTGACTTATGCACCCTGTATTTTAAGGAAGAACATTTATTTATTTACGATACATTATTCGTTCACAAAGAAAATTGGTGTCCTTAAAGGTTGGATTTTTTAGCTGGAAATACAGTCACTATTTTGAGTTTGTGTCAGCTAAAGATGGCAATATTAAGGTTTGTTGTACACTCTGTGCTGGTGGCGACAACGTGTTATCTACAGTATAGCTACAAAATCACTAGGTAAGAAACATTTGGAGTCTTACAGAGCAAGTCCCACCAGGTGGTGCGAAGCAGAGAGCAGGAGGTCCCCCACCACCCAAACAACAAAAGCTGGACTTCGGTGCAAAACCACTAAGTGGGGAGAGTTGAAGAAGTTGGTCGGGCAGTATGTTGTAGAGGAAATGCTGCCCTTAAACACGGTTGACTCGCCCTCATTTCATAATCAACAAGATCCCTACTACTGTCAATGCCGAGCTGCCTCACAGAACAGCTTTTTCTTCTTACACGAAGGAGTATGCAGTGATGGAGAGAAATCTGAAGGCTGCGCTGAATGAGGTCGACTTTGTGTCAACTACCACGGATATTTGGACTGCTAACAACAGAAGTTATATGGGAGTAACGCTCCATTGTATCAGTAGATACATTAAGCCATTAAGCCTCTGACTGCAGCACGGGACATTTTACAAGGCGACTGTCCTTATGGGACTTTACTACCCACACTTGAAGTTCTGATGCAGAAGACCCTGGCTGTGAAAGATGCCCCTCTCCAGGATGACTGCAGGCCTTCCAGATGCCATAGTGTATGTCCCATCTTTTACGCTAGTTAAAATTTCTTGCATCACACTATTCATGAACATGGAACAGAATATTCATTATCATTGCAAAAGAAGATTAAAACAAATACAAATGTCAGTAAGTAACCTAAACCATAATTAAATCAATAATATTGATCCCACATGGGCATGGTTTGCAAGTAATTCTATGACATCATAAATAGTAGGCCTTGTAGGCATAAACATATCAATTCTATTTTTCAGGCTATCCAGACTCGTTTTGACAGTGTGCTGGATGACAATGATGCCCTTCTCGCAGCTGTCAGTTGTCCAAAATTCAAACTCCGATGGCTGAGAGATGCAGGTAGGAGGGAGCGAGTAAAAGAGCTTCTGACAGCAGAGTGCCGCCACACAACTGCTCCTGCAGCACAGAGCCCTGCCAGTGTGCCAGCCAAGGTGAGATGGACTTTTTCACTTTTGAGGCAGAGCCAGAAGCCAGAAAATGAAGTCATGGACTACCTGAGGTCAGCCTAGGACCTTCAGATTCTGCATCAGTTTTCAAACATAAAGAACATTTTCTTGAAGTATAACACTCCAACCCCACCAAGTGCTCCCGTGGAGCACCTTTTCAGTCTATGAGGTTTGGTGCTCACGCCTAGAAGAAATAGACTTTCTGACAAGAGGTTTGAGAAGCTTCTGTTGATGAGGTACAACCACTGGTTTACTCGCCCCACTCCACTGTTTCACTCATAACATGCGATTACATAAGATTAGGCCAAAGTAACAAAAGTAGACATGATATCAGTGTTGTTGTAAAACCACTCCTGGCTGCTCTAATGCTGTGAACAACAGGTTAAATGTTCATAAAACATGTTAAAAAATAATTTTATAGTTACATTTTTAAACAATGTAGATTATAAATAGTAAGGTTTGCCATTACAGTGTTAACAGTTAAATATGTGAGTTCAAGAAAGACTGTCTTTATTTTATATATTTTATAAAAACAAGTATTTATGTTAATTGAAGTCAAGACTGTCTTTATTAATTTTTTTATAAAAAACAAATATTTATGTTAAGTGAATTCAAGAAAGACTGTCGTCATTATTTTTTTTAATATAAAAACAAGTATTTATGTTAAGTGAAGTCAAGAAAGACTGTCTTTATTTTTATTTTTTATAAAAACATGTATTTCTTCAGGAAATAGTTTTTAAGGCACACTATGCAGCATTTGTGTTTTTGTCAAACAGCGACCCCTAGAGTCGCTGTGGAATACTTGCACTGTCGTAAATAGCCGTATACCCGTGGCTATAGAACATGCTATAGAAGCGTCGGCCATGCAACAGACACAGATAGACTCCGAAGATATTGACCAGGTAATATTTCACGATTTCATACAAATATTAGGCTACTGCATAGTTTACTGAACTACTGATGATGGTAATAGGATAATAATAACTATATGTCAAGTGTTAAGACTACTTTATAATAATAAAGTACTGTACCGCGTTTGCTGGCTTATAACGTTTTACACGATTGCTGCTAAATCACAAGTAAATAGCCTATAGTCTAGGCCTATTGTATAATCTCATTTGTGTTTTTTGATTGTAATGTAAACATTACAAAATGCCAGATGACATCAATAAAGCTAAATGTACGTCGCATTATTTCATAACATTGGCCGTTATGATGTCATTAGACACGATTATTGCAATTTATCATAGTAGTTTGCAAATTGTGCTCGTTTACACTATTTACAACCTCTAGGCTTATATATGTCCTGATAATTTTGTGAGATATTGACAACTGTCTTCATGATAATCGCAACAATGGATGAATGAACAGCATCGTAAAAAAAATGACATACTACAAGCAAGCACAACATAATACAACATAGAACGCAAACAAGTTTACAAATAAGAGATTTACTTACTAGTTTATCAACAAGATCGCCAGGTCAGCATCACTGTTGCACCCAGTGCTGCTTTTTAGCTCGCGCCAACGAGTGAAAGCCCCATCTATGGAAAAGCCTGACAGAGTGGGACTCTTGTCTGTTTCCTCGCGGGGTCAGATTCTCTTTTCCTTTTCTTAGTCTCTTCCGACCGAGTTTTCTTTGCTTTTTC
This sequence comes from Chrosomus eos, assembly GCA_036326025.1. NCBI lineage: Eukaryota > Metazoa > Chordata > Actinopteri > Cypriniformes > Leuciscidae > Chrosomus > Chrosomus eos. The sequence goes on along the minus strand of CM070824.1, from coordinate 30,932,427 downwards.
CATCGTCGCGTATCACGCATAGGTATCACGTCTGAATTGCGCGCAAGTATTCGTGCTTCCGTTGTTGTTGATGTGTGTGACGTCGTTGCCGTAAAGCAAGCCGTGATTCTCGCAAGATTTGTCGGGGGCGCTCCTCTCAAACTTACATAGCCGGTTTTTCCAGGGACGACCCCCCCAAGCTTTACTACCAGGATGATTCATCCTACTATGAGTTTATTTACCACCGAAATTACTTTGAAGCTGTTATATTAAGGTGCAATTGTTACATAGTGTGCCTTTAAGTTCAACTTAAAATGTCAGGAGATACATTGTTGACGTTACTGTTATAAATGTACTTCCAATAAATTGAGTGTTGGGAAAACCGGTTGTCATTTTTATGTTGAGGCAGTGAGGGTGTTGTCGGCAGCTGCTGAATGTAACTAATAAAGTAACTTGTAATCTAACTTAGTTACTTTTAAAATCAAGTAAAGTAACTAAGTTACTTTTTAAAGGAGTAATCAATAATCAGATTACTTTTTCAAAGTAACTGTGGCAACATTGTATATATATATATATATATATATATACTGTGTATATATATATACTGTGTATATATATATATATACTGTATATATATATATAAAAATCTAAGGCACGATTAACTAGTTTTAGAAAAATATAAATAGCCTTTATTTTTTCATGGCTTAGGTTTTAAAAACAGGTGATAAGCAACGGCACATGCGTTGCAGCTAATAAGCCTTCATCTCCTCTCTTCCTTTTTTACTTTCATCAGAGAACATAACTTTGGACCGCTCAGCAGCAGTCATCCTTTTTGTCTTTAGCCCAGGCGAGACACTTCTGATGCTGTGTCTTGTTCAAGAGTGGCTTGACACAAGGAATGCGACAGCTGAAACCCATGTCTTGCATACGTCTGTGCGTGGTGGTTCTTGAAGCACTGACTCCAGCTGCAGTACACTCTTTGTGAATCTCCCCCACATTTTTGGATGGGTTTTGTTTCACAATACTCTCCAGGGTGCGGTTATCCCTATTGCTTGTACACTTTTTTCTACCATATCTTTTCCTTCCCTTCACCTCTCCTCTCTATTAATGTGCTTGGACACAGAGATCTGTGAACAGCCACCCTCTTTAGCGATGACCTTTTGTGTCTTGCCCTCCTTGTGCAAGATGTCAATGGTCGTCTTTTGGACAGCTGTCAAGTCAGCAGTCTTCCACATGATTGTGTAGCCTACAGAACTAGACTGAGGGGGCTTTTACACTGGGCTCGTTTGCTGCGGTCCGAGCCCGAGCGCGTTTGTACCCGGCGCCCCCCGCTGCGTTGGTCTGGTTTCACACTCAACTTGATTCTATCGAACCTAGGGCTGGGCGATATATCGATATAAAAGATATATCGATATATTTTTAAATACTGTCAAATACACACAATGTTTACATAAAGAAAGTTGGTTATGTCTAAACTGAAAGCAAACCGGGAAAATTGAGAGAAATCTGTGTGTGTATTAGATAGGGGTGCGCCAAAATATCGATATGGCGATATCTCACGATATTTACTCCCGCGATCGATTCTCGATGCGCTCTTGCCAAGTATCGATCTTAAAAGCCGTTATAAAACGCTCTATTCATTATCCGAGTTGACTGGATTTGACTAGCTTTCATGAGGCACACACGCAAGGTCTCTCGCTCTCTCCCTATCTGTCGTGCGCGTGCTATGTATGTTATGCGCGCAGTATGTTCTGTCTCGCATGCACGCTCTAGATTCCGGGAGATTAGAACTAATTTGCGGACATCAGGGAGACGCTATCAATATGCGGGAGACTCCCGGAACTTCCAGGAGACTTGGGATGTCTGGCTTTGCAAAAGTCCACTAGACGGGAAACACGACCACATGCACAGACACCTCACGCGGCATCACCCGCAGCTCTGTGAGAAAGCCGTTGTTTGTGCTGGCTCGACGTAAACATTTTTATTACTACTGATTGCAGCAATGTTACACTAAAATAGTGTCTGTGACTGTTTTGTTGCAACTGATAAGACACAAGTTGTTTTTGTTATTGTGTTTCATCCCAAAAAAATAATGGAGATCCATTTTCCTAATTACAAAAAAATATTTGTATTTCTTAAACCATGATATATTGTGAGTTATTACTGATAATATATCGATTATCGCAGTATCGCCATATCGTGATATTATCGGTATCGTGAACAATGTATCGCATCTCGTATCGTATCGTGAAGTACCCAGCGATTCCCAGCCCTAGTATTAGACCTGGCGCGTGTCTTAAAGAGACAGCAGTCCTAATAGTAAACATGCAGCCACTTGTCCTTAAAGGGATAGTTCACCCCAAAAAAATAATTCTGTCATTATATACTCACTGTAATGTTGTTCCAAACATTCATTAATTAATTTATTGTGCTGAACACAAAATAAGATATTTTGAAGAATGTGGGTAACCAGACAGTTGCTGGTCCCCATTGACTTCCATAGGAAAAAAATATACTATAAGTCACTGGGGTACATCAACTGTTTGGTTACCCAGAATACCCACATTCTTCCAAATAACTTCAACAGAGGAAAGAAACTTATTCAGGTTTAAAACAACTTGAGAGAGTAAATGATGACAATTAATATTTTTGGGAGAACTATTCATTTAATGTTAATAAAACAAAAAAACAGAGGAAATCACTCACTGCTCTTGACGGAGAACTTTAACAGTAGTTTTAATAAGAATCAATGTATAATTTATACAGTGAAGTCCATATTCGGCTTTGAACATTTGCTCTCACTTTGCGGAAAAAATATCGGGATATATATCGTATATCGATATTCAGCCTAAATATATCGGGATATGACTTTTGGTCCATATCGCCCAGCCCTAATCGAACCCTGGTGCGTTTGCGTGCATATTATGTCATCGCAAGCGTGCACGGCGCATGATAGAAAACAGAACGCGGGTCAATATTGTTTTTTTTTTATTAATTCGCTGCTATTATGCGCAGTTAAGTGAACAATGCAGGTTTACTGTGCGTTTACTGTTGCAAACGGACTCTTTTGAGGAGACACCGGATTTCCAAATTTGTTGCCCTGATTCCATGCGCAATGCACGAATACACTGCAGGTTCACTCTCGCTCGTATCCAAGGTAAATCATCAACACTATCATCCCTTACAAGCGTTTTATTTAACTCAATACATCACAATAAGCTAAAACGCATGCACAGGTTACTTTACTTCCTTAACAAGTGCGCACCCGAGTCCGTGTTGCTTTCACATTTACGCGAACCGTGGCACGGTTCGGGAGCAACCGAACTCAGACCACCTCTTCCAGGTAGTCTCGGGTTCGGTACCCCAGTGCGTACCCGGGTCCCATGACAGCGTTCATATTAGTGATTTTTCATGCGAACCGTGCCCCATTCCGAACTAAACTGCCAGTGTGAAAGCCCCCTGAGAGACCATTTAAAGGCCTTTGCAGGTGTTTTGAGTTAATTAGCTGATTAGAGTGTGGCACCAGGTGTCTTCAATATTGAACCTTTTCATAATATTCAAATTTTTGGGGTTTTCATTAGTTGTCAGTTATAATCATCAAAATTAAAAGGAATGAGCACTTGAAATATATCAGTCTGTGTGTAATGAATTAATATAATATCCAAATTTCACTTTTTGAATGCAATTACTGAAATAAATCAACTTTTTGATGATATTCTAATTATATGACCAGCACCTGTATATATATATATATATATGCGTGTGTGTGTGTGTGTGTGTGTGTATACAGAGCAAGGTTATTTTCGTAAATGAAAATTGAAACTAAGATTCAAACTATTGGTCAAAAAACATTTTCGTAAACTGAAATAAAATAGAAATTTCAACATAAATGAAAAACTAAAACTAAATGAAACTAACAACAGTTAGTAAAAGCTAACTGACATACAAATGATAATTAGCAAAAATAAATAGCCTAATAGTTTGTAATTAATAAGCTCTAATCCTGTACCTGAAAAGCATCTTTTGCATCGTTTCGCGCATGACACGACGTTCTAAAAACGTGGCACACTCAAGTTAAAATAAATTCAACTTTTAAAAGACGTGTCACGAGGCCTTGCGCTTTTCCCCCATTCCACTGCCCACGTCTTTTTTTTCCGTTTTTCAAAGAAAAACCACTTGTGTGAACCAGCCCTAAGAAGCAGAAATGGCCAAATAAGTATTTCCATCATGTCTAAATTTTATGCAAATACAGCTGTACCCTAATTCCAAATAAGATAACCATCTCATGTGAAACTAAACAAGATACCACACATATTAGACAAGATACCACACTAAGCAGAAAACGGAAAAAAAAACAAATACCATGTCTAGCCCAGAAATAGACGTACATATACCGTAGAAGTATATTAAAGTAGAACATTTGAATATAAGTAAGAGTATGCGATTTTAAAAGATGCAATAGACACAAAGCATAAATGGATCAATACAATAATAATGTTTGAAATGATTAATAATAGAAATAACCTTAAAGAATAATCATGCATATTTTTTTCTTTTTCTTATACACCATGTTTAACAAGATTTAGTTTTTAATATGAATGAGTATAAATTAATAATGTTTACTTTTTAGTTGCATTTGTTTGGTTCTTTGTTCATCCTCAAAAAATTATTTTATTTTTATTATTAAGAGGTTTTCACAAGAGTTAACTGTAAACTGCAAACATTAAACTTTGCTGAAATTAAATGTCTTTAACTGGAAGTGTTAGGTTAACTCTGCTAAACTATTCACAAAATAAAAACTTAACTAAAACTAACAAAACTACGGAGCCCCCCTTGAGGCCCAAAGTGGGACTAGGGGGGCTCCGTACAAAACCATTAATGAAACTAACTAAAACTAAACTGAAATTTATAGGAAATTAGAAAATTATATTACAATAAGAACTAATTTAAAAATGCAAAACTATAATAACCTTAATACAGAGACACATAAGGGCCTATACAATTTTATTTAAGTCTAAAACTGAGCATACATCAACTCTACTGTATTCTGCCAAGAATTCAACCGGTCACTTGGGTCAAAATCATTTACTATCAAATTCACATAGATGAAAAAAGGGCAAGTTTCATTGCATGCTAAATAAAATAAAAATAAATGCAAATTAAAAACTCTTGGACTAGGTGCACAGATAAATCAAACTTCTGTTTGTGGTTTTGTTAATGCATTTATAAAGTTCTCCATTTTCCTGTTCAGTCTATTTTATTTCAATATATTGGCATCTTGTTGGCCTTATGCTGTGTTTGTTTACCTTTGTTCGAATTACTTTTTCAGCACTGTGTTGTGTTGCCACTTAATGTCAGATGTACTGTACAATGTGGGTCCTGAAGCAAGGATATGTTGTTTTCTCCACGTTTTTTGGCAGCGAGTTAGGGGTCAATAAAGAAAGGTAGCCGAAAAAGAACAAAAAACATAGCCTACATTAACGATGAATGCATGGAGTTCATGTGAACATTCTTGGAATATGCCGTTGGTCGTGAGGTTTTTCCTACAGTTAATCCATCAGTGCCAGATACGAGTTACATCTCAGAGGCTGTGAACTCGCTGCATATGCTGTGGATTGTGTGCGTGTGTGTGCTGTTTGGCTTGGCACTAATGTCCTCTGTTGGTTTGTCTTATCTGTCTTCACTGCCAGACTAATCCTTCAGTTCCTCTAATGCCCAGACTTCCTTCTATTGTCCACTCTTAATGAGTTTGAAAACGGAAATCACACCATCCCTCCCTCTTTCGTTCTTATAAAGCGTTTGTTTCCATCTAGACTGGGTTCCAGTCATGTCTTCAGAATTGTGAGACACTGGATAGTTTAGACCTTGCACAGCAAAGCGCTTCAGAGAACCTGTTGCTGGGAGCATACAGCTGGGCAGAGGTCAAAGGTAACAGGTGCCACTGAATATTTGTTACAACCGCTAATTATTTCAAATGTTTGTATAAGCGAGTCTGAAGCCGTGTACATTGTGTTTAAAGGTAATGTTTTGCTATTGAAAAATAACATGCATGTTTGTGAATATATTATGCACATTTTTCTCCATCATAGGGGCATTCTTTCCATCTATGTGGAAATATGTGACTAAAACTCTCTGACAGATTTGTAGGGGCTCAGAGATTTTTCCTTTGTTTCTCACTTCCAGCTGAACTTTTACTTTGCCTCATGCTATTATTTTTCACTAAATTTAACCCTCACATACTCACTATTGTTGATGGCCCGTTTTTAAAAGGGGTATGGTGGGTATTATATACGGCGGTGTGCTTTCTAATGTAGTTTAGGTGATTACTAACTGAGCTAAATCATTCATGATTTCTTCTTTAATCAGATGGAACCGTGCAGCTGGAAAGGATGGAGCAGAATCCTGTGGATTTTCGTCTTGAATTTTTCAGGTTAGAGTTGAGCATGTTTATGTGCGATTGTGCCTTTTTGAATTTTCTCCTGTCTGTTGGTTTGATTTTTTTATATATATATATATATATATATATATATATATATATATATATATATATATATATATATATATATATATATATATATATATAAAATTAATAACTGTATTGGATTAACAAGGATGCATTAAATAGATCAAAAGTGACAGTAAAGACTTTTTTAGTTGTTGTTTTTTTAGTTTGCAATGAAATCCATTACATATCCCTCTTGAACTGAGTAAATGTAAAAAATGTAAAAAAAAATAAATAAAAAAAGTAATGTTAGATCTGAGTAACTGCATTTGATACATTAACAAATAAAATTGAGTAAAAATAATTGAGGAAAATGTTTAAAAAAAAAATATGTATGAGCAAAATTGACCTTTATTGGCGATGAGTGCAGCAATAAAGCACATTTTATACCGTTTTAAAATGTATATGCCTACATTTAAACTCATTAAAATTTAAAATGTTATTAATGTGTAATCAACCGGTCTGTTATCCAATTTCCACCGTATCAGCGCTGGTTCTCGTGCCGCAGAAGGACTCGCGCTCTGCGGGTGAACTTCGAACTTTAGACCGCCGTCCTGCTGCAACGCGACTGAATCCATAGCCTGCATTGCGTCCCAGTATGTTGTTTTGCATTTAATACAATTATTTAAAACACAGTAATGATTTTATAGATAAAATAAAACATACACACCTGAATTTTCACAGAGGAAATGCAGTGCACCAAAGAGAAGAAGAGAACTGTTCTGGATAGTGCAGATTCGGAGAGCCCGCGTTCACTCAACCGTTGAGTTGTCGTCGTCGTCACGTCAGAGGGTGGGGGAGGGGTGCGTTGTTTAAAGCAACACTATGTAACATTTTTTACCTTAAAGGTGCCATGTGTAATAATTGAGGTAAAAATAAATGAAAAGTTATAGTGTTGCAGAGATATCAACCTAAATTAGCATTAGCATTACTAGCCCCGACAGGTGTTGTAATACCAGTTTTGGCCATGGGAGGCGGTATGCGGGAAACATACATAACCACCAGCCAAACTGCAACACACGAATAACTCGCACTGCTTGTATCTCTTTAATCTCTAAAAATCTCCAAATGCTCCACGTGAAACTGCGGTCTTACTATCGTGTCAATTGATTTGATTAATATGCGCGAGGGAGAGAGAGCAGGACCGCTCTCGTGTTGTTTGAAGACGGTAAGAGTGCGCGCGGCCGGGGCTCGCTCTCTCTCTCTCTCTCTTTGCTCGTAAAGCGCCCTGTCAAGCCCAGCGGCAGCAGTCATTCTAGTCTACACCCCTCACCGATCAAAATAGGCTTTGGCGGGACAAAGCGGACTATTTGACGGTTTTGGAAGATTAACAACCTGAAACTAAAAAACAGACTAGAGTAGGCCAACTTTCTGGAGGTATACTGCCCCCATCTGGTATGGAATATGTGGAGTTTTAATCGATTATTTGACAGATGGCACCTTTAAAATAATGTTTCCAAAATCGTATCAGTGGTTTATCAAATCGTAACAGGGTGAAAGGCACTTCTGCCATAGCCTGACGGAGTCTGTATCGCTTTTACTGGCACTACGGATAGGGTTGCCACCCGTCCCGGTTTTCCCGGGATGGTTCTCTTTTTTGAGCAACAGTCCCGGAAAATTTATATTCTTTCCCGGGACACGAATTGTCCCGTTTTTTTTGTGAAAATGTACTTCTAAAGTAGAATTTCCTGGTTTCAAATTAAACCGTTTCCTTCTACTGTTATTGTGTTGACTTCATGGTTGTGTACATCCAATCCTGTGTCCATAAACGGGTAAAAACGGGTAAAACAGTGGATTGGCCGATGCCAGGCGTTTACCTTTATTTGATTGGAAGCAGAAATACAGAGCGCCTATATCGCCTATAGCAACTGCCTGTGCTGTCAGTCGTTTGCGCGCGTGCATTCACACATCCAGGATTAAACTGCGAGTTCAGTTGACTTTCTATTTACCTAACGTTACTCAGTTTTGTGAAATGGGGGGAGAGACGTACGAGGAGGATAACAACAAAATCGGATGAGCCACCGGTTGAATGGGAGTCAATGGAATGCTAACAGCAGGTGATGGTCTACAATGGCGGTGCCCGGTGAGGCTTCAGTTTCCAGTTGTTGGATTACCCCCTTGACTTTACCTTGTCTGTGGACATCGTTCATTCTAAAGCCGGTGCTGGATAAACATTGCCTGGATGCCAGCCCGAACTCAGCCCACAACATTTTTTGGTCGGGAAGTTCGGTCTGGACTCGATCCATTGAGGAGTAATTATGCTCGGTTCAGAAATCGTTGGGTCAATCAAATTGCCAGGGCGGGCTTTATACGATGATAGACAGATAATCCATCCAATTACATAATCATCACGTCATCAAACGTATTTCTTTCAAAAATGCTTTTCGTGTTTGCAAGTACTCCGCGAATCCTTAAATTATTTTTACAACACCGGCAAAGATCGTTAACACTCATTATTTTTTTACTACTTTTTCCAGAGTGAGTGCATTTGAGTTCTGTTGACAACTATGCCGCTCAACATAGCCTACGTAACTTACTGCGTTGCTCTGATTGGTTGTAAGTATCCAATTGAGTGCAGAGGGTTTTTTTTTCCTGGTTCGGTTAAGACACGCCTCATAATCAAAGCCCTATGGAGTATCAGACTCACATTGGCCCTCATTTATCAAAAGTGTGTACACCAAATTTCGAGCGTACACCTGGCGTACACCCAAAACCACGGTGACTTTGAGATTTATCAATATGGACGTTGGCGTACGGCACGCTCAAATCCCACGCCAGCTCAGGAGGTGGTGTACGCACGTTTGAGTTAGTGCGGAAATGCGCAGAAAAACGAATTCCTAACACCACAAAATGCGCTGACAAACTAAAACATATGACAAAAAAACAACAACAACAACAACATAGGCTAATTATAAACTTCAGTGTAAAAATCTGTCGCAAAGAACCGGCAAAAGTAATGATTATGAATATGTAAAATATAGCAAGGAGATATTTTAATTGTTTATTAATAAAGAAGTGTTTTCTTTGTGTCGGCTGCAAAGATGAAGTTGAGATGCTGAATCGCGATCTTCGCAGTAGGCTAGTGAACGCGCCAGAGAGAAATGCACATTTCAGATAAGCGGAGAGCAGTCTGCAGTCTGTTTTCTTTCGTTTTGAATTGTTCTGTTTAAAAGTAGACATGTCTGAGGCACCTTATACGCTGAGTTTCGGTTTATTTATGAGATGAGCTCAGTTCACGCGTCCTCCGTTTCATATCATCTGCTATTTACTTTCCTATTTGTTAAATCCAGGTAGGCCTAATTGGTTGACGAAACATTGATTAAAATTAAGATACAATTAATACAAAACGAAATTCAGTTTAAAGAAAGGTTTTGTGCTTTATGTTTGATGTCTCTGTGAAAGTTTTAAAATATATTTTAGTGCCGCTTTTAGAGCGCTCATGTCCGTATCATTGTTTTTTTCTCATAAATGCTAACACGAATAATAATAAGAATAAGAATATTACAAATGGACATGCAATTATTAATGTGAATGAATGGTAGGCTACTCCACATCACATCATCATCACTATTGTACATGATACGATATTAAATGCTAATTGTTTCAAAACACGTGCTGTAAAATAATGCATTGTGATAGGTCATTTGATCTCCACGTCGGAGAAGTTTCTCTTCTTTGCCGTCTTCCGTGTGTCCATGGCGTAAAATGAGGGCGTGGGGGAAGCGGAGACTTGAATATTTAGAGGCGTGTTATTCTAATGACGATCGTTTTCAGCCGCTGCATTTATCAAGGGCAGGTATTGCGTACACCAGGATTTCAAAGGTACGCACAGCTTCATACATCAGGCGGTGAGAGGAGTGTAAGCATAATCTTACGCCAACATATACGCCCGTTTCTACGCAAGAATGATAAATGAGGGCCATTCTGACTATAAGTTATGTGAGGCTAGGATAAACAGCGAGCGTGGGTGCAACGGTAGGCTAAATTATTTACGACAGCGGTAATGGACAATTTAGTTTCCAACCAGTAGGGCGACCGAAGAGGAAAAGTTCCATGGTGTTGCTTTAATTGAGTAAACTTACTCAATTTCTTAAGAGTGTGTTAAAGATTAATAATATTGATTTGAAGTAATATTTGTGGTTCTTGAAACAGATCAGTTTAATTATCCATTCTCAAAAAAATTGATAGAAATTTCACAAATATATTAAGTGTATTTTAAATAAATAATTGGTTAGTCAAATGCTAAATTATTTTAGTAAAAAAACTTAAATATAACTACATTTTAGACAAAATTAACTGTTGGATTTTAGTCAATTATTTTGGTATGTTCAACTCAAACCATCAAGTAAATGATATTCAGATATTTTATTAAGTGATTTAAAGCCACTGAATATTTTTTAGAGTGTGGTTTACACCCACACACAAAAAAGAATTAAGCAGCACAACTGTTTTCAACATTAATAATGATAAATGTTTCTTGGGAAATCAGCATATAATGATTTCTAAAGGATCATGTGACACTGATGACTGGAGAAATTATGCTGAAAATTCAGCTTTGCATCACAGGAATAAATTACAATTTAAAATATATTAATACATATTTTAAAATGTAATACTATTTCACAATATTGCTGTTTTTACTGTAGCCTATATTAATCAAATAAATGCATCCTTGGTTCCTTCAAAAACATTAAAAAATCTTACCGACCCCATACCATACTTTTGAATGGTAGTTATGCCACTTGATTAAAAGCTAGCATGCAAGTGCTTAACTCTCTTACTCTCTTTGTTCTGTAGGTTTTGAGTCTGTCGAGGGATCTGGACGCTGTAGTCTGTTTAGCCGGCAGCATATACACACTTTTGACGGTGTGATTTATGAGTTCCCTGGAGACTGCAGCTACATGCTGGCGGGAGACTGCCAACACAGAAGCTTCTCCATACTGGGTAAAAAAATCCTGACACCACACACCACACACACACAAAACACACACACACACACACACAACACACACACACACACACACCACACACACACACACAAACAGTTTTTAATGAATTAAACAAGTTATGGCTTGTTTGTAAGGATGTGTGTTTACTTCTAGGCGATTTCTCTCACGGAAAGAGGAAAGGAGTGACTTTGTTTCTGGGAGAATTCTTTGAGCTTCACCTCTCTGTTCATGGAACGCTGTCACAAGGAGCAGAGAGGTACAAACTGTAAATTTCCTACTCAAAGTAAATGTCAATTTCCTATTTATTTCCTAAACAAAGGCGCTGGCATTTATGGTTCCATGAAGAACCTTCAACATCCATGGAAACTTTCCATTCCACAAAAGGTTCTTACTGGAAAAAATGTCTTTAGATTAAAATTTAGACAAATGTTAAATAATAAAGTAGGCAAAATTATAATTTTTTTAAACTGATATTTTGAAAATCGGAATATGATTTTTTTAAAAACACTAAAATGAAAATTCTACACTGAAAAAACAAATGGTGTAGGATGAACTAGAAAAGTCATAAATAAACACACAACACACACACACACACACACACACACACACACACACACACACACACACAATATATATGTGTGTGTGTGTGTGTGTGTGTGTGTGTGTGTGTGTGTGTGTGTGTGTGTTTGTGTGTACTTTTTATTTTATTTTACAGTGTGTTATCCCAACGCATTCTCACCCCAAGGCGTCATCTAACTGACAATTTTGACCATGCTTCAATATTCGACGCTAAAGGTACCCTTCAGCGTCAGTTAGTTGACGCGATCCCAGGGCGTCATCTAACTGACGCTAAGGGTAGGGCTGCACGATTAATCGAATTTTAATCACGATCACGGTTTTGGCTTCCCACGATCAAATTCGCGTGATCGAGCGATATTTTAAATGCGTCATTCAGTTCACAGAAAGCTTTTTTTTTGCCAATCTAGCGCACCGTAAACCAGTGTCTGATCACGTGCCTCCATGAGCCCAGGTGCGCGAGAGAGACCTACGGTCTGCGTGCGGGCGACAGTGCACGAGAGAGACCGAGTGTCCTCAGAGCGTGCTCAAAAGTGTGCGAGAGATACCGAGTGTGTCTGCGTGCGAGCAACAGCGCGCGCCTACCGATTGTGTCTGCGTGCGAGCAACAGCGCGCGCCTACCGATTGTGTCGCGCGCGCGAGAGAGACTGATGGTGTGTTCACACCGAACGCGAATAGAGCGTCAAATACGCGTCTATCGCGTCTAGTTAGACGCTTGAACATTTTGAACCCATTCGCGCGTCCGTGTCACTTGCGAATAAAAAAAACAACAACACAATTTCTTTCTGGCATACGTTTCCGTCATGTCTGAAATAAAAGATATTGCTGCTCTGTACTTGTTGTGGAAGTCCCAAATACGGAGGAAAGCCAAACGCCGACGTGTCTGTGTTCACAGCACCATCCAGAGGCGAACTCAACTCGGTGAATTTCACAGTCTTCTTCAGGAACTGCGCCTGGATGACAGCCGCTTCCTAGCGCTATTTGAGGATGATGGGTGCCCAGTTTGATAACCTGCTAGGGTCGCTCAGTTTCAACGGCTCTGGGGTCACTGACAGGATTTCTCGCATGCTCTTCGTTGATTGGCTGGCGCAACAAAGCGTCATGCGAATCTTCCGCTCGAGTTCAAATTTTTCAACTTGCGCGGAAGACGTTCGCGGCAAAACGCATCGCCCAATTCGCGTCATTCGCAACGCCCGGCGCGAATGATGCGTCTATTCGCGTCTTTGCATTGACTTTGTATGTAATCTACTCGCGCAAACGATTAAATTCGCGTTCGGTGTGAACACACCATGAGTGACAGTGCGCGTGAGAGACCGAGTGTGAGCATTAGTAAATTGCATTAGTAAATTGGTACATACTACATATATATATTTACTATATAAGAGGCATGGAAGTTCGATTAATGGACTCCAATAATCAGTCCTACAAACGTCTTGTTTTGACCTATTGTTTAACAAATAGAAATAATTTGAGCACATAAACTTTCACATGGAGAATTAAATAGATTAAATTTATGCAGTAAGACTTCACAACTAATCACTGACACTGTAGGCCTACCACAACATTTTACATTTCTTAAGCGTCAAATAACAATGACTATGAATTTCATCCATTAATCGAACTTCCATAGTGCAGTTCTGCCTTGAAATGTTCTCATTTGGTTACATTCTGTTATGGAATATTTGTTTTTTTATTGATTGTATATTTTGCGTGTTTTATTCACATCCATTATGCAGGTACAATGCAAGTTTATATTTTGCTTCCTAAAATAGATTTACACAATGTAAAATAGTGCCCTGTTGAAGTTTTGCTACATTTTCTTTATTGTTTTCTTTATTCTTTAAGGAGATGCACTGAATTTTGGTGAATAAGAGGACCTATTTTATTAAGATACACATACATTAGCAGAAATGTAGCACAATATGGATGTGAAAGCAGTTATAATTAGCCTATGTGGCAATAAAATTTGTTTTGGTTAAAATCAACAAATAATCGTGATAATTAATCGTGATCTCAATATTGATCAAAATAATCGTGATTATCATTTTGGCCCAAATCGTGCAGCCCTAGCTAAGGGTAACGCGTCAGTTAGATGACGCGAGTAGTTAGTATAGGGGAGTCGGTGTCAGAAATGATTTATGGCCCCCTTGGTTGTTGGACGGGGAGGGGTTTATGACAGGATATGAGCATGGGGGGCGGGTTTTATGACAACAGGTGGTTGGTGTACCCTTTTGGGCATGCTTGATTCCGGTGTGTTTATGATGTGTGTTTATGACTGCCATTTGCTTGGAGCAACTGGTGGGAATGTTTTTAGGGGAGTTTTTATTAAATCATGATAATGTTCACAGAACGCTGAGAATATGAACATGAAGAGGTTGACACGGATATGATTTTCAGCCGGCTCTGTATCATCCATATTGTCTGTGGGAGAGAATGAAACAAAATGAGTTTAAAGAAATAGCATTGATGACAAATAAAGCTTATAAAATAAATGAATGAAATAGATGTTAAGTGTATTAAACATTCAAAACATGTGTTGAACTTAATGATGCGGCTGTTATGCGTCTATCTGGTTAGTCGCAGACTCTTAAATCTTTCTGATCAGATGAAATGTCACAAATGAGTTTTAAAAATAAAAAGCATTACGTTTAAATAAAACATATAAATGAGTGAATAATAGTTCATATTATATGAAATAAGATGTTTAATTATCAAGCATACATATTTTAATCTATTTACATCGGTGATATAGGAACATCATGCGGACACCATGATATATTTTGACGTACATAGATAAATAAAACATAAAATAATTGAAACAAGCTGTTAAATTACCAAGTATACAAATTTTAATCTAATACAACACGAAATACTGCCTTACACAGATAAATAAAACATAAAATAGTGAATAATACTTAATTTTATTTGAAATAATATGCTAAAATATCCCCGATATACTGTCTTACAGTGTTAACACGTATAATATAGTGAATAATAGTTCATTTTATTTGAAATAATATGTTCAATTATTAAGTATAAGTATTTTAATCTAATTTATCCGAGATATAGGGTCACGACGCATTATACTGACTTACACAGATAAATAAAACATATAAATTAGTGAATAATAGTTCATATTATTCGAAATAAGATGTTCAATTATCAAGTATACATATTTTATTCGAATACACAACGGAATACTGCCTTACAGATAAATACAACATAAAATAGTGAATATTATATAAAATAATCTGTTAAATTATCAAGAATTTGAATCTAATACATAGGGGATAACATCATGTGGATACCACAATATACTGGCTTAAAGATAAATAACCATATAAAATAGTAAATAATAGTTGATATTATATTAAATAAGTTATTAAATTCTAATACATCAGGGTTATAGGTTCACACTGCAATATACTGACTTACATAGATAAATAAAACATATAAATTAGTGAAACATATTATTTGAATCAAGCTGTTAAATTACCAAGTATACAAACTTTAATCTAATACACAGTGAAATACATCCTTACACAGATAAATAAAACATATAATATAGTAAATAAGTATTATTGAAATAAGATGTTAAATGATCAAGTATAATCATTTTCATCTAGCACCCAACAATATACTGTCTTACCCTGATAAATAAAACATAAAATAATTGAAACAAGCTGTTAACTTACCAAGTATACCCATTTTAATCTATTACATCAGGGATATAGGTTCACACTGCAATATACTGACTTACATAGATAAATAAAACATATAAATTAGTGAATAATAGCTCATATTATTTGAAATAAGATGCTAAATTATCAAGATACAAACATATAAAACAGTGTTTATACGAAATAAGATGACATTTTATGAAGTATTTAAAACTAGTTTTAAACGTATGTTGAAGTGTACCTACCATTGGTGAAATTAGGAGGTCTTTTTGGCTCTGGTTAAAATCACAGATCCTTGAATTTCTGAGGTGAAGAGATGTTTGCTCTCCGTTTGCTAAATTGAAAATGAAGATTGTTTCCAGCATGTCCCGGGCCCCGGGGTCCGCCCCTTCCTCTCTGTGTAGCTGCTATGTATTAGCATTAGCAGTTTGTTTCAGAAAACAAAGATAGCCACATGGTGTTTTACAATCAAAGACCACAACTGTCTCCAACCATAAAATCTCCTGATCTGAAGCATTCCTGTCTGGCGGGGAGACCCCAAAATGGGGTCATTTTGACACTTCACACGGACCAGGCTGTAAGATCAATATATGTTTATACCGGTGTCTTCAGGAAAAAGTCAAAACAAAATGGTCGCAAAGTTACATATTATATAGCATACTCCTATCCATTGATTGTTATGATATGATAAATTGTCCTTATTTCCTGGGGAGTTGTCCCCCATCCTGTTTTTTCTTGACACCTCAATGACTCCTTTTGAAGAGCAGATTTATTTTTCTAACATTTAAACTTAACGCATTAGAACAACCTCTGACTTTATGAATACACATAAATGACAGCTGAATGATTTTTTATATTTTTGTGCATTTATTTAAAGTCTGCATGTGGGCCTACGATTCTGACACTAGTGATACCTTACTTCTTTGGTAATATTAAAGGTTTTTACGAAATATTATTTCAAAATTTTTCAGCACATGTAGTCAGAGTCACAGAAAATAATAATAGTGCAACAAATAAGGAGATTATGTTTTATTTATTTCAATCAGGTTTGTTAAAAGTATGCCTGAATGATGTTAGTTAATCTGCACTGACATGTATTTGGTATAACAATGAACATATTTGAAGACAAAAAAAAAAAAAAAAGAAATTGTAACCCTAAAGTGTTTTTCAAGTGTGATATGTCTGTAAAGATAGGGACAGAAAATGGACATTTCCATAGAATGACCCAGAAATGATTTTGCATAAATTTTAACCTAAGGTAATATTTTACTTAACAGCATCTGCTCAAAAACTTTACAATTTTAATGCAAAACTGTGCTTAGTCGTCTTAGATCTAATTTATACAAAGATATGCATGCAGTATTTTGTCCACCGACACACACCAGCAGGCAGTATTCATGTTACCGTAACTGTTTAGCCTTTTCCACTATCAAAACATTTCAAATGGCTGCATTCGACAATATACGGCTTATTACGGTAATTTCAGGTTTTCCGCCAGCAAATGACGCCAGCTTTCTGGCAGAGAGGCGGGTCACGGAAGGATTTGAATGTTGAACAGAGAGAGATATTACGGAGCGGTACAGGATAGGGTGTTTTGGACAGCATAAATAATAAAATTTAAAACGGACAAAAACATCGCGATTCAAGCGGTAGACAACAGGTGAGGCATTTGGGATGATTTTTGATGAAACTTATGAGGCGGATGGCCGAATACTCTTTCACGTATCTTAGCATGTGGGGTCGTGCGTACTGTAGTCTATGTAAAGTTGTATGTAGGCTATTTGTATATGAGTGCGTGTATGAAAAAAAGTATCCTAAATGAAAACTATGCAACCCCGTGACACAAAAAGACTTGTATATATGCATTATAGTTAATTTTTCAACTTAAAAGTGTTTTAAGTTACTTACGATTTTTTTCTCAGTAAAATCAGTAATTTATTCAAGTTTCTATCATTTGTCTATTTAAATTAAACAATTTTATACATTTACACACACACACACACACACACACACACACACACACACACACACACACACACACACACACACACACACACACACACACACACACACACACACACACACACACACACACTAATGGCCAATAACAGTAATTTATTGAAAGTCCTCTTTTTCTGAAAACATCATTCCTAGCACTTGAAGATAGCACAATGGTTTATAAGTTTACAGCCAAAAACAAAATATGTGAAAATCACAGATTTTAGTTCTTTAGGTTCTAAAGGGTTAATTTGTATCTTTTAGAAAATAACAGTGCATTTTCAGAGACGAGATGTGTCTCTGTGGTCCATGAGACATCATAGGTAAAGTTTGTCTTGAGTGAATATTTAATTGTACACGTCTTAAGGTCTTCAGAAGTCATAACTTCAGGGTCAACGGGGCTCCTGAGAATATTTAATGTCCCATAAAACCAAAGAGTAAGCTAAAAGACACTAGTTTTCCAATGTTACCTACCAAAAATCAAATACTGTATAGAATTTGTATTACGCTTTTTCAAAGGATAATCTTGCTTTAAATTTATAATATGTAAAAGCATTTCTTTATATTCGCAGTGTTCTGACACAATGTCATTCACTGATACTTTTTGATTTTATAAAATTTACACTTCTTATGTCTACAAAGGTTCAAAGTAAAAATATGATTCTTTGGGAGGTCTCACCCACAAACGCAAAACATTGTGTTGGGTGATCCAGACATAGATTTACTAAAAGAAAATATTATGGAAGTCATTTTCATAACTGTAATTATGCCATATTTATTAATATAATGGCTTCATGTTCATTTATAGTTGTATTTGTTTGTTATTAACTAATACCTTTTTGGTTTAACTAACACTTAAACATCCAGCACGCAATTAAAGATATGTATGAGCTAAGGATGTTCTCTGACCCAAATAAACAGGTAATGGAGTGTTCACAATCTACAGTACAATATACAGTTAGATATTCTCCCATTATAAACTACTGTATGTGTGTAAATAGTTGTGCCTAAAGCTTTGGTTGTATTTTTACACATGCAAAGTACCACACGACTGTAAAGCCTATAGGACTAGCTTCTTTATACAGGAATCACATGTGTCCAAAACACACATGTAAGATTCATAAGACCAAATCACTATGAAAAAAGGGGTGGAAAAGCACCGGTTATAATAAATGCACAAAAGTGTTTTTGTTTTAGGTGAAGACTTTTCTTTGAGAGCGGTCAACACTCAGTGGTTAGGATTAAATGACAATTAAGAATTTAAGCGATAGTCTTTCTGTTTGAGAAACTAAATTGATACTTTGTTTAGTGCAACTTTCCATCTATCTATCAATGATGTGGAATCACACAAAGTATTAACACGAAATGTAAGCGCATGCTGTTTTAAACTATACGGCACATCTGACTATTGCACTGAGAGATGTTATGCCCAATGCAGTTATTATGACTAATGCATGTTAATTTAAGTTTGAGACAAGTTCCACACTGGTAAAAACTGCAGATACAATGGCTCAAAAGTAAATTCTAGAGGTCCACTTGCTAAAAAGTAAATACCACATGAGCCATTTAAATGAATACAGAAAAGCCACTTGTGATCAGTTTGAATATTTGTAATTGACATTTTGTATACTACTCGATTACACTCGTGTTTGTTTTTGTACAGTGTGCAAAAACTACAGTCTCCGAGCATGTTCAAACATGTTCATATAGGAATTTATGAAAATCATTAACAAATATAGCATAAAGAGAATTAAATTACAGTCCTTCTGTATGTGTGTGTGTGTGTGTGTGTTTAAATAAGCAAATCATATTTCTTTTAAATCATCATCTTTCCGGCATGTCTTGATACTTTTTTCTTTTATAAAATGTACTTTTTCTTATTTCTACAAAGGCTCAATCTCATTTCATAGTAAACATAACGTAAAAAATATAATACATATGTCTGATTTACAGTGTTTTTAAGAAATAGATGCCGCAATACTCCAAACAGTTCAACACACAAGCATGGTCATTTGGTGAAAACGCCACATATGTAAGGTACAGTAGTTTTCCTAATATCCCCTATAAAAGCAAATATTGTATGTTTGTATTACACTTTTTAAAGGCTAATCTAGCTTTAAAGTTAGAATAAAAAGTTATATCCAAACATATATTCATACCTATTGTGTTCTGATACAGTGCTCTAACAATACTTTTTTGTTTTATAAATATACTTTTCTTATTTCTACAAATAGCATTCTGATAAATTTGAGTTAATACACAATTAAGCAAGTGAATAATGCTACAAATACGTCTGTCACGCTAAAATACAGTGTAAATACAGATCTAAAGTACACCATCTAAAATACAGATAATTGTTCTTTTGACAAATCTACAATTCAAATGATCTCAACCATGGTGTTTAACGTCCAAGAGTTGAAGAAGCAGTTCTTTATGCAAAAAAAATAATAATAAAAAAAAAAAAATCAATAATACAAATAGTTTAAGTTGCCATAAACAAAACACCCCAGATCCTCCCATAAATTATAGTAAACATTTACAACATGTAAATAGATTCTGACAGTTTTGTCTGAGTACCTGTACCACATTATTGTAATGCAAACACATTGAGGGGTAACGTTACCAGTCCTTGTAAAGGTTATGGATCAAATTTAAGCATAAACTTTATGCAACAATCACGTTTTACGTTTTGTTTCACTCCATCCTAGCTATCCATTCTAAATGCATGCTATGCATCTATTGCAAACAATTCACCCAGGGCATATGTTCTGACCTTGTAATGTTTAGTCAAAATTTTGTTGGACAATATATGGTGGTTCTATGTAACTGGGTATTTAATTAACATTGTTTATTTCAGTAAACTTAAGTTTATTACATAAGATACATTCAATGCCATTTAGTTGAATCAGGTTAACATTCTTAATTTAGTCCAAAACTATTAAGTTCAATTATCCTAAATTATATAAAAAAATTAAAACAAATAATCCAATTGTTTCGTTTATTTAGTGATTGTGTTCAACAACCTTTACTAATATATCTAACAAGATAACCTTTTACAAATTCTTTACTTATTGTTAGGCATTTGCTATGGTTTTGTCACATCCAATGCATGCCCAAAGTAGTTGTTTTTATAATTATTAATATCACTTTAATTATTGTTAGCACGTCTTCTTTCCAAACACATGGTCTACACTTTACCACAATGGTAAAACACTAACATATCAGAAACTCTTTTAAATATAAACATAAAAGGGCATTAACAAGTCAACAATTTTTATCTTGCTTAAAACCCCATAAATAAAGTTTTATTTCAAAATGTACAACCCCCTATAGGGATATATCCAGCATACATTTACACCCCCTATCCTCTGTTCCTAGTTACTATTTTAATACAACTACACTAATTTATGTAATCACAACTCCAATGGATCAAGTAAAATGGTTGACTCCATTTACTTAAGTAAATTGATCAAGCATCAAATGTTATTTTTGGTCTACTTACCTGAAACATGTTCTTTTAACATGAAAATATTGAGTTAAGCCAAACGCCACTGTTTCAAGTCAGTTTAACGTAATGCAATGTGTTTAATGAGAAAGCTAATACAGCGGTGTTAAATTAAAATTATTTTTAAATAAACTGAACAGTATCGTAAAATTATTTTCGACTGAATTCTCTAGGGCGACATATGATCTCTGAAATATTTCGTCTCTTAAATCACGTAGTATTTTTAAAATGGAGCAAAGCAATGAATAAAGATTACATTATTATTATTATTATTATTTAATACCACCAAATGGATTAGGGTTGCGTGTTGTGTAGGTTTTATGATCTCAGACATAACCACAAATATTTTTTAACAATTTATTTAAACAATATATTGATATTCATACATTGCAGCGTTAAACAATAAGTAAAAGTAAAACAATAGTAATTACCTTAAAGGTTGTCTAACCAGAAAATAATTTTTTTGCATACATTTTTGTTTTGCTCTAGGATGAAGCAGACTACAGTTTCAACTATTTCATCAAAGTCAGTTTGTGCATTTTTTGACACCAGTGACGCACATAGATCTGTTACAAACGTACACATACAGAGAACTCCAAACTCGTTATTACAATCAAACACCACACTCAGAACTTTTCTGAGAATTACACAGATCGGCTCGTTGGCATTAAGACACACAATCATAACATCAGGCCAAGAATTTGTTAGGCCTCTTACAATCATTTCATTTTTGAGATTTGTTACACGTCTGGTATCTCCCACACAGTCGTTATTCGAAACACACGTACCATCGATGATCTTATGCATCAAGTCAACCATCTGAGCTCTAAAATAATCCACAAACATACAATCTATTGTATCTCTTAAACGACACTCTTTGCTTGTGGCACACTCGTACACCGTGGGCTTGTGCGCAGCATCTTCAGAACTCAACTTCATGGATGGTGTAAACTTTGTCCCCTATTCAATGTTGAAAGATTCGGATAGTTCCTGGAATGTCATGTGTTTGAGTCCTTGCAGCACATCCGTCCAAGTCTTGTGCATTAACACTCTGAGGTTTGGGTTTATGGGTCAGATCCTCCAAAGTGTTATTAGTCGTTTCATGCTCAGGTATACAGGAATATTGAAGCGGTCTTTGGCAGCATGTAACAACCAAATGTTCCTTCAACTTCTGATCAATAAGATGTTGTAGTAGCACAGCAGTCCGCTTTTTTTTACGATTTTGAATCCAATGTCGGTGAAGCAACCGTCTGTAGCATCGAAACCGGGTTTTGCAGCGTTACCACCTGCACACAACAGTTAGGAAAACTGGCTTGTACACGATAACTGATCCTGAGCGTAGAGTTTATCAGGCTTGCGATTGGGGTCTGCCTTCGCCCCCTGGTGTGTACGGGGGTTGTCTTCAGGAAGCCATAAATAACATTTGATGCTTGATCAATTTACTTAAGTAAATGGAGTCAACCATTTTACTTGATCCATTGGAGTTGTGATTACATAAATTAGTGTAGTTGTATTAAAATAGTAACTAGGAACAGAGGATAGGGGGTGTAAATGTATGCTGGATATATCCCTATAGGGGGTTGTACATTTTGAAATAAAACTTTATTTATGGGGTTTTAAGCAAGATAAAAATTGTTGACTTGTTAATGCCCTTTTATGTTTATATTTAAAAGAGTTTCTGATATGTTAGTGTTTTACCATTGTGGTAAAGTGTAGACCATGTGTTTGGAAAGAAGACGTGCTAACAATAATTAAAGTGATATTAATAATTATAAAAACAACTACTTTGGGCATGCATTGGATGTGACAAAACCATAGCAAATGCCTAACAATAAGTAAAGAATTTGTAAAAGGTTATCTTGTTAGATATATTAGTAAAGGTTGTTGAACACAATCACTAAATAAACGAAACAATTGGATTATTTGTTTTAATTTTTTTATATAATTTAGGATAATTGAACTTAATAGTTTTGGACTAAATTAAGAATGTTAACCTGATTCAACTAAATGGCATTGAATGTATCTTATGTAATAAACTTAAGTTTACTGAAATAAACAATGTTAATTAAATACCCAGTTACATAGAACCACCATATATTGTCCAACAAAATTTTGACTAAACATTACAAGGTCAGAACATATGCCCTGGGTGAATTGTTTGCAATAGATGCATAGCATGCATTTAGAATGGATAGCTAGGATGGAGTGAAACAAAACGTAAAACGTGATTGTTGCATAAAGTTTATGCTTAAATTTGATCCATAACCTTTACAAGGACTGGTAACGTTACCCCTCAATGTGTTTGCATTACAATAATGTGGTACAGGTACTCAGACAAAACTGTCAGAATCTATTTACATGTTGTAAATGTTTACTATAATTTATGGGAGGATCTGGGGTGTTTTGTTTATGGCAACTTAAACTATTTGTATTATTGATTTTTTTTTTTTATTATTATTATTTTTTTTGCATAAAGAACTGCTTCTTCAACTCTTGGACGTTAAACACCATGGTTGAGATCATTTGAATTGTAGATTTGTCAAAAGAACAATTATCTGTATTTTAGATGGTGTACTTTAGATCTGTATTTACACTGTATTTTAGCGTGACAGACGTATTTGTAGCATTATTCACTTGCTTAATTGTGTATTAACTCAAATTTATCAGAATGCTATTTGTAGAAATAAGAAAAGTATATTTATAAAACAAAAAAGTATTGTTAGAGCACTGTATCAGAACACAATAGGTATGAATATATGTTTGGATATAACTTTTTATTCTAACTTTAAAGCTAGATTAGCCTTTAAAAAGTGTAATACAAACATACAATATTTGCTTTTATAGGGGATATTAGGAAAACTACTGTACCTTACATATGTGGCGTTTTCACCAAATGACCATGCTTGTGTGTTGAACTGTTTGGAGTATTGCGGCATCTATTTCTTAAAAACACTGTAAATCAGACATATGTATTATATTTTTTACGTTATGTTTACTATGAAATGAGATTGAGCCTTTGTAGAAATAAGAAAAAGTACATTTTATAAAAGAAAAAAGTATCAAGACATGCCGGAAAGATGATGATTTAAAAGAAATATGATTTGCTTATTTAAACACACACACACACACACACATACAGAAGGACTGTAATTTAATTCTCTTTATGCTATATTTGTTAATGATTTTCATAAATTCCTATATGAACATGTTTGAACATGCTCGGAGACTGTAGTTTTTGCACACTGTACAAAAACAAACACGAGTGTAATCGAGTAGTATACAAAATGTCAATTACAAATATTCAAACTGATCACAAGTGGCTTTTCTGTATTCATTTAAATGGCTCATGTGGTATTTACTTTTTAGCAAGTGGACCTCTAGAATTTACTTTTGAGCCATTGTATCTGCAGTTTTTACCAGTGTGGAACTTGTCTCAAACTTAAATTAACATGCATTAGTCATAATAACTGCATTGGGCATAACATCTCTCAGTGCAATAGTCAGATGTGCCGTATAGTTTAAAACAGCATGCGCTTACATTTCGTGTTAATACTTTGTGTGATTCCACATCATTGATAGATAGATGGAAAGTTGCACTAAACAAAGTATCAATTTAGTTTCTCAAACAGAAAGACTATCGCTTAAATTCTTAATTGTCATTTAATCCTAACCACTGAGTGTTGACCGCTCTCAAAGAAAAGTCTTCACCTAAAACAAAAACACTTTTGTGCATTTATTATAACCGGTGCTTTTCCACCCCTTTTTTCATAGTGATTTGGTCTTATGAATCTTACATGTGTGTTTTGGACACATGTGATTCCTGTATAAAGAAGCTAGTCCTATAGGCTTTACAGTCGTGTGGTACTTTGCATGTGTAAAAATACAACCAAAGCTTTAGGCACAACTATTTACACACATACAGTAGTTTATAATGGGAGAATATCTAACTGTATATTGTACTGTAGATTGTGAACACTCCATTACCTGTTTATTTGGGTCAGAGAACATCCTTAGCTCATACATATCTTTAATTGCGTGCTGGATGTTTAAGTGTTAGTTAAACCAAAAAGGTATTAGTTAATAACAAACAAATACAACTATAAATGAACATGAAGCCATTATATTAATAAATATGGCATAATTACAGTTATGAAAATGACTTCCATAATATTTTCTTTTAGTAAATCTATGTCTGGATCACCCAACACAATGTTTTGCGTTTGTGGGTGAGACCTCCCAAAGAATCATATTTTTACTTTGAACCTTTGTAGACATAAGAAGTGTAAATTTTATAAAATCAAAAAGTATCAGTGAATGACATTGTGTCAGAACACTGCGAATATAAAGAAATGCTTTTACATATTATAAATTTAAAGCAAGATTATCCTTTGAAAAAGCGTAATACAAATTCTATACAGTATTTGATTTTTGGTAGGTAACATTGGAAAACTAGTGTCTTTTAGCTTACTCTTTGGTTTTATGGGACATTAAATATTCTCAGGAGCCCCGTTGACCCTGAAGTTATGACTTCTGAAGACCTTAAGACGTGTACAATTAAATATTCACTCAAGACAAACTTTACCTATGATGTCTCATGGACCACAGAGACACATCTCGTCTCTGAAAATGCACTGTTATTTTCTAAAAGATACAAATTAACCCTTTAGAACCTAAAGAACTAAAATCTGTGATTTTCACATATTTTGTTTTTGGCTGTAAACTTATAAACCATTGTGCTATCTTCAAGTGCTAGGAATGATGTTTTCAGAAAAAGAGGACTTTCAATAAATTACTGTTATTGGCCATTAGTGTGTGTGTGTGTGTGTGTGTGTGTGTGTGTGTGTGTGTGTGTGTGTGTGTGTGTGTGTGTGTGTGTGTGTGTGTGTGTGTGTGTAAATGTATAAAATTGTTTAATTTAAATAGACAAATGATAGAAACTTGAATAAATTACTGATTTTACTGAGAAAAAAATCGTAAGTAACTTAAAACACTTTTAAGTTGAAAAATTAACTATAATGCATATATACAAGTCTTTTTGTGTCACGGGGTTGCATAGTTTTCATTTAGGATACTTTTTTTCATACACGCACTCATATACAAATAGCCTACATACAACTTTACATAGACTACAGTACGCACGACCCCACATGCTAAGATACGTGAAAGAGTATTCGGCCATCCGCCTCATAAGTTTCATCAAAAATCATCCCAAATGCCTCACCTGTTGTCTACCGCTTGAATCGCGATGTTTTTGTCCGTTTTAAATTTTATTATTTATGCTGTCCAAAACACCCTATCCTGTACCGCTCCGTAATATCTCTCTCTGTTCAACATTCAAATCCTTCCGTGACCCCGCTCTCTGCCAGAAAGCTGGCGTCATTTGCTGGCGGAAAACCTGAAATTACCGTAATAAGCCGTATATTGTCGAATGCAGCCATTTGAAATGTTTTGATAGTGGAAAAGGCTAAACAGTTACGGTAACATGAATACTGCCTGCTGGTGTGTGTCGGTGGACAAAATACTGCATGCATATCTTTGTATAAATTAGATCTAAGACGACTAAGCACAGTTTTGCATTAAAATTGTAAAGTTTTTGAGCAGATGCTGTTAAGTAAAATATTACCTTAGGTTAAAATTTATGCAAAATCATTTCTGGGTCATTCTATGGAAATGTCCATTTTCTGTCCCTATCTTTACAGACATATCACACTTGAAAAACACTTTAGGGTTACAATTTCTTTTTTTTTTTTTTTGTCTTCAAATATGTTCATTGTTATACCAAATACATGTCAGTGCAGATTAACTAACATCATTCAGGCATACTTTTAACAAACCTGATTGAAATAAATAAAACATAATCTCCTTATTTGTTGCACTATTATTATTTTCTGTGACTCTGACTACATGTGCTGAAAAATTTTGAAATAATATTTCGTAAAAACCTTTAATATTACCAAAGAAGTAAGGTATCACTAGTGTCAGAATCGTAGGCCCACATGCAGACTTTAAATAAATGCACAAAAATATAAAAAATCATTCAGCTGTCATTTATGTGTATTCATAAAGTCAGAGGTTGTTCTAATGCGTTAAGTTTAAATGTTAGAAAAATAAATCTGCTCTTCAAAAGGAGTCATTGAGGTGTCAAGAAAAAACAGGATGGGGGACAACTCCCCAGGAAATAAGGACAATTTATCATATCATAACAATCAATGGATAGGAGTATGCTATATAATATGTAACTTTGCGACCATTTTGTTTTGACTTTTTCCTGAAGACACCGGTATAAACATATATTGATCTTACAGCCTGGTCCGTGTGAAGTGTCAAAATGACCCCATTTTGGGGTCTCCCCGCCAGACAGGAATGCTTCAGATCAGGAGATTTTATGGTTGGAGACAGTTGTGGTCTTTGATTGTAAAACACCATGTGGCTATCTTTGTTTTCTGAAACAAACTGCTAATGCTAATACATAGCAGCTACACAGAGAGGAAGGGGCGGACCCCGGGGCCCGGGACATGCTGGAAACAATCTTCATTTTCAATTTAGCAAACGGAGAGCAAACATCTCTTCACCTCAGAAATTCAAGGATCTGTGATTTTAACCAGAGCCAAAAAGACCTCCTAATTTCACCAATGGTAGGTACACTTCAACATACGTTTAAAACTAGTTTTAAATACTTCATAAAATGTCATCTTATTTCGTATAAACACTGTTTTATATGTTTGTATCTTGATAATTTAGCATCTTATTTCAAATAATATGAGCTATTATTCACTAATTTATATGTTTTATTTATCTATGTAAGTCAGTATATTGCAGTGTGAACCTATATCCCTGATGTAATAGATTAAAATGGGTATACTTGGTAAGTTAACAGCTTGTTTCAATTATTTTATGTTTTATTTATCAGGGTAAGACAGTATATTGTTGGGTGCTAGATGAAAATGATTATACTTGATCATTTAACATCTTATTTCAATAATACTTATTTACTATATTATATGTTTTATTTATCTGTGTAAGGATGTATTTCACTGTGTATTAGATTAAAGTTTGTATACTTGGTAATTTAACAGCTTGATTCAAATAATATGTTTCACTAATTTATATGTTTTATTTATCTATGTAAGTCAGTATATTGCAGTGTGAACCTATAACCCTGATGTATTAGAATTTAATAACTTATTTAATATAATATCAACTATTATTTACTATTTTATATGGTTATTTATCTTTAAGCCAGTATATTGTGGTATCCACATGATGTTATCCCCTATGTATTAGATTCAAATTCTTGATAATTTAACAGATTATTTTATATAATATTCACTATTTTATGTTGTATTTATCTGTAAGGCAGTATTCCGTTGTGTATTCGAATAAAATATGTATACTTGATAATTGAACATCTTATTTCGAATAATATGAACTATTATTCACTAATTTATATGTTTTATTTATCTGTGTAAGTCAGTATAATGCGTCGTGACCCTATATCTCGGATAAATTAGATTAAAATACTTATACTTAATAATTGAACATATTATTTCAAATAAAATGAACTATTATTCACTATATTATACGTGTTAACACTGTAAGACAGTATATCGGGGATATTTTAGCATATTATTTCAAATAAAATTAAGTATTATTCACTATTTTATGTTTTATTTATCTGTGTAAGGCAGTATTTCGTGTTGTATTAGATTAAAATTTGTATACTTGGTAATTTAACAGCTTGTTTCAATTATTTTATGTTTTATTTATCTATGTACGTCAAAATATATCATGGTGTCCGCATGATGTTCCTATATCACCGATGTAAATAGATTAAAATATGTATGCTTGATAATTAAACATCTTATTTCATATAATATGAACTATTATTCACTCATTTATATGTTTTATTTAAACGTAATGCTTTTTATTTTTAAAACTCATTTGTGACATTTCATCTGATCAGAAAGATTTAAGAGTCTGCGACTAACCAGATAGACGCATAACAGCCGCATCATTAAGTTCAACACATGTTTTGAATGTTTAATACACTTAACATCTATTTCATTCATTTATTTTATAAGCTTTATTTGTCATCAATGCTATTTCTTTAAACTCATTTTGTTTCATTTCCCCCCACAGACAATATGGATGATACAGAGCCGGCTGAAAATCATATCCGTGTCAACCTCTTCATGTTCATATTCTCAGCGTTCTGTGAACATTATCATGATTTAATAAAAACTCCCCTAAAAACATTCCCACCAGTTGCTCCAAGCAAATGGCAGTCATAAACACACATCATAAACACACCGGAATCAAGCATGCCCAAAAGGGTACACCAACCACCTGTTGTCATAAAACCCGCCCCCCATGCTCATATCCTGTCATAAACCCCTCCCCGTCCAACAACCAAGGGGGCCATAAATCATTTCTGACACCGACTCCCCTATACTAACTACTGACGCGGGTAGGTTTAGGTCTGGGTAGAAGGGCGTCATCTAACTGAAGCTAAGGGTAACGCGTCAGTTAGATGACGCCCTGGGATCGCGTCAACTAACTGACGCTAAAGGGTACCTTTAGCGTCGAATATTGAAGCATGGTCAAACTGATTCCCAAGGCGTCAGTTAGATGACGCCTTGGGGTGAGAATGGGCTGGTTATCCTTATTTTCTTTTTGAAGAATTCAAAATAATGTAGAATATTCCATTAGCATTCTTTTAGTATTTTTATATGCATTGTATATCACTATACCATGTTGATATAACCATCTTTGACCATCATGAATTTCTAGGCTGGATTAGTGTTGTTGAAAACTACTGGTTATAGTTAATCAGCCTGGTCAGGGCACAAGCCGGCACCAGCTCATCAGCAAATGAAACCCAACTAATGACCTAAGCTACTCATTTAATCAGGGTATCATATAAACATTTTTTGTTGTTGTTTCCCTCCAGGCTCCCATTGCCATATGCATCAAGCTCTGTGTTCGTAGGGTTCGAGCTGGGATACGTTCGACTATGGAGTGAAGAGTTCGGGTTCTCCATCCGTATAGACCCCTCGCATAACATTCAACTAACACTCGACAAGCATCACAGCAACCGTACATGTGGCCTGTGTGGAAACTACAATTATTTGGTGGAGGATGAGTACACCGCACAAGAAGGTGCGACACTAACGCAGGCATGAACTCAACAACATACCTCTCAAACAATCTTTCAGTAAGACCATGTTTTAAAAGCAGTGGACAGGATGCTGATTAAACGAGCTGGGGAAATAGGTGGCGTCAATGTTCTTCCAGAAGACAAAACATTAGAAAGTTCAAAAACTCTTTGTTTCAGAGACTTGTTTGGGCCTTTAGAGGGCATGTTAGTGTCCTGTCATCGTTCCATATTACAGCTTTTGTAGTTGATGGTGCACTTATCAGATGTTTAAATGTAGAACACAAGTTCACATGAGTTCACCACATGACACAGAGTCGAAATTCGGCACAACAGCGGTATGCAAGAAAAAGTGAAGGTATGCTAAAGATTAAAATATAGAAGTTCTGTTAACTGCTTATGATAATTAAGCACATTTCTCACCCATTTCTTAAGACTATGATGTGTAAAAAAAAATTATAATGAAAAGTCCATTACTTTAATGTGTCCAGAAGATTTATAGCCTATTTTAGCTTTCTGCCAGGACCCTTTAAAAAATACTAATAATAAATCCAGTATAATTTAATTATTTAAATAAAATTAAGAAAAAAATATGATAATAATAATACAATATTTTAATATTTCACTTAAAATAAATATATTCAGAAATCATTCTAATATGCTTATTTGCTGCTCAAGAAACATTTCTTATTATTATCAATGTTGAAAACAGTTGAGCTGCTTAATAATTTTGTGGAAAGCTTGACAAAAAAATCTTTCAGGATTCTTTAATGAATAGAAAGCAAAAAAAAACAAAAACAATCACTTATTAACATTATAAATGTATTTTCTGTCGATTTACTTGAATTAATACTTTAAAAAAAACGTTTTATAATTGTTTTATGTACAGTTTGGAGTAAAATATGACCAGAGCATGTCCTTGACAAACTTAAGTGTGTGTGTTTAGGTTTTCTGACAGATGATCCATACAACTTTGCAAATTCCTGGGTCATGAAAGGGGCAGATGAACCTTGTAAACGCGTCTTGCCCCCGTCGCAGAGCTGCAACGGCACCGGAGAATCAGCCAAAGTCAGATGCTTGCCTGCACAACAAAAACAACCTTGTTACAATCCATTGTGTACCTTATCATATAGATTGCATGATTGATTTCTCACTATAAACTATGACTTTTGCCTCAACAAACTCCTAATTATTGCATATTAATAGTTAGTAAGGTAACTTAGTTGTTACGTTTAGGTATTGGTTAGGATTAAGGGATGTAGAATATGGTCATGCAGAATAACGCATTAATATTGTGCTTTATAAGTACTAATAAAAACCAAATATCCTAGTAATATGCATGCTAATAAGCAACTAGTTAATAGTGAGAATTGTACCTTAAACTAAAGTGTCACGATTGCACTGATTTTTCAGTGTGTATGCGTGTGTTTCAGGATCAGATGTCACGGTGTGAGGCCATGAGCAGCTCAGCACTCTACCTGCGTTGTGCTCACCTTGTGGACGCGGCTGCGTTTGTGTCCGTGTGTGAGTCTGATGCCTGTCACTGCAGAACGGGAGATGAATGTGTGTGTCAGGCCATGCTGGAGTACGCCCGCACCTGTGCCAATCACGGCGTTACACTGTCCAACTGGCATGTGCAGAGCCAGTGCTGTAAGTAATCTCACTTTCACACTTATATAAATACATTTCATATCTGATATATGTGTATATTCACATATGTTACTATTTGCTCAGCCCCTAAGTGTCCTGTTGGCATGGAGTACAGCGACTGCACCCCGACTTGCTCCACGTCCTGTCAGAGTGTAAACATCCAGGAAGTCTGCAAGGAGGAGTGTGTTGATGGCTGCAACTGCCCAGGTGAGAGTGATACCGGTCAACCAATCTAGAAAAATTCAATTTACCTTAATTTTGTTTTTGCTTCATTGCTGTTTATTACATCTCTCTTGTGTGTTTTTAATGCCAGTTAAGTTGATGCTTTAATATTAAATAATGACTATAATTATACACTACCAATCAAAAGTTTGGGCTCAGTAAGATTTTTTTCTATTATTCATATTCAAACAAAGATGCATTAAATTGATCAAAACCGTACATACATTAAATTTATTTTCTTTAAAAAAATTATCAGTTTGCACATAAAAATTAAGCAGCAAAACCGTTTTAAACATTGATAATGTTTAAAGTTTAAAAAAAAACATATTAGAATGATTTCTGAAGGATCATGTGACACTGAGGGCTTGAGTAATGATGCTTAAAAAATTCAGCTTTGCATCACAGGAATACATTACATTTCAAAGTAAATTAAAATAAAAAGCAGTTTTTTAAAATTGTAATACTATTTCACAATATTACTGTTTTTACTGTATCTTTGGTCATGCCTTGGTGAGCACAATAAACTTATTTCAAAACCATTTAAAAATCTTATACCGACCCTCAATTTTGAAATGGAAAAAACAAATGGAAAAATATTTTATAGATATATTCTCTGATGCAACTGTGTGCATTCTAGCTTTTTAGGTTAATTTATCTTTAGATATTTTACTTAAAAACAAGACAAAGAAACTGGCCACCAATGAAAATGTTTATCTTACCTTTATCGTTCCTTTTCCTGCTTAGTGTTGAATGTGTGAAATGTGTTTGTCAGCGGGTAAGGTGTTGGATGGAGATCGTTGTGTTGACGTCTCTCAGTGCTCCTGCACGCATGCTGGGCATAGCTACCCTCCTGGTTCCTCCATATCGCAGGACTGCAACACATGGTGGGACACACACACACACACCCACCACCCACACATATATGTACACACATAAAAAACAATGCATTCAAATATGTGTGGCTACTACTATATCTGCACACATTCACTTAAACTCACCTTCACTTTTAGCGTCTGCCGCCATGGATCATGGGAATGTACCAACGAAGGATGTCCTGGTAAATGTGAATTTGTTACTTTTTAATTTTTCTATTAACCTTTAAATAATTAATACAGTAATTTAATGTCAAACACAAAATATTATTTTTCACCAGGAAATACGACCACTAAAATGTTTTGCAAATGCAATTTAATGTTGACATTAAATATTTCTGAATGCCCTGATGAAGAAACATTGCTTTCTAATCGATTTCTTCCTCTGTCTCTTCTTAGGGGGTGTCTGGTGACAGGGCAGTCCCATTATAAGACCTTTGACGATAAGTTTCTTCACCTTCAGTGGGATTTGTCAGTATCTCCTCGCTAAAGACTGCCAGAGCAACTCTTTTTCTGCCATCATTGAGACTGCTCAGGTCTGAAATCTTCTGTGTAGTAAATACACTTGTGCTTGCTTGTTTGTCTGTGTGCTTATGGTTGTATTTTTCTGCTGAAGTGTGCAGATGACCAAGATGCCATCTGCACAAGGTCAATTACACTGAGATTCCGAGATCTGGCCAATCAGACGGTTCACCTCAAGCATGGGGGCGTGGTCTCTGTGGATGGAATGGATGTGCAAACACCCTTAATTAATGGTCTGTCAAGAAGCGAAATAGACACAATGCATAAACAGAACATTTAGATACAATGCCTTTTTTTCTTCAAATACATGACAGCTGCAATGTAATACTGATGTACAAATCATAGCGCGCCGCAGCAGCATAACAGTAATGTGTTTGTGTGTAGGTCCCCTAAGAGTGCAGAATACGGTGTTGTCATCTGTAAGATTGCGTTACGGTGACGATCTACATCTGGATTGGGATGGCAGAGGACGTGTTTTGCTGAAGGTGAGTGTGCCCTGCTGGAAAAACCAGGCTATACACTGAAACATTTGAACAATTTTCATTCAGAAATTGCTAGT
Organism: Chrosomus eos; assembly: GCA_036326025.1. Classification (NCBI taxonomy): domain Eukaryota; kingdom Metazoa; phylum Chordata; class Actinopteri; order Cypriniformes; family Leuciscidae; genus Chrosomus; species Chrosomus eos. Next base: position 30,898,258 of record CM070824.1, on the reverse strand, counting down.
AAATTTCACACATAAATATTACAGAAAATCTTTAACTTTTTTTGGTAATTAAAATGAAGCTGAAATAAAATAAAATAAATATTTGAGGAACAAATTAAACTTAAAAATGTTACATGCAATTTAGAAATGTTGACTTGGCAGCTAACTGAAATAAATAGGTTTAAAAGTACAAAGATGACTAAAACTGAAATAAAAATGAATGTAATTTAATTTGAAATATTGAAAAACCTAATAAACATAACAAAAGCACTAAAACCTTAACTAAAAGAAAAAAGAAAACAGATACAAAAAAGTGAATTCTAAATATGAATAAATATTATATACAGTAAATAATACTAAAATAACACTGATCATCATTTATTTACTCTCAATTGTTGTTCGAAAACTGTGTGACTTACTGTTTGCCATTAAAAAAGGAAAAATTTTGACAGCTCTTACCACAGAATGAAGATGAATATAAACTGAGGCCTATTTTAAAGCTTTTTAAGCCATATGATTGCTTAGTATGAGGAACAGACCAAACATTTTAGTCATATATTTACATTGGAATACATTAAATTATTACACCCCAAAATGCATTGGAATATAGTTGTATGGACCATTTTTATAATAACTGTGACAGTTTTATGATATAAGTTTTATGTTTTTTTTCTTTTTTTTTCTTTTTTTTTAAGCTTGGTTGCCTCAATCAATCACCTAAACCTCTTTGAATTAACAAACAACCAGCTTTGACCGTCCAGAAGAAACAAATTGACCACTTTAAAGTGGTTTTAGCTGGAATTTTCAACAGTCAACCGAATTTTCAATCACATGTCATGTGTGTGAGAATGATAGGTGCTTTATGCACTCACAATAATGCATAAATAATTCCCCATGTACATATAAAGTCGGTCTGTGAAATATAGAATCTGGGACATATTACCTGGAACAAATATTCCCATGCATTCCATGTGTGTTTGTGTTTGCAGCTAAACCCTGCCTATGCTGGGAAAACGTGCGGTCTGTGCGGTAATTATAATGGTAACCAAGGAGACGACTTCTTAACAGTGGGCGGGCTGGTGGAGACACGCGTCGAAGGATTCGGCAACGCATGGAAAATGAACGCGGACTGTGATGATCTTCAATTGCAACACTCAGATCCCTGTATTTTAAATCCTAAGAGAGGTATACACAAACACACACAAGGTTGTGACAAAAACAAATCTATATTAGGGGCACAGATGCCAATTTTTAAGAATCTGTTATTAAAAGGACCACTAATCTGAGTATTGGCAGGGATGTAGTGGTTACAGCCCTGTACAGATGCATATGCACTATACATGCAATTTTATCTCAAATTCAAATGCCATGTTTAATAATGTTCACTTTGCAATATCTAAATTAAGATGAACTGATGTCACCAACAGCTGCTTGCATGCATGATGTCATGATTTATAAATGTACTGAACACTAGAGGGCAACAAAGACTTGCAGTTGACAACCTGATAGATTTGTATGTGTGTCTACAGTGCGTTTTGCAGAAGAAGCCTGTGCTGTGCTGCTCTCTGGGAAGTTTGAACCCTGTCATGATGTGGTCAGCCCTGAGCCATATGTGAAAAACTGCCGCTATGATGTGTGCTCCTGCGCAGACGGCCAAGAGTGCCTGTGTGATGCCGTCCACAGCTATGCAGCCGCCTGTGCAGCCAAGGGAGTGCTAATCAACTGGAGGGGTCATGGATACTGTGGTACACTCTCAAAAAGGATGTGTTAATTAATAACACATTTTTTGTGTTATGGCTATTTTAACACACATTTTGTGTCATTTTAAGTTGATCATGTGTAAAATAAAATAAAAAAAGAGAGAGAGAAACAACACAGTGTGTCCAACACAATATGTGTTAACTATCATCCAATCACATTGCTGCAACGTCACTCACGCCTCAAGAAGCAATTTCGCGCCTCTTTTTCCATCAATGGATGACTTGGATGCACACGTCAGGTAGGCTATTTCGATTATATTTTTATTAGAAATTGACAAATATAAATTGTTAAATGTATTTTTATTATTGTTATTTTTTTTAGACGGTCAAATGTGGATTTAGTTAGCGACCTCTTCTGTGTACGGGTATTTCCCGTTGACGCGAGAGGCAGTGTTGAACCAAGCAGCAACCGCATCTGATAGTTACCGTTAGCTGCTAGTCCTTCACAAATTATTTTTATGTCTCTCCTCATATACTTTGGTAACGTTAGGTTTGTCCCTCACTTTCTAGAGAGAACTCATTTTTAACGAGTTTTGTTTTTCTTTGTTTGATTTGTTGCAAATGGCATGATGTCTGATAAAACGCTGTATGACAAAGTGACCGTTAGCTACCACTTTAATTCCTATCTGTCGCCTCTCTTTCATTAAACAACAGAATGTATTGATGTTTTGTTAAATCCCTTTAATAATAACATGATTTATCAAGGTAACGGTAAACATTTGATTGACGTTGACAATCTAGTACTTCTCCATCTCAAAAAGGATGTGTTAATTTTAATATTTTAACACAGTTTGCGCATTTCGGTTACGTAATTGACACAAATTGTGTAATAACACATTGGTGTGTAGAAAATTAGCAGGAATAACACATTGTTGCGTTAAAAGTAACACAAATTGTGTTGTCCTCAACAAGTTGTGTTGTTTTCAACATCCCTTTAAGAGTGCATTGTAATACGAGACAAAGATCAAAAGATACATGTGTTGTATATCTTGAAGTTTATCATGCTAGCTTGATATTTTCGTAAAATAAATAGATATTGTTCATTCTTACACTGCTTGTTAACTAAGTTACTCTTTTAAATGATGAATGTGAATACTGCTTAATCAGTATATGTAGCATTATATATAACAGATTGGTGTTTTTGTGTGCCCTTTTGCAGCTTCAAATGGAGGACACTTCGAAAACACTAGTGGCTGTACTAGTTGAGGATTTTTGAATATCCTCGATTTGTACATGGTAAGGACTTGTGTTTTGCTTGGCTTTTCCTTATAGATATAATTAGTCTTGTCAGCAAATGGACATGGCAAGTAGATAGTCCACATGTATTTAATATGTTTTTTTTTTTTTTTACTTTGTAGCACACAATATGGTGAAAAATGAATCTATGCAAATCTTTTAACCACTCCCCTCCAACAATCAGTCTGCTGCAAGCTAGAGATGCACTAAAATCAAGCCCCAGCTCTTATTTTTCTTCATTCAGTTTAATTAAAATCATAATACTGCTGTATATATATATATATATATTTTTTTTTTTTTTTCATAACCTGGAATGGCCCACAATGCCTCTCTGAAGTTAAGATTGCATAAACTTGACTCGAAAAGACTCAATAACATACATCTGAACATAATGAGGAAACACAGTTTTGTAATTGTGTATTCTATCCTGTGTTGTAGCTTGACACTGAGTTTGGAAAAATGTGTCCTGGGAAGGCTGACCTCTTTCTTCGAAAATGGGAAGGAAATATTGTTCCAAAATTGCAAAAGATGCCATAGTGAAAAAAATCCTCTGCTCATGCCAACTGACGAGAATGAAGGTAGGCTACTTTGCTCGTTCTATCAACATTTTGTTTTTCTTTCAGTGGACACCATTGGTTTTAGTAGTTCAAAGAGTTTAAAGTCAGCCATTATACCAGCCATGAACAATGTCATTATATTTTGTGTTTTTCTATCATACTACAGATTCATCTTACAGAGGTCTTCAAATTCTTATTACATTGCTTCGCCCTACTGAGTCAGGAAGGAGCAAAGGGTGGGCCAAATGCAGTACAAAGTCAGCCCTTGCTTATCTCTTGGACATTAAGCAGGTAAGCAACTTAATTGTCCTTTTTGTTAGCTTTATTTTTGTTTGTCAGTTTTGCAACTTAAAGGGTTAGTTCACCCCAAAATGTAAGTTCTGTCAGTAATTACTCTCCCTCATGATGTTCAACCCCGTAAGACTTTCGTTCATCTTCGGAACACAAATGAAGATATTGTGATTAAATCTGAGAGCTGGGTCACTCCTCCATAGGCTTCTGAGGGACTGAAACTTGACAGCCCCGAAAAGTCATTAAAGACATCGTTAAAATATTCCAAGTGACGACAGTGACTCAATCTTAAGTTTATCAAGCGACGAGAATACTTTTTGTGCGCAAAAAAAACAAACAAAAAGAATGACTTTATTCAAGTATTCGTTTAGTTCTCTGTTGGCCTGGAGCTAGTTCACGTAGTGTAACAGCGCAGCGCTTCTGTGTTGTACGTCACACGTAGGCTCACTATTGGCCGACACTGGTCTTGTGTGTGATGCGTGTGACGTACAGCACAGAAGCGCTGCGCTGTTACACTACGTGAACTTTCTCCAGGCCAACAGAGAAGGAAATGAATACTTGAATAAAGTCGTTATTTTTGTTCTGAAAATCTGAATGTCAGAACTTGTAATTTTAACATTCGTATTTGTAAGTTGAAATTTACACTTACAGCTCTGATGTGAAAAGCTGAATCCTTCCATTTGCACACACAGACAATGATCAAAACATCCGTGTTTTGAATTGTAAGTTGAAGATTAATAGTCACAAATGGTTAAATGACATTCACAGAAAGAAAATGACATACACAAATGTTTACGACATTTACTTTTGCACTTTACTTCAGTTTCGCTGCACAATGTCAAGTCGGCACATACAACCTCTCAGATCTAGCAGTACAAGTTCAAATCCTAGCGCTCTGACTTTTGCTACTCCTTTTGTGGTATTCCTGTTGCAAAAAAATGGATTTTATAACATTTATTTTTATTTTTACAGGCTGGAACCAGCATCTCCAGCCTCCTGGATAATTCCCAGACAACGGTGGAAAGCCATCAACCCCACTGTGTCTGTTTAGGAGCCCCAAGTTCTACAGAGCAATACATCATTGTGGCCGAGAATGACAAAGTCACCATTCCACTATCCCAAATGTTTTTCCAGTCATGGTTGGAAAAAAGTGTTCTGTTTGTTGAAAACATGAGAGACTTTGGCTATGAACTTGACATGTAGCCCTGTTCATTTTTCTCAGTCTGTTGGTGTGTTCGGTCAGACATTTCAAACTGGTTGTGTACTTGCTTTAAACTGTGACTAGGAGCGTCTCTTTGGTGAAGTTTTACACATTTTCTCAATTCGAAAAAGAAATTGTTTTAGTTTTTCTTAAAGTTCTATCACTGTACTTTCACCCACACTTGTATGCTTATGCAGTCCAAAGAACAAATTAATACAAAGTGATTAATTTGAGCAATGCTGCTGATATAAAACCTGTAAATCCAACATATAAAATTGTTTAAAAATGTCTTTATGAAATTCAAATGACATGAAAATGTAGCCGTAAAGTTTTAATAAATATATATTTTTTTAAATGCTTTTTTTGTTTTGCGTTTATTTTAACTGGTCAAAAATAACACATCTTTGACACAAATTGTGTGATTTATGACACATTAGTGTGTTAAATATTTTAACACACTCCCTGTGTTAAGAACAATAACACACTGGTTGAGTTAAAAGTAACACAAAATGTGTTGTCCTTAACTAGACACACAGGTGTGTTAAGATATAACACAGGTTGTGTTGTTTTTAACACATCCGTTTTAAGAGTGTATGTCTCATTCTGTCTGTAGGTTTAAACTCAAGAGTTAAAACAGCAAAACAGTACCAAAACGGCTGAAAAACATACTAAATAAAGTTAATGGAAAGTTTCCATCATGATAGAAAACTAAACGTGTGTGTGTGTGTGTGTGTGTGTGTGTGTGTGTGTGTGTGTGTGTGTGTGTGTGTGTGTGTGTGTGTGTGTGTGTTTGAGCAGAACTGACCTGTCCGGATGACCAGGTGTATGAGGTTTGTGGGAACGTGTGTAACCAGACGTGCCGGTCTCTATCGCTGCCTGACAGTGATTGTGGTGGTTCTGTGAAGAAGGCTGTTTCTGCCCCAGAGGACTCTTCCTCAGTGACGCAGGGGAGTGTGTGCCACCCGAACACTGCTCGTGCCACCATAACGGAGAGATCTTTGAGCCCAACGACATGATCGGTGACCATCACGCTGTCTGGTGAGCAGGGAAAAAACACAGTATTTTTCTATACAATTACACATCAGGTTTCTTTGATAGCTTGTCTCACCAGACTCATATGATATTAAACATAAAGTATTTACTTGACACAGACTATCGTCATATTGCCACTGTCTTATTAAAATTACTAGTAGGCACTAACCAGAATATTGGCTTTAATTGAATTTAAATTTGAATATCATCTGTCAGCACACACACAAACACACACACACACACACACACACACACACACACACACACACACACACACACACACACACACACACACACACACACATGAAATATATAAAGTATATTTCACAATATTACTGTTTTTACTATATTTTCCAAATCTTTCCAACTCCAAACATTCATGTGTATATGTTAATAGTTTTTTTTTAATGTTATTTCTTTGTGTAGTGTATGTGAGAGTGGATCCATGCAATGCACTTCTAATGAAGCCACTGGATCAACTCTGACTGACCTCTTCTTTGACGATCATACTTCTTCAAGAGGTATTTCTCTATGCTTTTATAACTCTGTGCAGTTTTAATGGATCACAACTGCACTTTGATACAAGTGGACAGAATATTGTAGTTTATAGTACATATAAAGTGAGATACAGTAACACGGGAGTTCCACAAGGGTGTGTGTCATCACCTGTGCTTTTTGCTTTGTATACAAATGATTGCAGGAGCACACATAATAATAATAGTATTATAAAATATGCTGATGATACTGTTATTCTGAGTCTCCTACACAAAGATATGGACCTATCATCTTACCATAGTGAAATAGATACCTTCATTCAGTGGTGTGACAAGAACTGTCTTGTGTTAAATGTAAAAAAAACACAAGAAATTGTCCTTGACCCAAGACATGTATCTGAACATAAGCCTGTGATCATTAAAGACACAGTGATACAGCAAGTTACATCTTACAGATACCTGGGTTTTTATATGGACAATGTTCTTTGTTGGAAGACACACATTGACAGTCTGTGCACACGACTACAACAGAGGCTTTATTTTTTAAGAAGATTGAGACTGTATGGAGTGGGCAGCAACATTTTATTTGTCTTTTATCAAGCCACGCTTGAAAGTCTGATTCGCTATGGAATCGTAGTCTGGTTTGGAAATTTGTCTGTTCAATTGAAAAACAAATTGACTTATATCCACAAAACAGCTATGAAAATCATAGGAATAAAACAATATAAACCTATACAGTCTCTATACGAAGAGGCAATGATGAGAAGAGCGACGAGTATTAGTACTGACTCTGAACATCCTCTTTTTAGCGAATACCAGCTGCTGCCATCGGGAAAGAGACTGAGAATCCCAATTTGTAAAAATAATAGACTGAAGCTTTCATTTGTTCCAGTCTCAATAAAACTGTTGAATACGACCCGGAACAACGCACCTATAGCACATTAGCAGTAGCATTTTACTGTGTTAAGTACTTTACATATCTTGTATTTTATTTATTTTTATATATTGTTGTGTTGTGTATGTGTTGTGTGTTGAGTAATACGGTAGCACTTTGCCCAAGACAAATTTCCCTTCGGGGACAAATAAAGTTTATCCTTATCCTTATCCTTATCCTTATCCTTATCCTTATATAATGAATTCTTTGTGTGTGTGTTTCACCTGTAGGGCGGCGCTCTATCTCTTGTCCACCTCCACTGCAGCGGTTTGAGTGTGAAAGTGCCAGGGATGCTGGGATAGAGTGTGCTAAGACCTGCCAGAATCTGGACCTGGAGTGTGTCAGTCAGGGATGTGTGTCTGGCTGTATGTGTCCACCTGGAACGGTGAGTATCAAAGTGAACACGAAATCTAATGAACCATTTGACATTAATATCATGTATGCTTATATTCATAAACCAAGTAGGATAAGTAAATGATGTATAGAACTATATTTATACAACTGTTTACCGTTTTGATAAATATTTCTGGGGAAAACCTTTTAAAATATACTACCATTCAACAGTTTGGGATTCTTTAGTAGTCTCTTATGCTCACCAAGGCTTCCTTTATTTGATCAAAAAGAAATTTAATAGTAATATTGTGAAATTTGCTGTTCAATAAACATCTATTCTTATTAATAATGTTGAAATCATTTTTTTTATTTTTTTTCCCAATTCTTTGATGAATGTTTTATTTGAAATAGAAATCTTTTGTAAAAGTATAAATGTTACTATTTACTTGGGATTCCAAAACTGTAATGTCAATAATTTAACACCACATTATGATTAGATAAATGTGCAAAATTATTTAAACCATTAAAATTATCTACAGCATATTATAGTTACTTTTCTACATAAAAAAAAAATCTTTTTAGGCTACAAAAAAAGAGAATTTTTTCATTTTATGGGTGTTTGCAGGTTCGACACAGAAGAGAATGCATTCCACAAGACCAGTGCCCTTGTTACCATAACAACCGCCCCTATTCCTCAGGACAGAGCATTAATGTGGACTGCAACACCTGGTAAATGAGCCAATCATGGATCTTCTACAGGCTGACACTGGTGTAATGTTATTTTGTTGCATACATCAGATGACAAGTAGGCCTATAACCATTCATATTATTGTGTTACAATTACATTTCCCTTTCTTTCCCAGTGTTTGTGAGAAGCGTCAGTGGAAGTGTACACAGCATGTGTGTGACGGTGTGTGTCGTGTTATAGGAGAGACACACTACATCAGCTTTGATGGACTGAAGTTCTCGTTTCCTGGACCTTGCCAATACGTACTAGCTCAGGTAAAGTCAATATTCTCACTCTCTTTTCTCTTCTGTCCCTCATATTCATTCGCTCATTCTTCTGTGTCCGTCTGAGTAGGATTACTGCAACGGATTGGATGGCACGTTCAGGGTTCTGGTGGAGAACTCCGCTTGTGGGATCGCAGGTTACCGCTGCAGTAAAAGCATCACAGTGATGTACATGGGGGGACTGATTGTAATGGAACATGGCGAGGTAACACTAAAATTGATTTATAGAGTTATATTTTACTTTAGAAAGCAGATAGCTACAGTCTTGGATGCTGTTGTCAATAAAACGTTATGCTGTTGTCAATAAATGCACAGTACAGCACCAGATATTTTCTTGGCAGAGCAAACATAGATTGGTATGTGCTATGTTCGTGGAAAAAGGGACTACTGTCAAATAAATATAATGAAAATAAGAACAAATAATAAAACTGCAAGCAACAGCACAAATAAATACAATAGAGCAAATATTTAAATTAAATAAATCATGCTTTTCAGGTTTTTCAGGTAGGTCTAACATTAGTTTTCAGGTACAGAAATTGTAAAATGACATTGCATATTTGACTGTATAAATTAAAAATTAATTCTTATTGAAGTTACAAAAGCTATTCAATCTAGAGCAGTGAGTGTTTTCCTTGTCTTTTGTTGTTTGATTAACATTAAAGGGGACATATCATGCTAAATCCACTTTTTTTAGCCTGTAAATGCATTTTGTTGTATTTTGGAGTGTTTATAAGTACAGAAAAGTTGAAATTAGTCTCTTCAGGTGCTTCGTTGATATCTTTATATTCTGTTTTGGTCATATTTTGCAACCTGTTCTGATTTTTATATTCTCTATGACGTTTTTTGAACAATTACGTCACAGTATTTGCAGCGGACCTGCCAAATAAGACCTCCCGGCCAACACTTTGTTTGATTAACATTAAAAGCACAGACAGCAGGAATATTAGCCCGCTGTCACTTTAAGATATAATACACGGATCCAGTTCACACTGATACTGATACACTTGCCTCGACTGTTTCAATCACTTAAGACGAGATGAGCGCACACACACACAATCTTCTCACAGCGCGCGCGAGTTCCCATTTATTTGATCATTGCTGTAACTGTTGTAATGTATTGAGAACACAGAATATGTATCCATTAACAGACACATGCATTAGCAGAACTAAAGCAGTCTGTTTTACTCGTTGTTATTTTCAATAAACCATATTAAAGATGCGTCGTCAGATTTAAGATGAACCGCGGTGCAAGTGCGCGCCGAACCGTGGGTGGTGAACGGTACCGTTCGATTTTTTACCGAGTTACACCCTAATACATAGATACATGCATATATATAGATACGTAGATCCAGTGTATAAAAAAATGTCACACTTGTATTTTGTGGATTGTGAAATTATTCTTCCACTAGCTTACTATATGTTATGACAAGCATCATGTGTGAAGTAAAAGCATACAGGCTTTTTTGCTTTCTTTCTCTGTTGTCTTCTTCTGTAGGTGAGGATGAAGAGGCCTGTGTTGAAAGAGACAGTGGTTGAGATTGTGCGCTCTGGACAGTATTACATCATCCTTCTGGGTAAACACATCTCCATCACCTGGGACACAGGGACCCGAATCTCACTGCAGATCAACGGACAGTACATGGTAACACACATACAACTACCTAGCTATCTAAATGAGCACATACCATAGACAACTTCTTTTGTTGTTGTTAAAAAATATTTATGAATAATGTTTACCTTTGTTACCACCTATGTTACCAAAGTGGTGAGATTTAGCAAGTTAACCAAAAAACTAATTTTTTTTAACTTTAAACATGTCCCCAAAGGGAGACAGATTTATTAAAAATAAAAGAAAAAAATATTTTTTAATGTTAAGATAAATTAATTAATACAATTTTATAAATAAAAAAGATTTGAATTATTTTTACCTTTTAGCATGTTCTGGCTTGATAGTGAGTTTTTGTCAGATTTACCACGTAAACAATAAAATGTTTTGAATCATTTTTATATTTGAACATGTACCCAGTGAGTTCATACTTAGCAAAAGTTAATGCTAATAAATACATTTTTAGAGTTATAATTATGTGATTTATTTAATTTATTTTATATTGTTTTTACCTTTGGGCATGTCCAAAGTTTTTGTCAGATTTAGTTGAAGTGGATTCTAAAAAAAAAAATTTTGAAATTTTTTTCAAAAATAATTGATGAATTGAAATTTATGTATAAAATATAATTTAGAATTTATTTTTACCTTTGCGAATGTCTTCAATATGGGTTACAACTACTTATCTTAGAATATTCAGTTGAGAAATGAAGTTAATTTGTTTGTGTTTAAGGGGAAAGTCTGTGGCCTTTGTGGAAATTTTGATGGCAGTCAGAATAACGATCTGTTGAGCAGCAGTAACCAGATGGAGGTTGGCGCTGCAGACTTTGGAAACTCGTGGAAAGTTCGACCTAGCTGTGCTGACGCTGTTCCGGTGAGTACATCACAGCCTGAACTGGAGTGTTTTATTAGAGCAAGCCAGAACATAGAGACATGAAATTGAGATTACATATTATGATTTGCATGCAGGTGTTGTCTCAGTGCAGCACAGACATGGTGAAGCTGGTGACGGTGGAACAGTCCTGCCGTGTGCTCACCAGCGCCATCTTCAGGGAGTGCAATGTTGTGGTTGGTAATACTTATTCTCGATAGTCACAAATAAATGATGACAATACACTAACATGTGATCATTACTCCGCTTTCTTACTACTTCTTACACTTGTTTACTTCATACTCTGACTGTATCAGGTGGACCCTGAGCCGTACTGGGACATCTGTACTCATGACACATGCTCGTGTCCATCGGTCGGTGACTGTGCATGTTTCTGTAACACCATTGCTGCATACGCTCATGAATGTGCTCAGAAGGGGCTGCTGGTGAACTGGAGGTCCAACGATTTATGCCGTAAGTCACAAACCCGACATACTTTTTCTTCTGCAGAACACAAAAGACGACCTCAGGTAGAATCTTTAGATTGTTCACACTCTTTTACACAATGAAGTTGAATGGGTTTAGAAGCTCTCAATCTCCAAAAATGACAAAAAAATGAGTCTTATGAAACTGTATACAATAGTTCTGTGTTTTGAGAAATGTTTTTTTTTATTATTATAAAATTAAAGGGCAATATTAACTGCCTGGAATATTTTTTACTTTTAACAAGGTATTTTCATATTCTAACCACATAAAAATATGCATATTAATTTGTCAAATGCTTGCATATATATATATATATATATATATATATATATATATATATATAACATATATAATATATATATATATATATATATATATATATATATATATATATATATATATATATATATATATATATATATATATATATATATATATATTTTTTTTTTCACTATATTTCCAAAAGTATTGATTTGGGACACCCCTCCAAATCATTAAATTTAGGTGTTCCAATAACTTCCATGGCCACAGTTGTAGTGAATTCTCAGTGAATTCAAGTGTGGTACCGTGATAGGTTGCCACCTGTGCAATAAGTAAATTCATGAAATTTCCTCACTCACTACTACATATTCCACGGTCAACTATTATTGGTATTATAACAAAGTGGAAGCAATTGGGAACAACAGCAGCTCAGCCACGAAGTGGTAGGCCACGTAAAATCACAGAGCGGGGTCAGCGCATGCTGAGGCGCACAGTGCCCAGAAGTCGCCAACTTTCTGCAGAGTCAATAGCTACAGACCTCCAAACTTCTTGTGGGCTTCAGATTAGCTCAAGAACAGTGCGTAGAGAGCTTCATGGAATGGGTTTCCATGGCCGACCCGCTGCATCCAACCCTTACATCACCAAGTGCAGTGCATTTGGGATAATTTCATGCTCCCAACTTTGTGGGAACAGTTTAGGGAGGGCCCCTTCCTGGTCCAACATGACAAAGCAAGGTCCATAAAGACATGGATGAGTAAATTTGGTGTGGAGGAACTTGACTGGCCTGCCAGTCAAACTTGTGGTTCCCAGCAGAGTGTGGAATCTGGGATGTCATTAAAGTTCATGTGCATGTAAAGCCAGATGTCCCAAAACTTTTGGCAATATCGGCTAGTGTATATTAGGGGTGTAACGATATTCAAACCGAACCGAAAAACTGTGATACACCACCCATGGTACGTATCGCGATACTCTCATGTAGTACCGAACGCACCCCACCACCTGCTGCCGGCCCAGCCTTAGCCCATTGTTTTCAAATTTTTCTTCCTTAACATTTGAACTAAGGGTGTAACGGTACACCTATTCGTTCCGCAAATTTTCTTTTGTCTTATGTGTACAAAGACGAATACAGCATTGTAGCCTAACCACCATTAACCACCAATTATTGCAATAAGCTCCAAGTTTTGTTATTTTCAATAAGAAACAGTGTCATTTTTCAAATTATGTCCATTTTATCATCAAATTCAAACAATGTCGTTTTGACGCTCTTAAATGTGGCGTGACAGATCACTATATAGGCGCCAGTTTAACCCTTTAACCCACAGGCAGATTATTCCTTGAAATAAATGGACTACAGAAAGTCAAACTTTACAATAGTGTGTGCTAAATGACTGTTTACCTACAGCACTGAGCTGTGAGGAACTGAATAAGGACGCAGGGGTGGAGTGTGAGTGGAGATATAACACCTGTGGTAGCGCTTGCCCTCCCACCTGCCAGCATCCTGAACCTCTGAGCTGTCCCATCACATGTGTGGAGGGATGCCATGCTGTCTGCCCACCAGGTAGCACCAATTCACAGATACCTACTAGTAAATTGACTTCATTGACTTCAGTCTCACTTTTGTTCGCGCATTCACTCGTTCTGTCTGCTTCAATCCCTCAGGGCAAGTTTTAGATGAGGTTCTGAGGAAGTGTGTGGAACCGTCACAGTGTCAGGTGTGTGTGCATAACGGAGAGAGAATCTCCCATGGAAAACAGTTCATCATTAACCATGAAGATCCTCATCTTTGCCAGATATGGTATGCTATGCCACATTCTGTTCTGATCTCCATCACTCATTACTCTATGCAGCTTGTAGGAGAATCTCATAAGAATTTAGGTCAAATTTAATGTCAAAAGAGATTGTTATATAAGATGTTATACAAGTAGTATTTATTAATATTTTTAGTTGTTATTTATCTATTTAAGTTTTAATTGTAATATTATTATATATTTACTTATTTACATATTATATTAACCTTATATTTTAATACATATTTTTAAATAATTTAAATGTGTGTACCCTTTATATATACAGTATATATACATAGAATAATTTGCAACAAAATAACTGTAAGAAAATCTTTATATTATACTATATTTTTATACTTTATAAAAAACAGGTTTTGTGAGATTCATCCATCTGTTATGTTTTCAGTCACTGTGAGAGCAACACGCTGACGTGCGGCCCATGTCCTGCAACTGGTTTGGCCTCCACACTAGCACCAACCACTTTCAGCAACACACCTACACCACTCCCGTTTTCCACCCCGGTGCCAGCTGATGCCTGTGATAGGGCGATGGACCTGGCCTTCTTAGTGGATGGCTCCTCTGCTTTGAGTGAAGACGACTTCAGTTTAATCAAGCTCTTTATCCTCCGGGTCGTGGAGCGGTTCAGAATGGGCTCTGCCCACACTCGCGCCACGGTTCTGCTCTTCCACTCCGGCGTGAAAAGTTATGACATGCAGGTGCAAAAATGGATCTTTAAGAAGATGGTGCGTGATCTGCATTACAGCGGTGGTGATGTCGCATTTATGGACGAGGCAATAAAATATCTAGCAGTATACATTTACGATAAAAACAAGCGCGAGCACGCAGGCCGAGTCGCTATATTGCTGACGGCGAGCTCAAATCCTAGGCCCATGCGTAGTACTCAGCGCCTGCTGCGTAAAAAAGACATCACCATCGTCACTGTAGCTCTAGGGCCTGACGTCAACATGGCACAGGTTAATGAGATCACGAAGGCCACGCCCAGCAGTCGCTCATACATAGTGAGCAGCGTGGCAGAGCTAGACGATGAGGCTCTGGCCATCACAGACTACCTCTGCACTTTGGGACTAGAACCTGAACCCCCAAAGAAACCCCCTACCAGAAAGCCCAGCACCATTTCAGTCACCCCAACAACTACCACAACCTCTAAACTTACTCCCGCCACGGTTCCACCAACCGCTGCCATTGTAACCTCCTTTCCTAGCATCCCCAGTCCTGGAACGACATTTCCTCCGCCCACAGTAACAACATATGAGGTTGTCTTCCTGTTGGAAAGCTCAAATACAGTGGGTGGGGAAGGCTTCAATGAGACACGTGATGCTTTGGTGGATGTAATCTCTTCACTCGATCAGAAAGAGGTGGAGAATCTACGCATCACGGTGATGCAGTACTCACTCACGGTTACTGTGGTAATCAGCCGCATGGAATTGCAGCACAGGGAACAGGTGCTGCAGAGAATGCGACAGTTACGTTGGACCGAAGGTGCAGAGGTCAACACAGGCCATGCCATCCGTACTGTATATGAGACTGTCACTACAGACACACCAAGTAATACACCAGACCAGATGGTGTTTCTTATAACACAGAGCCCTCCGACGGACGTCATTCAGCGGCCTACGAGCTCCACTCATAAGAAAGTGTATCCCATTGGGATCGGCCCACAGATTCGGTACGAGGATCTTGCACAGTTGAGCTTCCCGGATAAACCGATCATGCTAGATAATCCCTCGGACCTTAAGATGCTGCGGCCCATGCTGATCAATATCAGTAGAACAATCAGGAGGCCTCTGCTGCCCACACTACCACCGAGAGCCACACTGCCCCCTTCAGGTCAGATACAACAATGCTACACTCTCTTCACATCTTGCTACATTCTAGGGGTGCACGATTTAGGCGGGGGGTGGGTTGACTTGCGATTTTTCTGATAAACTAAATTAAAAATTAAAATGCAATAATAAAAGGTTGCTGTGCTTGTTTGTAGGGCTTCACAGTTTGGCCAATAAATTGTGTGATTGTGTAATCAATGACTAGAAAATAAAAATATTCATGTTATAAGTGACTGAAACTCAAGCAGAGATGAGTTCATGTGGAGCAGCATTTACTTGTGAACCAAGCCACTCTGAAACACTGGATCACGAGCTGCTTGTGCACGCACTTCACTCTGAAACACAGTGTATATATTTATTTAATTAAATCGCAGCCTTTGCAATTTGATAATCA
Organism: Chrosomus eos; assembly: GCA_036326025.1. Taxonomy (NCBI): domain Eukaryota; kingdom Metazoa; phylum Chordata; class Actinopteri; order Cypriniformes; family Leuciscidae; genus Chrosomus; species Chrosomus eos. The sequence continues at coordinate 30,882,184 of CM070824.1, read as the reverse complement.
CAACCAAATCGTGATTTTAGGATAGTTCACACAAAAATGAAAATTCTGTCATCATTTACTCACTCTGAATTTCTTCTGCTTGACACAATAGAAGATATTTTGAAGAATGTCTGTAACATCATAACAGTTGATGGGCCCCATTGACTTCCATAGTATTTTCCCCCCATACCATGGAAGTCAGTGGGGCCCATCTACTGTTTGATTACTGACATTCTTCAAAATATCTTCTTTTGGTTTGGAACAACTTGAGGGTGAGTAAATCATTGAAATAATTTTTTTATTTTTGGGTGAACTGTCCTTTTAATCGTGCTGCCCTTCTACATTCATTCTGTCGTTTCAATTGTCATCACAGTCTATTCCACTGCACAAGGTCTTTTTCATCTCAGTTCTCAGATTTTTCATTGACAAGGAATGTGATTGCTGTAATTTCAAAGAATAAAAGATTAAAAAGGAACAGTGAGGCAGTAGAGAGAGTGGCTGGTGCGCAACAATGGAATGATGTAATTCCCTTAATTACTGTTGAAATTAGCTGGCAAATGATGCAGAAACGTGTTGTACACGAAATGATCGAAAATGATTGGATTTGGATTTGTCAGTGGCAGTGGCGCAGTGCTAGCTTGTCAGACGTACTACTTTAGTTTAAAATGAAGAATTCCTAAATGACACATATATTAGTCTGTTATCACCTTACTCTAATTAAAATGTCAGATGGCTAATTTCAAAAACAATGTTTTATTAAAAAATTTAAAAATGCAGCATGTCTCCTGTGATGGGTAGGTTTAGGGATAGGGGCAGTGTAGGGGGATAGAATATATAGTTTGTCCAGTATAAAAACCATTACGCCTATGGAGAGTCCTCATAAATCACAAAAACAAACGTGTGTGTGTGTGTGTGTGTGTGTGTGTGTGTGTTTAGTGCCGTGTTCAAAGCCCATGGACGTGCTGTTCCTGTTGAGAGCGTCTTCTGATAACCAGTTCGAAGACTTGAAAACATTTGTGAGAACTATTATAAAGAGCACAAATATTGGTAAGTCTCTGTGAGATAGATTTTTTTCATTGTGTGTGTGTATCTTATAATAGTTACTTCTTATCTGTTGCAGGTCTCAATCACACACAGGTGGCAGTGATAGTGTATGGGGGAAAATCAGCAGTGGCGGTCACATGGAGAGATGAACAGACAAAAGACAATCTTCTCAAGCTTTTAGAAACCCTACACAGCAAGACAGACAATACAACAAGACTGGGTAAACATGTTTGAAGACACAGCAGCCTGACAGTGAAAACATATGCCACACTACATACATGTGGGCGTTCCTTCCTCTTTCTCCGCAGGAGCTGCTCTGCGATTGGCCGTGCAGACAGCCATTTCCTCCACCAGTGGGGGACGAATGGGCATCCCTAAAGCTGTGGTTATGGTCGTGACTGACAGGTCAATAGACTCTGTGCAAGAGGCAGCAAACGAGGCTCTGACAGCTGGTTGGTGATTCGTTTTATAGCTTTATCGATGCACTCTTTTAAGGGGTCCTTTAATGTAGTGTTTGAGTTTCAATAGAAGTTAAACTCTATCACTAGCATCTGTGGTACATTAATTTCCACAGAAAATAATTCAGCTTAAGGGTTAGTTCGCCATTTAAGACATGAAGTTGTATGCAATCCTTACCAGCACTATAGTGCATACACACTGACCCACTCTGTAGTCACCTCGCTGGTCAGAGTTCTGGCCGCTGGAAGTTTTTCAAGAAAGTACTCCCGGTTAGTTTCCGGGGCCACAAAACTGTGCGTTTTTACGTGAAAAAATTATTTGCGTTTCAAAGCTTGATTAATTTACCACACAAAAAACACGCCGGGACAAAATTCATACCTCAGTTTTAATCGGCACTATTTTCTTTCCATTTCTATCAATCCGCGCTGCTGTCAGCGTCAACAGAGAGCACGTTCGCTGTTAATAGCGCGACTCGCTGACAACATGTCTTGTAAAGCGTGCGCACGAAACGTGCGCACTGTTGACGCTGACAGCAGCGCGGATTGAAGAAATGGAAAGAAAATAGTGCCGATTAAAACTGAGGTATGAATTTTGTCCCGGCGTGTTTTTTGTGTGGTAAATTAATCAAGCTTTGAAACGCAAATAATTTTTTCACGTAAAAACGCGCAGTTTTGTGGCCCCGGAAACTACCCCGGAAACTAACCCTTTAAATCAAGCAAAAATCAACAACAACAAAATCCTGTTTACAGTAATGCACTTACAATATAAGTCTATGGTGCAATATATTCGAGATTTGATGTAAACTTTAACTGCATGACGCATTATATTTTTAAAAGTTACACTATGTAACTTTTTGCACCTCTAGTGGTTACAAAACAAAACTGCATGCATCTTGCAGTTGTGCTTCCGCTTTGTGTGACTTGTGGATGAATACTTTGTGAAAGAAACATAACCGAAAAACATAGTACTTCAACAACACCCCAGAAAACAAATGTAATAGTTTACCGATCTGAGTCGCTCCAATTGAACATATTGGTGGTAGATGAGGCACATGTGTTTAAAAAAAAAGAGAAAGAAATTATCCTACTGCTCATAAAACATTCACTACTGGCTAGATATAACCAGATTAGATGGAAAGAATCTCAAGCTGACTAGCTGAAGTTATTAGTTAATTTTTTTCCTGATGTAATCAACAGAATGCCACTAAAAAAGCACGTTAGTGTCACATTAACAAAAGAAAATCAAAAATAAAATCTTTTTTTGAGAATAAAGTCATGAGGTTTTGAAAACATGCCTTTTATGAGAATAAAAAGTAAAAGTTTCAAGACTAAAGTCATAGCATTATGAGATTTAAATCAGTGCATTATTGGATTATAGTCATAATATTATGAGAATAAAGTCATAAAGAAACATCAAAGTGGAGTCGATCACCGGTTGCTATTTCAGACTCCACAAAAGAGGCAATTTCCTGAATGTTTGTCTGGCTCTTTCTCCTGAATAAATTCGATTTCCTACATAACTGCTGCAGTGTCCTCATGCTAATGATAACTTGGAGCTGATGCAGCAAAAGACCAAGGATTTCTTAGTTGCTATATCCTCCTGCAGTATGATTTAACTAAACGCACCACATCCATTTCTTGCATTAATGAAGGTGCCTCTGTCTGCACCCTATTCATATTGTAGCAGTTTATTATAATACTGTGAGTTGTTTTCTCTTACTCTCTTAAACTCTTACATTTTTGCTTTTATTCTCATAACATTGTTTTAAAAGTAATATGTTTGTTGCATCCAGGTGTGTCAGTGTTTCCCATTGGACTGGGTAACCAATATGACCAAACTGAACTGAGCACGCTGGCGGGTCCACACGCTCAGGACAACATCATTCGGCTGAGCAGCACAGAGTACTTGCTCGCCATGGCTGCACTCGACCAATCGTTCACCGACAAACTCTGCCGAGGTGAGACTCAACGTGTACACATTACACAATAAAACAGGACTAATGTAGCAATTTGATTATAATGATGATGATGATGATGATGATGATGTCCCTCAGCGGGTCCTCCTGGAGTGTGTGTGGATGATGAAGGGAATGAACGGAAGGTGAGCTGTTTTTTAGTAGGATTCAAAATTCCCTTCATGCCATCAAACTTCCATTAAAGGCCTCGACTTTAGGAACATCAGCTTCTAATTTTCTTCCATACAACCTCTTGATCTGATTCAGACTCTCCGAGAACTCAAATCCAATCCATTTCATCGGATCTCAGGATCCATAATCAATTTCACTAGATCAGGCGTTCTGGGCCAATAACTTCATCCCTCAAAAACCTTTTTGAGGTTGCTCATTAACAGCTGCTCATTAACAGATCATTTAATCTAAGGCCAGAAACATTCTATGCAAGTGAGCAAACATGAATGCTTGGCCAATGCATTACAAGCATGCATTACAAGCTTTAAACACTGAACTTAAGGGGGCAATAGAGTTACATTGAAATGTTTGTGCCATTAAAACAGGATGTGGTAGTTAGCTATAAATGTCATTAATTGAACTTGCTCATCAAGCGTCTCTTCAAACTGTTGCTCTGCTCTGCCAAAATGATCAATGAGAATGAAAAAAATTGAAGACAGTTTATACTAATGACCCATATATCGCCACATTTCACATAATAGTGTATTTTTGTCTAGGCTGCACGATTTTGGGGGAAAATCTACAGTAATTGTGATTTTTCTGATATTCCGATTGCAATTTAAAATGCTATAAAAAGAACTCCAGGATTGATGTGATTGTTTGTTGGGCTGCACAATTTGGCCAAAAATTATATCAATATGTCTATAAAATAATAATAATAATGATAATTGTACTGTAAAATTAAAAAAAATATTCTTATTTTTATTATTATGATTATTATAAATAAAATAAAGTATTAAAATAAGTAGTACTTTCGTAACTGTAAAATAAAAAACAGATATTTAAGAAAAATTATATATATATTTTTATCATTTTATTGGTAAAACTTTACAAAAGCTTCATTTGGTTAGCATTAGTTAACTACATTAGTTAGTATGAATGAACTAATAAAGAACTGCACTTATACAGCATTTATTAATTGTTAATGTTAATTTCAACATTTACTAATACTTTATTAAAATCACTGTGAACTAACATGAACAGCTGTATTTTTATTAACTAACTTTAACAAAGATTAACAAATACAGTAACAAATGTATTGCTCACGGTTAGTTCATGTTAGTTAATACATTAACTAATGTTAGCTAATGAGCCTTATTGTAAATATTACCATTTTATTTTACAGTACAACTATAAAATTACAATACTAATATTTATGAATGCTTTCATTTTTCATTTTCAAACGTTAAATCATCAAGCATCTATTTTAGTGGAAAAACACAGGGAGCTTCTCTTTTGTTAACAACACTAGGATTATAAATGTTTCTTATTAAAAGTTTGGGAAGATGCTTGGCGCATGTTGCGTTTCCAAGCGAGTAGAGACTAGACGAGAGATGAGTTCATGTGGAGCAGCATTTACTGCTAACCGAGCCATTCTTAAGACATTGAAAAAATGTAATCATGAACTTGTGTGTAAAACAACACTGTGCCACACTTCACTCACAAACATGCAGCACATATATTTATTTAATTAAATCACAGCCACTAAGCCATATAGCGATTTCAGTTTTATTTCAAGTAATCGTGCAGCACCTGCTTCAGACTAACAAAGGCTCCTGAAGTTCTGGTTTATGCGTCAAAATAACTATTCTGACTATTTCTGCCATCAGCCTGGTGAGACGTGGTTGTTGTCAGATGGCTGTCACTCAGTGCTGTGCAACCCATCAGGCACAGTAACGGTGCAGAGCCACCGCATCAACTGTGAGAAGATGGAGCCTCCCGTCTGCATAAACAGCCTTCCAGCCCTCCGCTACAATCACACCTGTGGCTGTACCTGGACCTGCCCTTGTATGAACACACACCCCTAATTATGCAACAAGCAACTCATTAAAGAGGACCTATTATGCCCTTTTTCAAAGTCTTGATTTTGGTTTTGGGGTCTACTAGAATAGGTTTTCATACTTAAATGATCAGAAAACACATTATTTTTTTACATATTTACAGTACACTATTGCAGCACCTCTCTTCCCAGTCTGTCAGAAACGCTCTGTTTAATTCCCTTTAAAAAAAGCGCGGTGTGCTCTGATTGGTCAGCTGGACAATTATGTTGTGATTGCTTACTGATATAGAGAAAAACTTCCTTTGGAATGACTTTGTGCTTTGTAACTTCACAGACCTTTTGCTGCTGAAACAGCAACATTGCACACTAAAGAAAGTTGAAAATGTAAAAAAGCATAATAGGTCCTCATTTTAGGTAATTTTTACTCAAACTTGGATTAAATTAGCAAAAATAGCACTTTATTTCCGAGATGATACTATATTAAACATGCAATGTGATGAGGCCAAAGTGACAACAATTTAGCTTTATACTGTTTAAAACATTGCATAATGCATTGTTTTACATACCATTTAAAAAAACTGTAAACTTTTAACATGCTTACTTTCTTTCCCCAGGTAGTTGCATGGGCAGCTCCACTAGCCATGTTGTGTCATTTTCGGGGGCGGCTCTGAAGCTAAGAGCCGCTTGCTCCTATTTGCTGCTTCGCTCAGGAGGGGCGGAGCTAGTGTTGCATGCGGCTGCCTGTCAAAGCTCGCCCAATCAGATCTGCATGAAGAGCCTGGAGCTGAAGGAGGGCGGGACAAGTGTGGTGCTACAGGATGACATGAAGGTACATGCACTGAAAAAGCATGCAAAGTGAAACAGCCAACCAAGTTAGCAAAGAGATTCAACATGTTCTCTATATTTCAGGTGACCGTGGGCGGTGTGTTGACCGCAGTCCCATTCAGAATTCAGGGAGTAACTGTGACACAAATTGGTGCTATACTACACCAGCTGAGATCAGAGCAGCATGGTTTCACACTCACCTTTACTCCCCACAGCAATGAGTTCATGATCAACATGGACATCTCCATGAAACCTAACACCACTGGCGTTTGTGGTAAATAATGTTCCTTTAAGCTTACGACTGTAATTTTTGAGCTGGATTGCTGATGAGAGTTTTACTTTAATTTATTTTGTGGTATTCAAAATTAATTTTGGACTAAAATTAACTAGTCCTTGAAAGTGATTTGAGGTAGCAATCAGGATTTAAAATTGTCAAATTTAAAGAAGGAGAATTATGCAGTGGTTATGAAATTAAGTTCAGAGAAGTTTATATAACTGCTCTGTGGGTTTTAACATTTGTTAATACACTTTATTTATTTATTCATATTTCATAAACATATGGAGTATTCCCATAAGATACTATTAACATTATATAATATTAATAATCAATCTAATGCTGTCTATAGAAATTTGTATTTAGTTCAGTCATTAATGTTAATTTATTTAGAATTGTGTACTGTATGTTTATATATATATATATTATATATATATATATATATATATATATATATATATATATATATATATATATATATATATATATATATATATATATACAGCAGTTAAAATGACTGGCACCCCCTGGAAAATATGATCAAAGATGGCTGTAAAAAAATTAATCTGCATTATCTATCCTTTTGATCTTTCATAAAAAAAAATATTTTGAGGAAGGTCAATATTTACTTATTGATAAGTTATCTTTAACATTTAAATCTGTTTTTGTTTTTCTTTTAACTAGGTTAAATATAAAGTTAAATAAAGTTAAATGTAATCAGTTGAGAAAATATATAGCAGGAAATAAATGGGCATAATTTGGGACAAATTCTTTCAATTGCAGTTCCTCTTCCTGTCTAATTCAAACTCCAGTTCAACATCTTGTGGGGTGTGTAAAGTAACTTGTCCATCTCTCTTCCAGGTTCCTGCTCTGATGAGCAGACAGGTCTAGTGTTATCTGACGGCAGTGTGACCACAGACCCTGACGTGTACCTGAAAGGATGGGCTCTGGGCGAGTGTGTCCAGCATCTGGAGGTTGAGTCGTGTGCGGCTGGTGTGGCGAAGGGCTGTGATGTGTTAAGTTCTGAGGTGTTCAGTCGCTGTCACGCGCTGGTTCCTTTGCAGGACTATGTGCAGATCTGTCAGAGAGTGGCCTGCCAGCCTAATGCGGTGTGTGACCTTGTTACCGCCTACAGCACAGTGTGCCGTCAACAGGGAGTGTGTGTGGACTGGAGGACGCCCACCCTCTGCCGTGAGTCTTCTGTGATTAATGAGTCACGAAGTGAAGCGTGTTGTGACCCTCTCAGATCAGTGGCTCTAGGCCTGTGAGGTGGTGTTACTTTGACCAATGTGCCTGAGAAAGAGAACAAACAGGAGTTACACCAGGTCTGTGTGCAGTAATGAAAGTCTTAAAGGGATAGTTCACCCCAAAATGAAAATTCTGTCAGTAATTACTCACCCTCATGTTGTTCCAGCCCCGTAAGACTTTCGTTCATCTTCGGAACACAAATTAAGATATTTTTGATTAAATCTGAGAGCTGGATCACTCCTCCATAGGCTTCTGGGAATGAAACCTGACAGCCCCGAAAAGTCATTAAAAACATCGTTAAAATAGTCCAAGTGACTACAGTGGCTAGATCTTCTGGTTGAACGACACGTAGGCTCACTATTGGCCGACGCTGGTCATGTGTGTGATGCGTGTGACGTTCAACCAGAAGCTCTACCCAATTACACTAAGTGAAATCTAAAGGCCAAACAGAGAAGGAAATGAATACTTGAAGAAAATCGTTATTTTTGTTTGTTTTTTTGTGCTCAAAGAGTATTCTCGTAGCTTGATAAACTTAAGATCTAGCCACTGTAGTCACTTGGACTATTTTAACGATGTCTTTAATGACTTTTCGGGGCTGTCAGGTTTCATTCCCAGAAGCCTATGGAGGAGTCATCCAGTTCTCAGATTTAATCAAAAATATCTTAATTTGTGTTCGAAGATGAACGAAAGTCTTACGGGGCAGGAACAACATGGGGGTGAGTAATTACTGACAGAATTTTCATTTTGGGGTGAACTAACCCTTTAAGCTTGAAAGAAAGTTTAATATGGGAGCTATAGATCTAGTAGCTGGTATTAAAGGTATAGATCAACCCAAAAATGAAAAAATGATGGCATTAATTAATCACCCTCATGTCATTCCAAACCGGTATTCTGTTATTACCACAAAAGGAGACATATTTACACACCTCTTGACCTAACTCCAAAAACGATAATAATATAGTATTTATTAATATTTTGAATTAACTTTCATTTTTTTATATTTTCATTTTAGTTCTTTAGTCGTGTTATTATATTTTATTTTTATTACATTTTTTCCATGATTTTTTAAAAGTTTTAGTTTTAGTTAACAATAAAGATGCTGCTCTTTAGAAGATTATAAAAGAAAAAAGGGAAAAATAGAAATAGAACATTTTTAAAAAAATAATTAAAAAATATATATAATATACACATAATATAATTAATCAGAAGACTTATTGCTCAACTTCTATGGAGTTTTTGTCCTTTTTGTCTCTATGAATTGTTGTTGTTTGGCAAGAACCAGATTACATTTTCCCCACATGTTATGAAAAACAGCATACACGTTTAGAACAACATGAAGATGAGTAAATAATGATCATAATTTGAGATTATTAAAAAAATCAAAATACCTGCTTTTATGTTGCACAATTCATCAGTGTACATTATTCTAAAAAAAAAAGTTTTTCATAAAAATGTAATAACTTCCGTCACCTCCTTTCCTACATTTTTCCTTACTGCAGATTAAAATGTCACACAAGTCACACATTTTGGGGGATATGAAAGACATAAACATTTTTTTTATCTTCAGATGGACAACATCAAATCCCACCCCACATTATTTTCTACTTTTCTCCTTTTCACTCTGAAATGTTGCATTACAGAATTAAATATGTTGTGAATTACACTTTTATATTGTTAATCATTTTGGGTTTGACAGTGTCAAAATACTTAAATTTACATCTCAATTTCTGTGTGTGTAGCCATGTCATGCTCAGCCTCTATGGAATACGCTGCGTGTCGAACGGGATGTTTGGAGCAGTGCGGCCAAAGCCAGTTCAGTCCTGGTGACATGATGGGTGATGGTTTAATGAAGGGCAGTGGATCACTGTGTTTGAACACTCCCACAGAGGGCTGTTTCTGCCCTGAAGGGTCTGTGTTAATGGGAGACAAGTGTGTAGGCAAAGAGGCCTGCAGTCAGTGTATGGACCGCCATGGGAAAACCCATGAGGTATTGAACATTAGTGCCTTTATGATATATGCCACCTTTATAAAGGGTTCTGGAATTGCATACAACAGTCTTGTGATCTTGGTGTGTGTGTTTTTAGTTTATGGAAAGCTGGAATCCTGAGGACAACCCCTGTCTTCTGTGTGTGTGTCTGGATCAGCAGCGCATCAACTGCACAGCTTTACCCTGCAGCAATGCTAAAGGTAAAGACACAATGTGTATATGTTCTCTCTCACTGTCACTCTCGTCCACTACACTATTATCAGCCCCATTTCTTGAAGTGGTTTCTCAATGTGTGTTGTCATGGCAACTGTTGCTGTGCTACAGCCCCAGAGTGTGGACAATGTGAGGTTCTCCAGGAGAAGATGGGATCCAAATGCTGCCCTGAATATGAGTGTGGTGAGCTGAGATTACACACAGAATACACAAATAATGTACATTGTACTCATCAAAATATGTATATTTGCTCCTCCATACACACACAACACACACACACACGTATATACATAATTTCCCTTATACAGCCATATAAATCTTAACCTAAACTATTACGCTTACACTACCCATATATTCACAGGTATGATGACACCTAAGGCAATACTATGATATAGTGTTGTGATGTACTGTGTGTGTTTGTAGTGTGTGATGCAAACTGTAAGCGGTCAGATCCCCCTCTCTGTGATCATGGGCTCAGTGTCGTCCTCACAAACCCTGGAGATTGTCTGCCAGTTTACCAGTGTGGTAGAGCACATATACTCACATACTCAAGTACGTTTCACTTAAGTGGTTTTCAATCACGTTCAAATTATCTCTTTCACCACCCTCTCTCAGTTTGTAAAAGGGATCAGTGTCCTGTGACAACAAAACCATCCTGCCCTGCATACAAGAAGCTGTCGGTCAAACCCTCAGAGTGCTGCGATTCGTACGGATGTGTGTGCGACTGTCAGAACATCACCCGCACATGCCCTCCGGGTTACATCACGAATACTAACACCAACGATTGCGGCTGCATAGAGGTCACATGCACGCCTGACAAGGTTGGCACTCTTTTGTGCTCTCGCTGCGCATGTGTTACTAACTTGACCTTGCAGCTCCATGTCCTGAGGAGTGTACTCTGCAATCAGCATGTGATTGACTATTTATATGTGCAGGTGTGTGTGGTGGACGCTGTGGTGTACCAGGTGGGCAGCAGGTGGGATGAGAAGTGTAAAACCTGTACCTGCACGGAGCAAACAGACAGACAGACAGGCCTGCACATCGCTCAGTGTGTGGACCCCGTCTGCAATCAGATCTGTCCTCTGGTACGTCCTACACAACTTAGTTTCAATCTTTGAGTTTGAATAATATCCATTTGGGAATTTTTATTAATTGTATTTAATTTTATGAACATTGAATGTATTATAATGATCGTTTGTTATTTTCAAGAGGACCTATTATGCCCTTTTACTTGATTATGTTTATGTTTTTGGGGTCTACTAGAATAGGTTTTCATGCTTAAAAAAAAAACATTATTATTTTTTACATATTTTACATTATTGCAGCAACCTCTCTTTTCAATCTGTCAGTAATGCTCTGTTTAGTTCCTGTCTCTATGAAGCCCCTCCTTCCAAAAAGTGAAATGTGCTCTGATTGGTCGGTTGGACCATTGTGTTGTGATTGGTCAACTGATTTGAGAAAAATGTCAACCCCTTAACCACAAGTTTCAACAAACCACTAACACAACTCAAGCAGGCCTTGCACCTTTTTTTCGGATGCTTTGGGCATGAATTATTTAAAGATCAAGGTTTAAATGTTTGTTTATATGTCTATGTGGTGTTTTTTTAATATGCTTTAAAGGGGGGGTGAAACACTCAGTTTCAGTCAATCTCATGTTAATCTTGAGTACCTATAGAGTAGTATTGCATCCTTCATATCTCCAAAAAGTCTTTAGTTTTATTATATTTATAAAAGAAAGATGGGCTGTACCGAGTCTTTCCGGAAAAACCCGAGCGGCTGGAGGCGTGCCGTGTGGGCGGTGCTTACGCGCCGATAGCGAACAACACAGACATTTGAAGCAGTTTTGCTCACCGCCTGCGGTTCCAACGCACGACCGTGAACCTTTATCGTTGGGACTGCTCCATCCTTAAGCAATGGCATTAGACGATCTGCAAATCCGGCGTAGAACTGAACTTCCCTAAAGCCGAGCACAGCGCTTTGATGGGCGTCCTGCTTTCGCTCTCTCGCTCTGGTCTACGGGTGCGCGCGCGCCCTTCCGGGAGAAGTGCCCTTAGGACCCGTATAAGGAAATTCCGCCCCACCTGACGTCACACACACCCATACTCGAAAAAAAATTTCCGAAACTTGTGACAAACCGGAAGGAGTATTTTTGGCACAGAAATACTCAATCAAACGTACAACTTAATTTTTGAAACTTTGTCCATGTTTAGCATGGGAGTCCAACTCTTTAACAGTGTAAAAAAACTCAGTATGCATGAAACAGCATTTCACCCCCCCTTTAAAACAAACCAGGTGCAAATTCATCATGCATGTCTGTGATTGGCTACATTGTCATATTTCCACAGGAAAACATGTTTAGATATGTCATTGTGATCATCAAATATGTGTTTTAATATGGCAAGCCGTTTTAACTTTTATTCATTTTCAGGATATGATTCCTTGATATCAACAATTCAATTTTCACTAGTTAAAATTATAATTCTTGATATCAACAATTACATTCTTGATATCAACAATTGCATTCTTGATATCAACAATTGCATTCTTGATATCAACAATTGAATTCTTGATATCAACAATTGAATTCTTGATATCAACAATTGCATTCTTGATATCAACAATTGAATTCTTGATATCAACAATTGAATTCTTGATATCAACAATTGCATTCTTGATATCAACAATTGCATTCTTGATATCAACAATTGAATTCTTGATATCAAAAATGTAATTGTTGATATCAACAATTGAATTCTTGATATCTGTAATTGTATTTTCACTAGTGAAATGTCACCATAGGCTGCCATTCAAAATCAATTTTGATATCAAGAATTCCATTTTTGATATCAACAATTACATTTTTGATATCAAGAATTACATTTTTGATATCAAGAATTCCATTTTTGATATCAACAATAAAATTTTTGATATCAAGAATTACATTGTTGATATCAAGAATTCAATTGTTGATATCAAGAATTATATTCCTGATATCAAGAATTAGATTGTTACTAGTAAAAATGCGAATTCCTGATATCAACAATTGAATTGCTACTAGTAAAAATGTTTATTCTTGATATCTGAAAATGTATTATTGATATCAATATTATTTCAGATATCTAAAATGGCTTTCTTACTAGTAACAATCACATTCATGATATCAGAAATGAACATTGTCACTAGTGAAAATGTAATTATTGATATCAAAAATGAACATTGTTACTAGTAGCAATTCAATTGTTGATATCAAGAATAGACATTTCAACTAGTAACAATTGAATTATTGATATCAGGAATTCGCATTTTTACTAGTAACAATTGCATTCTTGATATCAACAATTGAATTCTTGATATCAAAAATGTAATTCTTGATATCAACAATTGATTTTGAATGGCAGCCTATGGTGACATTTCACTAGTGAAAATACAATTACAGATATCAAGAATTCAATTGTTGATATCAACAATTACATTTTTGATATCAAGAATGCAATTGTTGATATCAAGAATGCAATTGTTGATATCAAGAATGCAATTGTTGATATCAAGAATGCAATTGTTGATATCAAGAATGCAATTGTTGATATCAAAAAATGAAATTGTTGATATCAACAATTGCATTCTTGATATCAACAATACATATCCTGGAAATGAATAAAAGTTAAAACGGCTTGCCATAGTTTTAAGGGATAAAATTATTGACTGCAGGAGGACTTTAAATGAGGGATATTTTGATGTCCTCTTTTCCAGTAGAAACCTGAACAAAACTGTGCTTCCAGATATAGCGAATAACTCCCTTTGGAGTGGCTTTGTGCTTTATAACTTCACAGACCTTTCATGCTCTAGCAACATTACACACTAAAGAAAGTTGAAAATTTAACAAAATCATAATAGGCCCTCTTTAAAAGACAACATGTAGCAGCATTTACAGTGCATTTAACTTCTGTATTGTGTACAATATTACACAACATTCTGTATTGTGTACTGCATGAATATTCGGGCTTGAATTCAGGCTATGATAGTTATATTTTTGATAGTTTGATCTATTTCTATGATAGTTATCAGGCTATGAGTTATTTTTACTAAGGCAACCATAATTATTACTCGTACTCTCAGAAGGTATCTGAAGTAACTCCTCACCTCAAGTATTACATTTGTATGCACTTATTCAGCATTGAATGAAACCAACGTCCCTTTAAAGTCGGCATGAAATTAAAGTAGAGACAGATCTTCTGTACATCTGAGTGAAATGGGTTATCAGGGGGAAAAAAATCATTCACGATCAAAAATGTGCATTTAGAAAATGCGACTTTATTGCAGGCCATCAACTTGGTGAATATCTTGGTAACAACCCAGGCAGCGATTTCCAGTCATGAATTTGAATATGCTTAAGTAACACATTTCAAATCAAGAAACAAAAATCTGGCAACAATAGTATTGTGCTTCTTTTTTCTTACACAAAATACTGTATATTTTCAGGCTGGTCCAGCTAACACATATGCACATTAAAGAGTAAACAAACAGTTGATACATCTATGAGAAAGGCAATTGGCTCTTCGCAAGGCAGGACTACAGCCACCATATTGAGTGTTATAATTTCTCCTGTTAACTTCTATACAAGTGGACTATCCCCTTATAATGTCTTTGTGAATACCTCAAATTATGCAACATGTTGAGCAGGTGTTCTATTACTCTTCTCAGATTTACTATTGTCTTTGGTGGTTAAAGCAGGCAAAATAACCCACCCCATAGACCCTTATATCTAGTGACCAGAATATGATAAGTGGCTCTTTTGATTTGCGTGTGAAATCAAACACTTGGCAACCATCAAGAACACCGCAACAGCATTTTTTTTTTATACAAATCTACTTAATATAATTTCCTTCACCCCTCTGTGTCATGTTAACAAACAAGAAACTATTTAAAAGTGTAATTTTTTTTGAACTTTCAGAATTACATTCTGATGAGACATTATGAAAACTAATACGTTTTCCTATACAATAACATGCAGTGATGAATCATGCACAGTATGTCTAGAGACATTTATAGCAAAGTAAAAATTATTATGATTTCACATTGATTTTGTATATGCAGGGAACCACATACTCACATTCAGAAAGCGAGTGCTGCGGTCACTGCCGTAAATCCAGCTGTGTGGAAGGAGGCTATTTGAGACAGGCGAGTATTTAGAGTCTTTTTCCTTCTACTCTCTGCTTGTGTTTGAATGCGCTATGATCTGTAAAAAAAAACTTTGGCTTCACATGTGTGCAGGTGGGAGAGCAGTGGGTGTCTCCGCACGACAGATGTGTGTGGAGCGAATGTGTACAGGTCAACGAGGAAGTGTTCATCCAGCATACAAACACGTCCTGCAACCTCATGGACACGCCAACCTGTCCACTGGGCACAGAGCTCCAGTGCAATACAGTAGATGACTGCTGCCCGACCTGCCACTGCGGTACAGACAGCCTCTCTTCCACATACAGTCCAAAGATGACTTAATGCCACACCTGCCAATGATAGATGAACTGATCAAATATTTATTTTGCAATATATTTATTACAATATGACAATTATAATGCAATTATTTAGCTGGTTTCCTTTGGATATTTGTGGCAAACAATGCAATTTTTTAGAAATGCACCCTTGTGTGCTCTTAATGTGTGGTCACATTTGCCATTGATTTGCAGATGTTTGAGGGTGAAATCCAGGCATTTGAATATGATATGGTAGTGACCATATATCGGCCACTATATCAGTTTTGGCCGATTTATCTTCATTTTTAATGTTATCGTTATCAACCTGATAAGAACATTTGGCCGATATATTAAAGCCGATAAATAATGTATTTCCTTCAGCTGAGACACTTCAGAACACGACATTGTTCGCCATGATGTATTTGAATTGTTTTAAATATGATTGAAATCACTTTGAAAAGAAAAATACAGTTAAGTGCAACATGTGCAGCCCAAGTCTGTCATATAGTCTTCATTAAGTTATAATGAGAACATTATTATAACTGTGTGCTTGGGACATGGTGAAACTTTTGTTTTTGTAATCAGGCTCTCAAAAATTCTATAAAAATGTGGATTTAGATTTATTGGCCAATATATCGGTTATCGATATTGGTGAAAATGTTCATATCGGTGCATCCCTAAAAGTGACTTCTGTGTGAGCTGCGCTTCATACATCCCTACACTATTGACAATAGACAATAGATCTTTTTTGCCTGTGAAATTTTTCCAATGTGACCACACTTTAAAAGGGGAAGAACACTTCAAGACAGTTGAAGGATTAAATATTTGCCATAATCTATCACTATTCCTGTAGGTGAGTGTTGTTACGTGATGATCTAAATCTTTATATAGGTGGCAACAATTCAATATTCACAACTGGTTTACATCGATAAATAAAAGCAAATATTGGATATATCAAATTTAAATTGAATTGTAATATAAACACTATAAATATCAAAGGCAATAAAACTTCAATAAATAAATAACATTACATACAATAATTTAACAATTATTTTCTTGCAATAATATAAAAATATGGCTATTATAGAGCTCAAACACTTCTGATATTTATTAAAATTTCTAACATTTCCTAAGAGAAGTCTTAAAAAATGCATTTAATGAAATTTATGAATATATGTATATTATATATATAATATATATGTATATATAAAGTGGTTTTATTTACTTGCCAAAGCCAATTTTACTCCCATTTGGTGCTTGAAGTGTTAATTTTGGACCCTGCACACACATACTGCTCGTTCACTGCGATTTTTTTTTTTTCTTTTCTTTTTTTTCTTAGACATTAATGCTTTTTTTCCCTCTCTGCAGTTCCAATGAATGCCTGCGTGCTGAATCAAACTGTTATTGCGGTAAAGACGTTGACTTAACATACAGAATACTAATGTGCCGTGTGCAGATGTCTTGGTGCATAACAGATTGACTTTGGGGTGTCTTGCTCTGTGTGTGCGAGTAGGCTGGAGAGCGAGTGATGCTGGATGTGTGCACGCACTGCGAGTGTGTGGGAGATAAGAGGAGTTATCGGCTCTCTT
The DNA here is from genome assembly GCA_036326025.1 of Chrosomus eos. NCBI lineage: Eukaryota > Metazoa > Chordata > Actinopteri > Cypriniformes > Leuciscidae > Chrosomus > Chrosomus eos. The sequence goes on along the minus strand of CM070824.1, from coordinate 30,865,127 downwards.
GCAGAAAGATGAGCTGCTCCCCCTGCTCAGAGGTAAAACCCTCACTCTGGAGATTATTAAAGGGATAGTTTACCCAAAAAAAAGTACAATTCTGTCAGCATTTACACCCTCATTACTCGTGGAGCACAAAAGCAGATGTTTGCACATGCTTGGAGACGTCCAAGCTGCTTTGGTGTGCAATGAAAATACAACAAAAAGGCAGCATAGTTTAAAAAACTCTTTATGTAAATCTCATTCACCTGATTTAATATCATTAAACCCAAATAACATGGTTCTTGTGTGTCATGATCTCTGATCTGTCACATTTGAATATGCAAATAAGATGAGAAAGAAAGTTTTTACATTTTAAAGGTTTTAAAATTACACAAGGATGAGTAAATGATGGCAGAATCTTCATTTCTAAGTATATGGAGCCTTAAAATTACAGTAAGGCCTAAATATATGAGTACAGTTATATGTGTGTTTTGTTTTTTAGGGATATACACTGGAGCCAATACCTAATGCTTGCTGCGGTCGCTGTGTAGCAACTGCTTGTAGCATCCGACGACCTGATGGACAGCTGGTCACTCTGAAAGTAATAAATATGTGCAGACATGAGTTAATGTCACTAACTGTAGCCAGTATAGTCAGTGTGGAAGACACAGGTTTGAATCTCACCTCTGTAACGTCAATAAGTACCTCTATGTGTCAATGGAAATGGTTAAAATGGCCAAAACAAGAAAACGGTCATATGTTTTCATAACCAAACTAGAAAGTGAAGTGATCTTCAGGCTAAATTTTAAAAAAAAACTATTATTGCTTGAGTCATATGAAACTATATTGGCCAGTGAGCTGGTATTTTGAGACATCTTGCTGTAAATGCTCCAGATTTTGATTTTCAGATAGTTTCATAAATTTGTACATATGTGTGTTTTCAGGCAAATAAAACTCGTACAGACGGCTGCATTAAACACACATGCAGTGTGAATAAGGATGAAGAACTGGTGCTGGAAACTCTAGTGACAACATGTCCTCCGTTTGACCGCAAACGCTGTCTGGAGCATGGGGTACACACACACACACACACACGTTTGTTTCACTATATTACTGAGGACATTAGATAGACTTCCATTGATTTAATATCAGGTTAATGATATTTACTATCACCTAACCCAACATCTGCTCCTAAACAAACCTATCACAGAAACATGTGTAAAACACTAGATTTAAATATAATATTTTACTGTATAAGTGAAGACATTTGGCCCTCACAAGTGTAGCTAAACCTGTATACACACTCACACATTATAAATGTATTAACTCACAAATGTATTAAATGAAAAGGTTAATTTAATCATTTCACTTAAATATTACTGAAAGTTCTTTTGACTTAATAGAAAAAGATATGTGAACTCAGTAACTAATTAAATTAAAGGAGTAGTTCACTTTTAAAAAATTTTTGCTGATAATTTACTCACCCCCATGTCATCCAAGATGTCCACGTCTTTCTTTCTTCAGTCGAAAAGAAATTAAGGTTTTTGATGAAAACATTCCAGGATTTTCTCCATATATTGGACTTCATTGGGAGCCAAACGGTTCAAGGTCCAAATGACAGTTTCAGTGCAGCTTCAAAGGGCTTTAAACGACTCCAGACGATGAATAAGGGTCTTATCTAGAACCCTTCGAGTCATGACTCGAAAAAAGATTTGTTAATTTTGATGAACGAGTTTGAACAGGAGAGTCATGAACGCTCATCACAGAACAGAGCAAGGCGAGCATTTGTGCTTAAAAAACTTAAACTTTGTTATTTCTTTTTTAAATGAGCGATCGTTTCGCTAGATAAGACCCTTATTCATCGTCTGGAGTCGTTTAAAGCCATTTGAAGCTGCACTGAAACCGTCTTTTGGACCTTGAACCATTTGGCTCCCAATGAAGTCCATTATATGGAGAAAATCCTGGAATGTTTTCATCAAAAACCTTAAAGGTTCTCTAAGCGATCCTGGGTGACGTCACTTCTTGTTGACGTTCGAACTATTGTCAAACAAAACGGAGGCTAGCTAGACCCTCCCTCCTTCTCATCCGCGCACTAACCCCTCAAACCCACCCCCAAACCATTCTTGTCGGTTATTGGCTGGAACAGTTTGTTATGTTTCATAGAGCGGGTCGCTAGAGTTTGTTTTGTAGCCGTTTGTGGAGCCTGGGGTGTCTGCAGAGACCGCGTTTTTTTACAGTGTGTTCAGGGGACAGGCAGCTAGCAGATCGTGAGTAGATGTTTGCTGTATGTGACAAAAAATGTTTTGGCCATAAAAACGCGTGACATCGCTTAGAGCACCTTTAATTTCTTTTCGACTGAAGAAAGAAAGACGTGGACATCTTGGATGACATGGGGGTGAGTAAATTATCAGCAAAAGTTTTTTTAAAAGTGAACTACTCCTTTAAGCAGAACTCAAACTGAATGAAATAAAGCAGGCTTAGTTCCCAGCATGCTTTGCTTTAAACTCTGTAAGGAGAGTAAATGTTGAAATGAAATGTTATTTATGTGTGTTTGTGCTGTAGTTAGCAACCAACTGCAAGAAGGTTAAGTTAAATGTTTCTAAATGGAGTGTATAGTTTAACTGTATATTAGGAAATATTCTCAAATGAAATAAGTTCACAGTCTCATTAGTTTCTAAGCTTAAATGGATAGAGGCAATTGGTTTCCTCAATTGAAATGAGTTATCCTGACAGTTGTGTTTTACAGTGTAGAACATTATTAAACGATCAAATAAAAAACCCAATTCCTTTAGTCATAATCTACCAAACTCTAAACACCAATCCAGGAATATGTTATATGTATTGTGTTGTACAGTGATAAAAGTAAAAATATGTATACTTTATCCACAGGGTAAAATAAGCCAGATTGAAGACACCTGCTGTGAGATGTGTAAGTCTAAACACCAAAACATCTGGGGCTTGCGTTTCCCAAAAGCATCTTAAGCCTAAGTAGATTGTAGAACCATTGCCATCAATGGTCTCTACAATCAACTTGGCTCACGGTGCCTTTGGGAAACGCAGCCCTGCTCAGTTTATAAACCCCATCCGTCTGATCTGAACTTGACGTATGCATATGTTAAATGTTTGTTTAGGTACCGAGCCAGAGTGCAGAAGAACTGTGGGTCTTCTGAATTACATCAGGGTGGACGACTGCCAATCAGAAGAGAAGATAGAACTCACTTACTGCGAGGCGAGGCGATGCACTTTAATATATTCTACCTTGAAAGTCTCAACAATATCATGAAGCTAAATATAATTGATCCCGTCTGTCTTTCTCTCTCACCCACAGGGAAAGTGTAGCAGCAAGTCTGTGTATTCTCTGGACAAGCACAAGGTTGAGAGCGAGTGTGTGTGTTGCTCAGCTACAGGCACCGTGCCCATGAATGTTTCCCTACACTGGCTAACGGCACGCGAACACACCACCAAGTCCTCGCTGTCACCGGCTGTGACTGCATGTCGCACGCCTGTCCCACCGACTGAGAACAGACACAGAAACCTGATAAAATAACATACAAGTGAAAAACTGCTACAATACACTTTCATATATGCATCTACAACAGGTATAATACTCAGTGGGTTTTCTAACAACTCATTCACTGATAATCGAGCACTTTATCATACATTTCAGTTTTTATTTCAATGTATAAATGACACATCATTAATCAATGAACAATAATGTCAGATTGCTGTACTGCCATTTTGCCACTAAACAATCTGTCCATACAAATATATTCTTTTTTATGAATAACTATTATATGTGGTTGTTGTGTATGGCTGTTTATTAGACTAAACTACAATAAAGAGCAAGTATTAAACAAGTACTTAGCTTGAACCACTCGGTGGTGCTCTGGACACTTGAACCTATTTGTGTGGGGTGTTTGTGAGCATGGAGAATACTGATCTGTCAATTAGTTGTGAGGGGTGTTGAGATGCAATCACACATCTGAAGGACAGACCCATTAAGATTGTTACTCACTTATTAGCCTCGTGAAATATTGAGTATAATAAGGTTGAATAAATATCTAGAATTTCTCTTTCTACACATTTTCATATGAGATATGTATATGGCATTCACATATTCAAAAAGGTTAAATAATATCTAATTCTTAAGATTAAAATTCTTAAAGTAACCAAATGAAAACACTTGATAAATTGTTAAGTGCAGAAAATGATTCAATTCCAGCTGTCATGACCTTTACAATAACTGATAAAAAAATCATCTGGAAATCGTGTCAGAAAGTAGGCTATGTTTAATAAACCCAGTGAATTATTATGATTTGTTTTGAAGGTAATTATGAAAGTGCATGACTGATCCATGCATTCTCTGATGGTAATTACTTAGCACTCACTGTGCACATCAGATATTGGCTACAATACTATTGATCAGTTTGCTTAAATCGCTGGCTAAATGATTGCTTTATTTTTTTCATTTAAGGGCGGCCATTTAATGTTCTCTCGTAAATTAATTGAAGAAACAATGTAGTGTAAGATAAGGTAGTGGTTGTTTAACGGTGAAATCTCTGCGGTTTAGTTCTGTTGAGAAGTGACCCAAGAAAAAAAAACGCCACTGTGCTTTTTAACAAAGCACATAACCCGGTTTATCCAAGCAGACATATGCTAAATAAGTTTTTGGACATAAAAAGCATAGGCTATTACTGACCCAGTTGAAATGTCAAAAACAGTATATAAAAACGTTTTATTTTTATAGACTCGGTTCACAATGAATATCATTAACAAGTATAATTTCATTATATAATGTGTAAAGTAGTTTTGCTGATTAATTATGCACCCATACGAGCTGAGGGTCTACCTGATTTAAAAAGTTGAGCCGCTTGTTTTTTTTTTCTTCTTCTTCTTCTTCTTCTTCTTCTTCCTTCTTCTTCTTCTTCTCTTCTCAGTAGTGCAACTGGTGTAAATGAAAATAAAAAATCCTTGTGATTAAACGGTACTTGAGTAAATTATTCTCACAGTGAAGTAAAAAGAACTTCTCTACATGAAGTAAAAGAACACGTGCGGGATCAAAGGACATCAAGATGGCGGATATTCGAACGAACCTTGATTTCACTTTTTGCAAACAATTTGAAACAGCAATAACTATGAGTAAAGATATACAACTAAATTACGTCCATCATCGTCGAGAAATCATACATAGCTAAGTTGTACAAAAATTTGGTCGCAGTAAGTGTTTTGAATGGGGGGCATATTAATATTTTTATTCGCAAACACTGAACAAGTCTCGCTCGTGAACGAACCGAATGAACGATTAATCTGCTGACCGACTGTGACGAAGTATCGTAGTATTATGTACATTTAATAAAGTACACGAAACTTGGTCAAATCGGTTGTGAGTCAGTCCCTCACTTGTCGCCTCCTAACGATTCTGTTGTAAGTGTTTGAGGCGGCAACATCCCATTTGTGTTTAATTTAAGAAAGTTATAAAGGTTTGGAACAATGTGAGGTATAGGCTAAATGATGTCAGAACTAAAATTCTCTATTCTTTTATTTCTTATTTAATTGTTGATCATAAAATACATTGCAAGTTGAGCATCGGTTTTTGTATGTTGAACTGAATTGCATTCTTGCATTTAGAGTTTGTGTGTAGAGTTACAGTGTGTGTCTGAGGGGGAGGGGGGAGTGTCGGCTGTCACCGTTCTCTCGGTGCACGCGCGCTGTGTCCGACTCTCGCTGGAAGTTTGAGCGTCTCTTGCGCTCCACGGTATTAACGGCAGCAGCACGAGCGCGTTAATCTGCGCGGGGCCGCGAGCGGATTGTCCACCATCTCACCGGGAACATGAACATGGCACTGAACAGGTCGCCCTCTGCCACGGGTGAGTACTAGCCCTGGCACTCCGGTTGATGTTGTTTGTGGGCGCGGCGCGCGCGCGCATTATTTTCTCTGAGTCAAAGCAAAAATGTATTTGCTGCATATCTATGAAATTGTCTCTTCAGCAAATTGGCTAGTTTCATTATTGCTTTATATTGAACTGTTGCAGATGCATGCGTGTCATTTCATGTAATCATAGTCAGTGTGCGTGATCTGATGAAAACTGAACATTTGAGGGGCACCAAACTGTTCGTTCATGTTAATTGCAGTGAAAGGCGCGCGCCATTATTTGCCCCTGCGGACAGGCTGTCACACTTTACCACTCATTAATGTCACTAATAGTGTTAGAATTCATCCTTTTGCGTTAGAAAACAAAGAGAGGGCTCAGTGTGTCGGAAGGGGTTTGTATAATTAGCTGGGGCAATAAGCTGGATCTATTTCAAGCGCCACTGACGCCATGTGTTTAAGAAATCAAATGCACTTTGATTTGTTTTTCTTTCTTTCTTTTTCTTTTTTCACATTGACGACAGAATTAAAATTGTGATTTGATATGAAAGCACTGGGAAGTAAAGGCACAAATAAACAGTGATGTGAATGATGCATGGTTTGGTCAGGTAGTGTAAATGCGCTTAGCTTTCTCTTAAGAGTCGCGAATCCCTGTGTTTGTTTACATGAGGCATATTTAAGTGACGCTTTAGTCAAGTGTGAGCGTATTTGAAAAGATAAACGCGTACAAGAACGTAGGTGTACGTGGGGCTTACAGTCAGGTTTACAGGTTTTGAGCATTGACGCACAGCCTTCAATTATTTCGCTGTCCTTGGTGCTGAAAGGGTTTTCGTATCTACTTTTAAGTAGATCCTCTCTCTCTCTCTCTCTCTCTCTCTCTCTCTCTCTCTCTCTCTCTCTCTCTCTCTCTCTCTCTCTCTCTCTCTCTCTCTCAGTTTCAAGCTATTTATTGGCATGATTGTTTTTGCATGCAATATTGTCAAAGCAAAGAGCTAAAGAAAAGATTTAAAATAGCAATATACAATAATTTTAGCAAGATATTAATAGACATTAAAACCTAACTTGTGAATATCTCTTTTTCTAACAGAAAATTGGAACGGAGCTCCCGAACGCATGCGTGTGACTGCCATGAGAAGTGAGCCCTCTTCAATGCAGAGCGAGAAACTCCGCTGTCTTGCCCGAGATATCTCTGAACTGGGCCAGCAGGGTATGGCAAGCAGCGGGCATGATGCCACCGACATTGCTGAGGACACGGTGGTGGATTCTGTTGTCTAATGCAGGAATTATCATGAAATGTTGTTTATTATCATAGACGGGCATTACATCTCTTTTATTAAATTATGCTAGAAGCTAACATTATTGCATTAAATAATGGTTTTGGTTTGATCATTAGTTAATGTTCATCAAAATAGTCACATCGCATATGTTATATACACCATGGACCCCCTGTACCTTCACGACCACCCAAGGGTCAATTGAGGGTTAGTTCACCCAACAATGAAAATTATTCCATAATTTACTCACCCCAAATTATCCTTTGTGATAATTTGTGTGAAAGAGTACTAAAATATCGTACTTAAGTAAAAGTATTGCTACTTAAAGGATAATTCCGGTATTTAGCACTTTGAGTCTATTTTCTAGTTTGTTTTGGATGAACTAGAGTGGTGGACTTAGAAATTTTGACAATGGGTCCTGTCTCGACTTTTTGACTATTTTAGAATCGCCTCGGACCGCTTCAGAGTGGATGTCTACGAGCATACTCAAACATGTCCTTAAAACAACCCTTAACGTTCGTTTTCAAAACTGTGCAACTCACTGAGTGGTTAGTGGTGTTCGTTGATTTTCCAAAACATGAAGCGTAGCGAAATACAGTTTCTGTTGTGTTTTATTTGCCATTTTTTTAAATTCCATTGATATCTGTTGAAGGACTTAGTGCTCGTTGATATTACTGCGCTGTGCGCTCCCGGATACCGAAAGGGGTCTGTTTACATTTGGTTGTAGTCTTTTCGCTCAGTTCTCCGTTTCTCAGAAGGCTAGCGTGAGCAGAGCAACTGCGGCAAAGTGGTTGTCGCCATCAAGTGGTCGGGAGTGTGTGCTAAACGCCTCACACTCAAATATTGAGCGGAAGTTTATACGCGGTTGTGAGGTATCTGAAAAAATAGTTCCACTATAGTAAATAACACGGATTGAAAGCATACATTGCGCCGATATATTTGTTTTTAATCATCAACGAACACCACTAATCACTCGGTGAGTTACTCAGTTTTGAAAACTAACGTTAAGGGTTGTTTTAAGGACATGTTTGTGTATGCTCGTAGACATCCACTCTGAAGCGCCCAGAGGCGATCCTAAAATAGTCAAAAAGTCGAGACAGGACCCATCGTCAAAATTTTTAAGTCCACCACTCTAGTTCATCCAAAACAAACTAGAAAATAGACTTAAAGTGTTAAATACCGGAATTATCCTTTAAGTAATAATTTACTATACTGAAAAATAATATGACTCAAGTAAGAGTAAATAAGTAGTTGGCTTAAAAACTTAAAAAGTAACTACGTTATAAAGTTCTTTCATATTATTTTTTTATTTTACCCAAAATGGTGCGATGATACGATAGCTATATACAGCTGATATAGCGATAGTGTATAGAGATACACTCTCATGTCATATCTGTTACATTCATACTGGAAGCCCAGTAGGCCAGTACTGATTCATACCTCACGCAGAAAGTCCACAAGTGAGATTCATAGAAGTATTAAACTTATGACGTTTCGTTAAATGCCTTATATGGATATAATAGCATGCAAATAGAGACATTTTGACTGATGAAACATGATGAAACACATGATAGCGATAATATATCTGTGTTCATCAAGATATCTCAGGTATTTTCATAAGAATGATGTATGTCTTTAAAGGGATAGTTCACCCAAAAAGGAAAATTAACCTATGATTTACTCACCCTTATTCTTCTTTCAGATGAATACAATCAGAGTTATAATAAAAAATAGGTGGTATTACAAAAACCCATGGCTTCGCTTCTGAAGGCCTTTATTCACCAACTGGAGCCGTATTTTTTATCATGAATGGATGCACTTTTTTGGGTTTAAAATGTTTTTGTCTGAAAGAAGATTGTCATGTACACCTAGGAGGACTTGAGTGTGAGTAAATCATGGCTAATTTTCTTTGGTGAACTAACCTTTATGTAATGCTAATCAACATAGCCTGTATCATAGCATTTAATAAAATAATATATTCTCACTCTGTGTTAAGAAGCAACATGAAACCACAGAAGTAATTTCAAACATGATGAAAACATGATATTAAACTCATAAATTTAGTGTTTGACGGTATGCTAATATTGCCCTGTTGTCAAGAGCAATTGTTTTATTACTAATTTTGAAAAGTAAGTCCAGGTAAGATCATTTTAATGTTTTCATTTGAATCATTTCATAATTGAAAGCAAAGAAGGTTAAGGAGAGGTCCAAAAAAGAGAGAGAGATGTAGGCCTACAACAGTATGAATAAAAAACTGTCAATTAAAAAAATGAAGTGGGGTATGGTTAACTTGTTAAATTAAATGCTCTTTTTTTTTAATTCTACCGAAAATGTGCTGGGTTGCTATCTGCATCTGATTGACAGATAAATCATGCGATCACTGTTGTTGTTTTTTTACTTTGTACAAAATTTGCTTCGTACATTTAGTTTAACTGTATTGTTAACGAGGGCGAGCTTTACCATTCAACTGAACTGTGTCCATGTTTTTAAGACATTGTTCTTGGTCCGTCCATGCAAGTTGTGTCCATGTTATGAGCCTAGTTTTTTTATTTACTTCAACTGCTCAGTGCTCTGGTATTACCAATGAGATGACCCATTTCAGGAGTTGCCATAATTAAAATTTAAAATCAGAATATGAGCATAGCTCACTTACATTCACTAAAATATTGAAACGTTAGCGATACTGATTCAAAACACATTGAATGACAAAGTGCAGTTTAAAGTCCCCGCCCGCCAGCCGAACTGGAAGTTTTGATTGGTTTGCACCCGAGACAGACCTGTCTGTGATTGGCTGAACCGCAGGGCTCCACCGTTAACTGTTGAACACTTTATTTTTATTCTACTCAAGTAAAAGTAACACAATTTAATTATACTCAAGAAAGTAGAAAAAATCGTAAAATCTACTTAAGTACTGTAACGAAAGTATTTGTAATAAGTTATTTTCCACCTTTCAGCCAAACACAATCGGAGTATATATAAAAATATCCTGGCTCTTCCTAGCTTTATAATGGGTGTGAATGGTAATCTATTCATCATAAAAGTAATCTACAGTATATGGGTCCAGGGGTTAATAAAGGCCTTCTAAAGTGAAAGAAAAATATCCATAATTATAACTTCGTAAACTGGAATCATTAGCTTCCGGTTAAGGCCGTCCACATCCGCGTTCAAGAGAGAGTCGAGTTCCAGCGAAAGAGTGACCTCTGACTCAACGCATGACATAGGATGTAGGATGAAGGAGTAGTGTTAGCTTAGATGAGAGTAGACGCCTGTTCAAACAAATAGGGCTGGGCAACAAAATCAAGCTCCTCTTCTCTTATATAAAAATCCTCTACATTTCTTTTGAAAAATTCTCGTTTTAGACTCAAATTATTGACCGGTGTTTTGTTTTGCTCTATCCTCTGCGCTCCCGCGTTCATCAATACGTCATGCTTCGGGTCAGTGGTCACTCTTCCATCGGAACTAGACTCACGTACAGCCGTTACCGGAAGCCAGTGATTACAGTTTATAGTTGTAAATATTATGGATATTTTTCTTACAAAAATGCATCGCCTTGCTTCAGAAGGCCTTTATTAACCCCCTGGAGCCGTATGGATTATTTTAGGATGGATGGATGCACTTTTTTAGGCTTAAAAAATATGGTATCATTCTCCGATTGTGTTTGGCTGAAAGAAGAAAGATATATACACCTATGATGGCTTGATGGTGAGAAAATAATGGGTTCATTTACATTGTGGTGAACTTACCCTCTAAGGTGTCATAAGAAAATTAATTTCCGTTGTTGGCTGGTCACACAAAGATTGTTGGACCCACAGGTAAAGATCTCTAGATATCGGCATGAGCCATTGAAAAACTCATATCAATACTGGACAGTTACTGTTAGATTCCAGAATCCATTCACCAGTGAAGGAAAGCACTTCCCAAGATCTCAACATGCTTCATTTGCAATGTGTTTTCATTTTATCACATTGAATACAAACATTGGCTAATTGAGATCAGTTTAATATTGACAGCAGATTTGCCCAGCTGTTAGCCTATATATGTTCTTTCACAACATTCATATTCCAATAAGTTATTTAGGATACAGTAAGACATTTCTCCTACAGCCACTGGTAAATATTACAACCTTAAAACTGAAAAATGTTCAATTAAAATATGCATGAAGACTTTTTAATAATATATCATGTGTTTTTGTCATTAAAATTTAAAAATCTGATCTGCATGAATGTAATATTTATACATATATACAGTAAACTTTGGCATTGCTTTGTTTGTTTTTTTGTTTGTTTGGGGGGGGGTGCAAGTCAATCTCACAATGTAAAAAAAAAACTCAAAAGCTTTTTGAAAATATACGTTTTATAAGGTATAATTTATAAATTATTTCCTTTTTACTTTGGGGAAAATATATTATCTTATAGATTTTGAACATAATATTTCTGGGGATGTTTCTGTCATGTCGAGACAACATTATGAAAACCACAATTGGCAATTTCAGCTGACACACTTATCCATTCAGGGACCGTCCTAGTTATGCACCTTCCTCAAAAGCAGAATTCTAATCAAACGTGAGTATGACAGGAAACCACTGCTTTGAACTACCAGCCAATCAGTGGATGACCCAGATCCTCAGTTTTTAGCTGAAACTGCCAGCTATACACTATGCAGCTTTAAGAGATCTCCAAGAATTTGTAATGCACTGCCTTTCTCTGTAGAGGTATGCAGATGTGTGTAGATGTCACTGAGGTGCTGTTGTGTGTTTTCAGGTGGAGCCAGGCCCTGGTCCAGGTGGAGGGCTGTGTTTTGCAGATGGTCACAGGAGAGTGGACTACGTTCTTGTATATCACTGCAAAAGACGTCAGCTCCAACACCGCCTCTCTGTTGTTTCTAACGGTAACGTGCCGTCTCAAAGCCCCACCCCTTCGCGCAGGAGTACGAAGGGCGATATTTCGGAGGTGGCGCTGGAGGAGGGGCTTGGGACGGAACCCGCCGATGGACTAAAAGATAAAATCAGGGAGGAATTTGAAAGAGGACTTCAGGAGGAAGGCTTGGAGATTGAACATGACAAAGAGGTTTGTGTGTATGGTTATGTTCAGAATGGAGCCTAGTGCCTACTATGTTTAATTATTAAATAATATGTGAAACAGAATGCATTATGCAACATTTATAGCTATATGCTACATTTTTGCCATATGATCTCACTAGATACATGCAGCATAGATAAATACAGCAAAACAGTAATATTGTAAAATCAATTAAAATTATAATTAAAACCACCATATATTTAAGAATGCAATTTATTCCTGTGATAATTTATTCAGTCACATGTACCATCAGAAATCGTTTTAAAATGCTAATTGGATTTCAAAAGAACAGCATTTCTTTGTAATAGAAATGATAAATTATGAATGTTTTTATTAAATGTCGTTACTGCCACTTTGGATCAATTTAATGCGTCCTTGTTGAATAAATGTTGATTTTTTTCGTAATTTCGTTCATTTCTTTCAAAATAATACTCTGATCAAATAACAAGTCAAGAAAAAGGTAAAATCATGCAGATACTTTCAGTTTATTCATCACATGGTTATGGAAGTTGAAGTGTATTATGGGATTCGGTATGTTTTTACAAACATAATAGGCCAGACAATATGCAGATAGCAAAAGAGTAGCATAGTAGTATACTATTCCGGACATGCGTGTTCTTGTCTGGCAATGCATGTATCTATACCAGTTTCCTGGCAAACATATTAATATATGATCATCTCATGTGTTGAGACATTAATAATCAGGGATGAGCTCAGTTTTGAGTGGAATACTAACAGAATGAGCACAATCAAAATATTCCCAAGGTGACCTTGGAACTAAAGTGGAGACCCAGTTTAGAAAACCCCAAACCCTCCCACACTAAGAAAAGTCTATCTTGTTTTGAGGGGGAGCTAGTTTTCATTTTCAAGCAATGCAGCATATTCTAATACTAGTTAACAGCTGCCAAAAAGCATTTTTTGGCTTTTCCTGCAGCGCTGCAGCAGTAGCCCCCAGGCAAGATATTTGCGAAAGACACAAATGTGGTTGTCAAAAGTGATGATTGGTTCCCCCTGCTTCATGGATTTTCCCAAGTTGAAGCAGGGAGAGCTTAGTATTTCTAAATAGGAGTAGATTGGTTGACTCATGCAGCTTTTTCCCACAAAACTAGCTTATACTAAGGATATGCCCTCATGAATCCAAATATATTTCTTCTTATTATTATGCAGGTTTGAGTACTCCTTAAAAACACACTACATGCTATATTGGTGAATTTTTAGGAAGAAATGTACGGATATATATTCTGTGTGAGATATATGTTTTGCATAAAGAAAATAAATCCCATTTTAGGACCATTTATTATTTTTGTTATTCATTGTTATTCAATTAGCATAAATTAAATTAAATAAACAAATACCATGTAAGTGCAAATAGTTGCAAAGTATTTTTGTATGTTTCTTATTGCTTACTGTAACTAACTATTATAAATTCTAAGCTGTAAAAGGCATATTCTTATATTGTATGTCTGTATAGAACTAATATATGCCCCAGGGTTCATTTAAGCATAAAGATTGATTGATGAGAGCGAAATCCTAAGTGAAAGCTGTGACGTGGGTGTATGTTTGATTGTTGGTGGTGTGATGTGGTAGATCAGTTGTGTTGTGTGTGTGTGGATTAAATTTGAGTGCTGCTGTCTCCATCCCAAAGGCAGATTATGGTTGATCCTCATTGCCAGAGGTGTTTGTGTTTGATGTGTCTGTGTGTGCGTGTGTCTGTGTCACTCATCCACGCTGAATAAGACCATTTTAGTAACAGCTGCTTCTTATAGACTGTGTGTGTGTGTGTGTGTGTGTGTGTGTGGTGTGTTGTGTGTGTGTGTGTGTGTGTGTGTGTGTGTGTGTGTGTGTGTGTGTGTGTGTGTGTGTGTGTGTGTGTGTGTGTGTGTGTGTGTGTGTGTGTGTGTGTGTTGTGTGTGTGTGTGTGTTAATCAAGACTGCTAAATCACCTTATCTTGAACTAAATTTTCAGTTGCATCCTGCAAACCAAAATGACATGAACTGCATAGTCAATGGTGCTTTACTCTTTAAACATGTGCCGTTTCTTTCTTTCGTTTTCTTTCAAGATGAGGACAGTCCGGTTTACTCGTCTTCATGTTCCCTGGTCTGTTCTCAGTCGTGAGGCAGAACTTCTTAAGATCAGAGTGCCCACTAAAAAGGTGAGTCACTATAAAACATTCTAAAGGGGAAAAACACATAAAAAAGCTGTATTTGAGAATAAAGTATAAAGCTGTGATGCCGTGTGTAATGTATAATTTGTGACACTTATGAAGCTCTCAGAAACCTAAGTTTAAGTCTGATCTGTCTCTCAAACAGGCCCACAGAAAACATGTATCGATACACAATTTACATGCATGCATTTGACAGAACTTTTTATCCAATGTAACGTATATGTGTTATCTGGTAATTTAAACCCACATCCTTACTTTGCTAGTGTATCAATCTTTATATTGAACTTTTGTTCATGAATTTACAGGAAAGATTTCCTAAGATGAATTAAACCATGTGTACAATAGATATGATTGCTGAATTGTGACACCATCAAAACTTAAAGATCCCATTATAATGAACAAATCTGTCTACACTGGTAGCTCCCGGTCCATCAGTCGACAGGACAGATCCTATTTTTGACAAAGCAAAGCTATTCTAGTCACTTTATTTTCCCAATCCATTGTAGATAAATTACACCAGTGTTCCAAAGTTTGGGATCAGTCCTTTTTTTAAAATACCTTTATTCAGCAAGAGAGAATTAAATTGATAAAAATTATAATATTTGTTAAATTCTGTTCTTAAAAACTTTCCATTCTTCAAAGAATCCTGAAAAAAGGTGCCATAGTTTGCACAAAAATATTAATCAGCACAACCATTTCAAAATTGATAATAAGAAATGTTTATTGAGCGGCAAATCATCAGAATGTCACATGATTCTTCAGAAATCATTGAAGACTGGAGTAATGATCCTGAAAATTCAGTTTTGCCATCAAAGGAATTAATGACATTTTTTAATATATATAGTCATAAAACAGTTTTTTACAATTGTAATATTTTACAATATTGCTGTTTTTACTGTATTTTTTATCAAATAAATGCAGCCCTGGTGAGCTTAAGAGAACTTTCAAAAACTTTTTAAAAAAAAATACCAACCCCAAAATTTTGAACAGTAGTGTATTTATTCACAAATATTATGAATTGATGATTACACATTTATTTATATATTTAATTAACTTCTGATATTTTGTCAAAGCCACTTCATGATGCCTCCACTGACTTCTTTAAATCATCTTTTGTTTCTAATTATGAATGTAAAATTATTGTGCTATTTTAAGATATGCAGTGTTCGTTTAAACCAATATATTTGAAAATAAAGTAGAATATGAAATTTGACCATTATACTGTTGCTGAAATCTCACTTCTAGCTGACTGCTGATCTTCCTGTTGTGACCGATTCAGGCTGTCATGCTGCAATGCTTGGTCACTTCCAGAATGTTTCACATTGCATTTGTAAACGTAAAGGTGTTAAACACCAAACAGTTGCCATCAGAGCAAATCTGAAAAACCAAAACCATATATATATATATGTGTTACATATACATGCATGTATAATTTATATGACTATGATATTTTACTGCATATTTCATTGACAAATAAGCCAATGTCAATATTAAGAAACAATTCTCTTCCCTATGAGAATGCTTCACTGGTCTGTCAATCCGAGCTGTACAGACTCGGGCACAGTCACCTCAACTATAGACACTGGCACAGCCCAAGAGTGTCATGTTTTTTCAGGTTAAGAGCTTTGGCTCCATGGTCGTCTTTGTAAGTGCTCCGGGTTGGCCCGGTCTAAGAGGAGTTGTAATGCCAAAAGTCAATTCTCAAAGTCTGAACACTGCAGAGAAAAAAAATGTGATCTGATTATAAGGTCAACAAGCCGATTACTTGTAAAATGTTTTCAAATTCCTGCAAGGGACATTTGTCATATAGGTCGCATACTAAGACGATTGTTAGCGTTGTGTTTCCCCATACATTTAGATTTGGCTCTCATCCTGAAAGAATGATTTGTCCTTTGATGTTGTGAGTTGTATTGAATGATATAATCTGATAATGGTGGATTAGCTGTTGAAACATATGGACCAGCATCATACATGTGCTTCTGTTTGCCTTCATAACCAGATATTCCCACTCTACACTTGTAGTGTTATGTCGTCTGACCCTGGTCTCAACTCTTAGTGTGTCTCGTCTGTCTTTAGCTCTGGATATAAATGGATTAATCTCTCTTTCATTTAAGTTCCTTTATGCTTGTTTTTCCAGACGTATCGGCTGAAAGAGAAGACGGGGCTCATGGGCGTAATAAGCTCGTTTTGGGCGAAGATCAATCAGCCGTTCCAGCCGGGCGTACCAGAGCCCCAGGACCCACGCACACGTGTCCTATCCCAGCCGTTCAGCAGAGACAAGCTACACCTGTGAGTGCCAGCGCTTGCAGACAGCCAGACTATCATAAAAGCGCATTTTTCAATAGGCAAACCAACACAGTGACATTGGCCTGATTGTTTTCCTTTTATTTTGCAGATTTGATATAAAGTCAAAAAACAGCTTGTTCAGCAATGCAGTCAGAGGTCGAATTGTGAGTATCAAACGCAAAAATGAAACTGATGTCATTTACTCACCAACGTGTCATTCCAAACACACAAAGGGAGACATTTTGAATGGTCCATTTTTCTCCCCGTACAGTTGCAAGAATGCACGGTGGTATTTCCGGTGAAGGTCTAAGGATGCTCGATAACTTCCGCCGATCGTAGAGTCCAGTGCAATACCAAGAATTTATATTGAATTTTATACTCCATGGTTATACTAAAGAAACGTTAGTCACAAAAACAGACAAAACAGACACCCCTCGTTGTGTTTATGCTTCTTTTTAAAATTATATTAAATAAACATAACTATACATAAAATTACATCTAAACATATGAAAGTTTCGTTTCAAAGACGGGAGGACAGTACATTTTGAAGACACTGCCATAATCCCGTTTTCCTCGGTTTTCCTCCGCTTTAATCTCCCCAACCGGAAACGGATGAGCATCCTTGCGTCAAATGCGGAACTTATGCGTGCATATAGCCTATTGGGGACTGGAGCTTTCAAGCTTAAAAAAATACAGAAAAGCACCGTAAAAGTATCATACAACTATAGCAATTGTCTAGTAGACAATAGTATAGTAGACAAAAATGTAAATCAGTGATCTCAATTAATCATTCAGACCAGTTTTGTGAGCTGATTTACTGAAAAGAACAATTTGTTCATGAATTAAACATTGCTCATGGACTCACATGAGAGAACTAAGCTAAAATATTCAGTTAATAACTTAACTGGTTAACTGTGGCCATTTTATGGTTATTTTTGCTCTTTTGATCAAATCCTCATTCACCTTCATTATATTAAAAGAGTAGCCATGATAGGTAAAAATTGGACTTTAATTTTCTGGCTTAATTATTGTATGTTTACAATTCTTTGTTAGATTTTAACGTACACTCATTCAAAAGTTTGGGGTCACGTTTAAAAAAAAGAAGAAATTAATACTTTTGTTCAGCAAGGATGCATTAAATTGATCAAAAGTGACAGTAAAGACATTTATAATATTAAAATAAATACTGCTCTTTTGAACTTTCTATTCAAAGAATCCTGAAAACAAATGTGTCAAAGTTTTGAAAAATATATTAAGCACCACAACTGTTGTAAATATCTGTTTCTTGAGCAGAATATTAGAATGATATCTGAAGAATCATGCCAACAGAGGAATAAATTACATTTTAAAATATATTCAAATAGAAAACAGTAATTTTAAGTTGTATTAATATTTCACAATATTACTGTTTTTTCTGTATTTTGATCAAATAAATGCAGCCTTGATGAGAAGAAGAGACCTTTTTCAAAAACATTAAAACTTCTTACAGACCTGAATTTTGAACGATGGTGTATTTTGTGTTGTATCCACACTCTCTCACAGGTTTATGAAATCCTGAGGCGCACAGCCTGCTCACAGACCTGTCAAACAATGGGTATGTTCCTAGAGACACAAGTGCAACAATTTAAACTGACATTTTGTTTTACTGACATTTAGTTTGTTTCATTAAATATTTTTTACTACAAATAGTCAAATTCTCTCCTATTTCTGCCTCAGGCATTACGTCTTTGCTAGCCAAAGGGGTTTATGATTCTGCCTTCCCTCTACATGATGTAAGTGTTGCATTTTACCTAGTTTGGGTGAAGCTGATATGTAATTGTCTGTTAGTTCAGTGTATATGTGTGATGAGGTTTGGGTAAAGCTCTGTGTGTGTTGTCATTGCTGCAGGGAGACTTCGACAGCTCAGAAGATAGAGAGCATCGCAACGACAGACAGGTGAGACCTGCAGCCTGCTCTGATTGGATGGCTGTGTGTCACATTTATAAGCTTTGTTTTGATTGGTAAAACAGCAATACGCTGCTTATTCTCGTAAGATGTGTGTGTGGGTCTCTGTCTAAGAAGATGCAAAGAATATTTGGTTCTAATATAATAACAGTTAATATAACATAGTGATATTTGTGTGTATTGCAGATGTTGCATGAGGAATGGGCCAATTATGGAGCTTTCTACAAATATCAGCCAATGGACCTTATCAGGTATCAGAAATGATATACTTCACTAACATCTGGTTCTGTGAAAGATTTTATGAAGTACACAGATGGTTATTGACAGGTTGTCCTTTATGAAACTGTCATATGTGTGTATTTTTGTGGACTGCTATAAATAGTTATACCTCAAAGCATATGGCTTGTTAAGGAGAGATGTGTCACTTTTCAGCATCTTTTAAGATCTTCACCTGGCAGGTGATAAAACAATCCCATTGCCTATCCCAAAATGCCTACTTAAAAGTGAAGCATTTAAGATTTTTTATAATGTTAATACTTTCTCTTAACCCATTTTATTATACATTGACTACCATTAGTATGCCATTCAGGGGGGTATTTAACTTATGTACAAAATTAGAATATCGGCTAAATAAATTGTGAATAAAACACAGTTTCCATCCAGCGAGACGAAGAGAACCAAATCTTCACTACTAATAAACTGGTGCCAAATATCACTAAGAAAAATGTAAGTTGTTGCAATAGGAGAATCCACTGTGGGTATTTTTTCGTATAAATCATAAATTAGTTGCGCCTCAGAGCGACCAGACGAAACTCAATAAGCACGGTCATGTTATCTTGTTTTCGGAGGGTGTGAAAAACTTTGTGAATGGCATTCCATCTCTGTAGGTTCACATTCCATGTAGTCGTTTTTTGAAAACAGTTTGTATGTGTTGGTGTTCAGTGGTTGTTTATCTTTTTTGTGATAGTTTTGTAACCCATTTACATGTATTCAACAGGAAGTACTTTGGAGAGAAGATTGGCCTGTATTTTGCCTGGTTAGGAGTGTACACACAGCTGCTGATTCCTGCCTCAGCTTTAGGAGTCGCAGTATTCCTGTACGGATGCCTCACCGTAGACACCAATGTGCCCAGGTAAACACACTCACATCTTTGCTTCTCTATAATGGCGGGGTCTTTTTATTGACTTTTGTCATTTTTAACGGACATATTTTTTTTTCTATCCCCTAACCCTAAATCAAACCCTCACAGATTTTCAGTAAGACTTTATTTAGAGTGTCTATTAAGCCATTTTCTTTGTGGAGGCTTACTATTGAAATCTAAACTAGCCTAACTCTAAAATATGTATTTTGGAATATTTACATTTGAATTAGAATGATTTTATTTGCTTTATGAACCCTTTTTCCTTGTGGGGATGTTTCATTTGCTGATATTCGTGAAGCACACGGGTAACTTTTTTTAAAGGGTACCTATCATGGAATTTTGAAAATTACCTTTCATGTAGTGTGTAACATAGATCTAAGTGAACGAAAACATCCTGCAAAGTTTTAAATATGAAAGTTCACCGTATACAAAGTTATTATCTCTCAAAAGTAAGAGTCGACGCTGAGTCGTTGATATGAATCGATAGACGAACGATGCATTTTCTCTAATTTTCGTACGTCACTTGTACAAGTTATTTGAATAAGATACGCCCACTCATTGCATTAGGAGACACCAGGGAAAACATCATGTCGACGAGACGCTGCTGTGTTTTGAAGTGCGACGCAAAAGCAAACTTTTTTCATCTGCCCAGTGAGGAGCATTTGAAGACAGTGGCTACAGTTCATAACTATACCACAGAAGTATTATAGCCCGAACTTGTTCTGTGTTCGCGTCATTTTGAAGATGATTGCTTCACAAACCTAAATGCTATAAAGTATGAATTTGCGAGGCGGCTGATACTGAAGGAGGGAGGTTCAGTACCGAGTTTATTTGGATCAGCTTCCTTCTCCGAATCACAATCTGTAAGTAGGCTGTTGCTTTTATGTTTGTATCATGTTCTATAATTATTTTGTGTGTTGTGTACGCACAGGCACAGCGCAGCTTCTAGCGGCTAACTTAGGTCTTCAATGTCAATTGTATTGAAATATGTGAAGTGTTTGTCGTTGTTAATGGAGTTGTCACAGGGCGAGTGTCGAGTCTCGAGTGTCACGCATCACGCATTGAGCGTGACAGTCACTCATTTCGGTCTTTTGTCACGCTCTGCGGTCACACATTGTATTTCTCACGCTGAAAAACTATTTGTAATATATTTAATATGCCGCAGTGCCCAAAACTCACTCACTGTGGAACCGGCAGGATTCAAGCGCGTCTCCTCCAGTGTTGCCAGGTCCGTATGCCTGCACTGTTTCCGCGGGTTGTTTGTGTAGTGCACGCTGGTTGACGCGATTGTTTTATCCACTGGAACATGATTGTTATTGAGGAAACACCCGGGAACGCTATTTGAATATTTTTGGCCGTGATTGGGTTAGTTTGATGAGCAATTGGGCTGGTTTTGTTGTGCAGACCTGGCAACCCTCTGGTTTTGTTAGCCAATCAGAAAATAGCACTGTTGTATCTGGGTAAGATCTAGCGCAACAACCAATGACACCCCGTCGGCTGGGTGTCTAACATATCACCACAGATTAGCGTCACGCAAAGGCGGGGTTTGGAAAAATGACTCGCTAAACGATTCATATGGGAGTCGGTGAGCAAATCAGGTAAAAATAAATGCATATTATAAGACAACAAAAGTGTTTTTTGTCATTGCATGCTTGTAAAACTGTTGTTGGGGACTCCCAGAACAATATTAGGAACATTTTAAATGCCATAATAGGTACCCTTTAAAGCTGTAGTCCGTAGTTTTTCCTCTTTGTCGCCATCTCTGTTCGAAATCTGCAATTGCAGTTATTTGCGGAATTTCCAATGTTTTGAGGAGAAATGTGCGGCTGTCAGTCACCGCGCCGGTGTGGATACTGGCATCCGCAATCACAGATAATACTTTTTGGAAGTATGACCAACATAAGAATTTTCACCGGAAAATGTCATCCGAACAAGTAACATCCACTTTTGTTCTGACCAACTAAGCGGAAAAAAGCATTGCAGTAAATCGCGCTGATTAAATCTAACGATTGCTTATCATATCACGTCAAACCGTGCAAATTATACTTTGTTCTCAAATTGTTAATGTTAACAACATCAGCGTTGCGTGACTACATTTAATGCCCTTTAGATATTTATCCTTGTTTACGCATTGCAGTCTCTTTTTTCCTGTAGCCACTCCGAAGTCCGAACAAAGTCATTTGTATTTTACAATGGGTGAATCTCAAGTTGTCACTGGTGATTGTCGTTTGAAACTTTCTGAATCCGCCATCAAACTGATAAGTTTAATTATATCAAGTGCTGTGAGAAAAGGCTATAAATCTCCACCAACATCCTCCCACACAATATAGCCTACTAGCCGAGACACCTTCTTTATGTGTACGGGTGTGACGTAATGACGCAAAGACATGCTCGAATTTCCCGCGGAAATCCACCAGTACCACTGGAATTAAAAACATTATTACAAGCTTACCGTTTTGAATCGAGCTAAGGCAAGCAGATAGTTTTGAACACTGGCTGGTTATGTACTTGCTCAAATTATTTTGGATAATTTTTAACCCAAAAACGTTACGGACTGCAGCTTTAAAAGAGAACCATTTTCTAAGAAAATCGGTGTTCATGTATTTCAGTGATTTTTATTATATAATCAATCATTTCTCTTTTTCTCTTTCAGTCAAGAGATGTGTGATGAGCATCTTAATTTTACCATGTGTCCTCTATGTGATCGTGTGTGTGATTACTGGCAGCTGAGCAGTATCTGCAGTACTGCACGTGCCAGCTATCTGTTTGATAACCACGCCACCATGGGCTTTGCCATCTTTATGTCACTCTGGGGTATGAGCTGTATGAATACATACATTTGACGATAAACTGTGTTTACTGTACATTTATAATATATTGAGAAGAAAAATGGTGGTTTAAAGAGGAATTGATAATTGTGCGTGTGTGTTTAGCGGCAGTGTTTCTAGAACACTGGAAGAGGAGGCAGCGATGTCTACAGCACAGCTGGGATCTTACCGGCATGGAAGATGATGAGGTGAGTAAAATACAAAGCATTTTAGAAGTCTAGAAACATGATCAAAGCCTATGATCTACAGGGGTTGGACAATGAAACTGAAACACCTGGTTTTAGACCACAATCATTTATTAGTATGGCGTAGGGCCTCCTTTTGCGGCCAATACAGCATCAATTCGTCTTGGGAATGACATATACAAGTCCTGCACAGTGGTCAGAGGAATTTTAAGCCATTCTTCTTGCAGGATAGTGGCCAGGTCACAAAGTGATGCTGGTGGAGGAAAATGTTTCCTGACTCGCTCCTCCAAAACACCCCAAAGTGGCTCAATAATATTTAGATCTGGTGACTGTGCAGGCCATGGGAGATGTTCAACTTCACTTTCATGTTCATCAAACCAATCTTTCACCAGTCTTGCTGTGTGTATTGGTGCATTGTCATCCTGATACACGGCACAAAACTGTGCTCTTACCCTGCTAATTGGACCTTCACAGTCTGTTCTTATTGGTTCAATGTGCAATTAATGAAGATTGGCCACCAGGCTGGTCCAATTTAGCCATGAAACCTCCCACACTAAAATGAGAGGTGTTTCAGTTTCATTGTCCAACCCCTGTATGTCAATAGGCTTTAAGTTAAGTCACAGCCATGAGCAAACTTTTGCTACTTGCTACTAGTTGGAATTCTCAGTATTTTACTGTACAAAAATGTTTTGTGCACAATGTGTCAGTATTTTTACTTGGTTTTCCTAGAAGAGAAAGACACTAACATTCAAATGTTTGGGGCTGATAAGATTTTTTAAAATATTAAGTCTCTAATGCTCACCAAGGCCGCATTTATTTGATAAAAAATACAGTAAAAACAGTAATATTGTTACAATTTAAAATAACAGTTGCGAATACATTTAAATATTTAATTTATTCCTGTGACACAAAGCTGAATTTTCAGCATCATTACTCCAGTCGTCAGTGTCACATGATCCTTCAAAAATCATTCTAGTATGCGGATTTAATGCTCAAGAACCATTCCTGATTATTATTGATTATTCTGATTATTGTATTTGTAAACAGTTGCTTAATATTTTAGTAAAACCATCTTTGATAAATAGAAAGTCTTTGCTGACATTTTTGATCAATTTTAATATAACCTCGCTGAATAAAAGTATTAATTTCTTCTTCTTTTTTTAAGTCTTACTGACCCCAAACTTTTGAATGGTTCTGTATTTGCTAAAAGTGAATTTTGTCACCATTTTCTACAGAGATGAGCATCATAAGCATACAGATAACATCATCCTCAAGATAACACACATGCGCTAAAAACGATACAACTTTCACTTGGATTCCATGGGGTCTTAAAATATTTTTTGAAAACTAGTCTTATATCTTATGGCTTTTGGTGCAGTTTTATAAAACCAGTTAGCCACTCGAGGCAACATAGTTCATGCCATGTCTAGCATCACCTCTTAACTGTGGGGTAATCAGATTTTTGCACAGCTTACAATAGCTGCCCTCTTTAAAATTATTCACTGCGATAAACTGCAACAGTTTATAAAGCGTGTTTTAAAGGGATACTTTTTTTGGAAATAGGCTAATTTTACAACTCCCCCAGAGTTAAACAGTTGGGTTTTACCGTTTTCGAATCCATTCAGCCGATTTTCTGAAATTTAGAAGAATATCAGTAACCAGACAGTTTCTCGTCCCATTGACTGCCATATATTTTTTCCTACTATGGAAGTCAATGGGACCAGAAACTGTCTGGTTACTGATATTCTTCTAAATATCAGAAAATCGGCTGAATGGATTCGAAAACGGTAAAACTCAACTGTTTAACTCTGAGGGAGTTGTAAAATGAGCCTATTTCCAAAAAAATTGGAGTATCCCTTTAAAACATAATGCTATATAATAGCCAATTCTCTCTAATGCAACTCCAACAGACCCTCTGGCCTGGCCTTCATTTAGCTTTAGGAAAATTCAAGCTTTCATTGTTCTTGAGGGTCTGAACTGTTCACCTGGGAGCGGATTAAGTTTGAAGCGAGGTGTGTGTGTGTGTACTGGGAGAAGGGTGGTGTGTATGTGTGTGTGTGTGTGTGATAGGACATGTGTGAATAATGAGATTGTGTTCTGCTTAAAGCATTGAGCTGAGTGGATGAAGGACTGCACTCTCAACAGGACACCATGGAGATCATGAGCATCATGCTAATGTGAATGATAATGAAGTTCAATTACACCGCATATTAACCGCTGTAAATATGTGTCTAACTCCATGTTTTCTTTGCTTTGATGCTCACCAATAGGAAAGGGCTGAGGTAAACCTATCTTTTGCTCTCTTTCTGTCTCCGTTTCTATATTGTTCCCGACACGCTCAATTGCACACCACATTTTTCACCACGTCCATCACACTTCCCCCACCCTCATCATCACTCCATCTCCGGTTTGCAATTTTCTGCGCAGCGGGAGGATCAATTTTGCATCTGAGTCTGTGGTGATGCTGTTTGATGAATCAACCCTGAATTCATAGGAGGAGGAGGAGAGATTTACAGTGGATTAACTTTGTAGTAACCTGTGTGCCAACGAATCCTTTACCTTGATTTTATACCATTAACCTCAATGCCATAATCCTGACCACGATGTACTTGCCAGATAATCACAACCTTATTTGTGACGTTGAAAATGCTACCTGCCACCTTAAACATATTTTATATTATAAATATATCAGCTTAAGCATTGTGTTTTGAACATACAACTATATACCACTTTTGTATTGGATGGTGGTCTAACAGATCGAGTCTACAGCAGTGTGTTCTTATATTACCCAGAAAAGCCCTACGGGTTATGTGCTTTTTAATTAACTTGCATTTGTGTACCATATCAGCGTCTTTAGCCTCAAGACAAGAAAGTGATTTAATGCGGAACCAAGATAATTATTTCTATTGGTGCATGTGTTTGTGAATCCTGTTTCTATGGAGACTGTTTTGCTTATGTCTGTCTGAGGAACTGATGTTGAATTTGGTTGGGTTTTGACATTGGTGTCCTTCATCACAAAGCTTGACGCATGTTTGTGTGTTTAAATCCCAGAATGAGCTACGACCAGCATATGAGGACTTTATTCTTAAGAAACAAGAGAAAGCGGCAAAGAAGAAGAAGAAGGAAGAGGTAAACTGCACTATTAAGGTTCCCATTCATTTTAAACGACATTAATTGATCCATGATTTTCACATAACTTTCCAAGTTGTTTGTGATGATAAATTAATATGTACTTTTAGAAATAATTTTATAAAGATTTAAGCCACAAAAACTAATGATTTCTCCATGTCTTTAAGATTTTAATAATAGACTTTTTCAAGCTTGGAAATCACAATCATCCGAATATCATCTCTGATTTTAGTGTATAGAAAAATTACTAAATAATTGGATTCTTGACAAAATTCTGAAAAAACTACAGGATTCCTATTGGAGTTTTATAATAATTAGGATATTTTTTTAATTAAATTAAAATATTCCAATTTTGATGATCTTGGAACAGCATTCCTGTTCAAAACATGGTCCTAACCTTATACCACTAAACCTAACCATAATTTATCCCTAAAATCAGAGGAAAACCCTTGATTAGACACTAATCTAACCCTTGTTGTAAGCCTAATTTTGAGATAAAATGTACACTTGTCCCTCAAATCTGATTGGTTAATTAGAATGTTGTTCCAGGATCAACAAAGATGTTGATCCAGGAACATGTTGTACTTTGTGAAATCACATTTATCAGTAAGTATAATAATTTAAATGAATCATCTAATTTGATTCCCTTTAAATTCCCATTAGAATTTATTTAGGAAATTATGATACCAATTTCTATAGATATACTCTACACGTTTCATTTCATATATGTGTGTTTTAGTTCATCTAATTCACTATTCAGGATCTCAAGGTGAAGTCTTAAATTTTTGTTTGAAATTAATTATTGCGTAAAAATGCACTGAGCTGAAATACTTGGAAATATTTGCGTGGTATTCCAAGTAGATATGAGAGACTGAGTGTGTGCGCAGTGCTTTTAATCTCTGCTCTGTGTTCTAGCCGGACGCAGGAACAGATGACAAAGGAAGAGAGAAGCTACTGTATGCTAAAGGAGGGCAGTCACCGGTGAGGAGGGGGGAGATAATTTGAGAGTTTGCTGTGTGTTTGCCTAAGAGAGAGCAAGCTAATAAACTTAACCAGAAGAGGCGGAGCTTCAGGGGTAATGCAGTTAGTTCTCAGCTGTCAGTCATCGAGTGGTAACTGCGCTGACCTACGTCGGACTCGGACCCCACCTGACCATCCGGCTCATTTCCGTCTTTCTCCTTATCTCACCCCGCATTAGCACTCTCTTATCTCTTTCTTCTTCTTTCGGGCCATTTAATTAATTCGATAATGAATTACCCAGTCCAACAGTTGGCGCCTTGTTTTTCCCATTTGAAATGAGCAGTTTGGTCGCAATTTCACTTGATGTGATTTTGCGGATTTTTGTTACTGTCATTGTGCCCTTGTGCATAGTGTCAGGCCCGCGCCGCATACACACAACACACGTATGCGCTCAAACACTATCTCTGGTGTACACGCTTACTACACACGGCACTCAAAGCAGATTACCTCTCTGGGTATTCCACACTAGATTATACTGGATTAGAGTCAGAGCTGGATTAAAACACACAAGTTAGAGTGGTGTCCTTCCTCTAATCAAAGACACATGTTCACTGTTTATGTGCGTGTACCTGAGAAAAGTGTAGAGTTTTAATTCTGATTTCATGCGTGTGCGTCTGGGGGAAGGGGGGTTAGGATCCGTGCTGTTCATTATAACTTCTTATACTGTCTATGGGCCAATAGGGCATCTAGTCTCTATATGATGTCTATGGTCTAAACCAGCACTATAGGAACTATCAGTGACGTTGGTGTTCGCTGATTGGCCGAACGCACGCGAAACACCAGTATAGTAACAGTTCTATCTAATAACGTATTAGACAGGACTGTTAGACAGGTCATACACTAATGAACATGGAGAATGCGAGTATTGTGTGCTCTGGCGTTCTTAATGCCGTCAAAATAAATGTCCGCCGCATCGTCAAAATAAAAGTCACAACAACAAGCGCGACTGACAACACTTCAGAGTTCCTACTGGCGGTGCGAAAACAAACAGGAAAATTTTCCTAAGGGAACTATTAGTTCTCGGGGAAGCACCCTGGTGGCTAGTTTCTAGAACTACCCGGTGCGAAAGCCCCTATAGATTGTATTGGCTGTACAGCAGCTCTTGAAGAAAGTCATTGTCCAGTTTAATTAAGTTCAGCGTTGATTCATTTTCATTGTAAAAAACATTAGTTATTAATTAAGGGGCTGTTTACACAACACAGTTTTCAACTGAAAACAGAAAACGTTTTATGCGTTTTGGCCGTTCATTTACACGACAACTGCGCTTTGGTGGTAAACTTTAAAATAGGTTTCATAGTGCAAGTTTTTGATACCGAGTTTTGAAAAATATTTTTTTTTTAAGCAAAATCCATATAATAATCAATTTTAAACAGGTGTGAACAGGCTTTTATTCTTTATTTTTTATATGCTATTTTATTTAACTATTCATCTTTGTTTATTTTAGTGCTGTCAAATCGATTAATTGCAATTAATCGCATTAACATAAAAGTTTGTATTTACATAATATATTTGTGTGTACATGTATATATTATTACATGTGTATACTATATATATTATACATATGTCTGCGTATATATTGTAATATCAAGTATATATAGCGCTTTTCACAATATATATATATATATATATATATACTTAATATATATATATATATATATATATATACACACACACACACACACACACACACACATTATTTTATTTTTTATTGATTGATTTTACAAAAACAGTTAATATAATTATTTCGTCAGTACACTATACTGTTTTGATGCCAGATTTGCCATAAATATGTAAAAAATTCTAGATAAGAGATTTAGTGTGAACATTGTTGATGTTCTGTTAAACAAAAGGGCAAAATAGTATATATTTATAGTATGGGCCATCATATTGTCTATTAAAATAACATAAAATTATTATTGCTTATCAGTATCAGGCAAAAATGTAATTCATTTATTGTTTTCTCCCAGTAGATAGTGTATTCATGTGTCGGATATGGTGAGCATATGGAGTAACATGCTGTTGTTCTTGTAGCTTGCCTCAGAGTCTTTGTCATGGACTGACCGGCTGCCAGGATATTGCATCAACATATCCTCTATCCTCCTTATGGTGGGTACCTTTCCTAAAAAGAGCCTGTGTCACATTAGTGTTTTTACATGGTCAAAATTCTTATTGATCTGTTTCCTCAGGTTGGGGTCACGTTCTCTGCCGTGTCCGGAGTGATTCTCTACCGCATCATTGTGTTTGCTGTTATGTCAATGAACCCTGATCACGAGGCCAAGGCTAATGTGCGTGTTACCGTGACAACCACTGCTGTCATCATCAACTTGCTGGTGGTTCTGGTGCTGGATGAGATCTACGGCGCTATAGCGGCCTGGATTACAGAGCTTGGTGTGTGTTTACATGACAAAAAGATGAAATTTGGAGAGAGAAAAAAATGTCTTGCTTAAATTACTTACAAAAAATTGTATTGTTATGAATATGATGTTAATGATGTTAACTTGCAGAGATTCCAAAGACTGAATCGACATTTGAGGAACATGTGATCTTGAAAGCTTTTTTGCTGAAGAGCATGAATGCATTTGCACCTGTCTTCTATGTGGCCTTCTTTAAGGGCAGGTAAAATGGAATCCCATTAGCATACCCACCCAAACCATTGTGACAGTCTGTCTCTGTTGAGAGCTATGATAATTGGATTATTATAATGTACTTTGTTACCGTTTGTCATGTCCAGTGTGTTGCAGTGTAGTTGTGTGCTTACTTGTAGTACTGTGTTTATTGTATATTGTAGTGTTTGTCTCACTGTAGTTTTGTGTGTTTATACTGTATACTGTAGTGTTGTGTGTCTGTCCTGTGTACTGCATTGTTGAGAACGTTATTTATGTTGTTTATATTGTATATATCACTTTGCAGTAATCATTTGTTTCATAAGAACATTTTATTTGAGCAAAATATTTTTAACCTAAAATCACAAACATTTAGAGAAAAAAAAGTATCTTTTTTTTCTTATATTTTCTAGTTTGATATTTGACTATATTTTCCGTGCTGCTTTATATAATTATTGAGTCATATGTCGTGCATTTGAATGAAAGCTTTTTTCTATAAATTATTTTTGTAAAATATAAATAAATTTCCAGCTGCGTATTACAATTCTATAACAAGCTGCTGTCTGTGTGTTACATGTGTGTTACATGTTGTATGTCTATATAGTTGTAGTTTTCGATGTAGTTTCTCACTGTGTGTTATGTGTGGCATCAGTGTCTAACACCAAAATGCTAAATTTCTGGGTTAGCTTAGTTTAATCCAGAGAATATTTTAAAATATCTCTCATAACTCTGGTGTGCTAATTTAGGTTTGCCGGTCGTCCTGGTGACTATGTTTATGTCTTTAAGGATTTCCGCATGGAAGAGGTAATTATTAAAACAACAATATATTTGTCTTCAGTGTTCTAGCACAATGTCACTTAACTTTTTGCATGTACGTGTGTTTTGTGTGTTTGTCTAGTGTTCTCCAGGTGGCTGTCTTATTGAAGTGTGTATTCAGCTGGGAATCATAATGCTGGGGAAGCAGCTTATTCAGAATAATGTGTTTGAAATTGCCATTCCGTAAGTGTCTTACACACACATACTGTATACACACGCAAAGTCTTCCCCGTGGTCTCTCTGCTAATTTTCTTTGATTCCTTAAAGTACCCGCAGTCTATTAAAGAAAGCCCCTAACTCTCTTGTTCAATTAAATTTAGATTTTCTACACTGTTTAACATTACCAAAGCAGTGCACAGTGAGTAATGGAGGAAGAATTGGTTTTAAAATGACACAGCGGAGCTAACATTCGGCTTGACATTACAGGAAGCTGAAGAAGATGTATCGCACATATAAGGAGGAGAAAGATGGATCTGCAGATGAGGAGGACAAAGACTCGAAACGAGAACCTCAGCGCTGGGATTTGGACTATGATCTGGAGCCATATGAGGGTTTAAGCCCAGAGTACATGGAGATGGGTGAGTATCACATGCTCGAACTGAACAAGTTGCTCAAATGACTGCTATGTTTGGTGCATCGCTTTCATTATTCTACTTGTTTTGAATGGCGGGCATCCTAAAAATGTTTAGCAGCATGTCATAACTGGCGTGGTACATAACTTGGAAGCCTTATTTGGCTTTTTAATGACAGTGTTGTGGCTCAAGTTTTTTTTAAACTCAGCCAAAAATTCTATTTTTTTAATACACATTCCTGTTAATGATTCATCACCAGTGAACTAGTATTATTATATACACCCAATAGTTCTTCAAAATATAATGACACGCTCCATCACATTATTCAAGTAATGTCCAATCAGAATTAAGGTTTTGCACTCTGAATTGTCACGTAGCTTTTAGTAGCCTGGACAACTAAGAAGCTTAGTCTAAATTTTGAAAGCAAGATCTTGCTAAAGTAATCCTGGCTCTTATTTAATTACATTTTAATTTGTTTAAAAATAGACAAGTTTAAACTAAAGACTTGTTCACACTAGACATGTGCAGGTATATGGATATACAATGTATCACGATAGTGAACATGCACTATATTGTTATTGTGGGCACAGTGAATAATTACAAATTATTCCGATTTTTAGAATGTATTTTAAGAATACTTTTCCCATCAACTGATTAAAATGCACAACACCGCTAACATGAACTAACAATGATCAGTTGTATTTTTTAACTTCTGCAACAAATATAGCTATTTTGCTCATTGTTAATTTGAGTTAATTTATTAACTAATGTTAACAATTGATACCTTATTGTACATTTTTACCTATTGTTTTTTAATTATTTTGCACTTTAATCTGTTTGAAACATTTGTTTACATTAAACAGTTTTTGTGTATTGCTATATTGTATTTAAATGTTCAGAGTTATTTTTGTTATAAGAAAAAGTTATTAAACTTGTTATAGTATGACAACACTTTCTTTTGCAACTTATTTCAATAGCATGATAATACCCGTATACTGTGATAAAACTTAAAAAACTTAAAAGCTATTAGATAATAAATACGAAAGAAACATTACAAGCAATAAACAACGAGAGCTTTCAGTATTTAAGAGTAGGCTATATCTGAACGTTTTCTATTAAAGAGAAGTGAGTGATTTTTCTCTCTCAGCCTTACTGTTGTTTGATTATTACTGATAACATCATAGACAGCGGGAGATCTAATAAGCTGCATTCTCATTATGCACAGATCTCTTTTGAAATTTAAAATCCTGCTGTTTAAGACATAACTGACTGTGTTTACATTCATTTCGCGTCATAAAAGCATTTTGAGATGCAAGTACATTTAACCACTTACACAGAGTCGCACACAACCGCATGTGCGAGCGCTCTTCTCAAAGTGCGCGTGAATATTTGAAATTGAAAGCAGCCTTCTGTCAGTGAGTTTCATATTTTTAGTACATATGCCCACTGCATTCGAAACGACATAAATGATGCCTTCATAGAGCATTTGTACGGAAAATAGCGGGCGAGACCACACACTGCAAGCGTACCGCACGATTCTCACTGCAGTGCATATCCTGTGTAATTTGCTTCGAACTTTCCGAAAGAGAATTTTGTGTAAGATGAGGAATTGGAAGCAAGCAGAATACGGGTGTTTTAAAACACACGCAGCATAATTTGCTGTTAAAAAAATCTTGTTTTATCATATCTTGATATTATTGCAAATGCAATTTGCAAAATCGGTCGTTGTCAATGTAATTTCAGACAAAACACATTTCACACTGCAAGACTCTGAGTCATAGAAAGGTTCAGATATTTAGCATGCTAAATATCTCACGATCATCGACAACACATTGGCGCTTCTCTCAGGTTGCTTCTTCGATCATACACACTACGCGATTGTCACTCACGTGAATGAGCACCGATTTGCCTTCGATTTCAGATATTTGTGTTCGATTTTCACATAACTGTCGGTGAGTGAAAATCGGGGATAATATCGTGCGGTGTAACCGGCATAAGCGACAGTGAATAGCAGAGGAAGAATCCGGAACGTGTTCTGTCAAAGTCTGTTTCCTCTTAAGTTAGTTTTCCATGTAATCCTGCCACGCAAACTGCTCATTGCACTGGTATTTCGCTTATGGTGAGAGATGTTGTTAAAGGGTACCTATTATGGCATTTAAAATGTTCCTAATAATGTTCTGGGAGTCCCCAACAACAGTTTTACATGCATGCAATGACAAAAAACACCTTTGTTGTCTTATAATATGCATTTATTTTTACAGTACCTGATTTGCTCACCGACTCCCAAATGATTCGTTTGACGACTCATTTTTCAAACCCCTCCTTTGCGTGACGCTAATCGGCGGTGATTGGTCAGATGACGCAGTCAGTTATATTTTGCGTTAGCCCAAAGCTTAAACATATTGATAAAGCACTGCAGTACTACAATACGCTTCACATAATTTCACATATTTCAAAAAACAAAAAAAATGACATTGGAGACCTAGAAGCTGCTGAGAGTAACTCTCACTCTCTCACACACACGCACGCGCACGCACGCACGCACACACACACACACACACATAAAAGCAACAATTATTAATAGTACTTACAGGTTGTGATTCGGAGGAAGCTGATCTAAATAAACTTGGTACTGAACCTTCCTATATCAGCCGACTCGCGAATCCACACTTGAAAGCATTTGTGTTTGTGAATTGATCATTAAAATAACGCGAACACAGCTCAAGGTGGCTATACTTGTGTGGTATAGTTGTAAATATAAACTCTAGCCACTGAGTCTTCACATGCTTGTCCCTGGGCAGTGAAAAGAAAAGTTTGCTTTTGATTCGCACTTCAGAACAGTCTCGTCGACATGTTGTTGTCAGGTTTCTCTGTCTGCTCGGCGATTGACTGAGTGGGCGTGTCGAATTCAAATAACTTGTACAAGTGACGTACGAAAGCTAGAGAGAAAGCATCATTTGTCTACCGATTCATATCAGCGACTCAGAGTCGACTCTTACTTTTGAGAGACAACAACTTTGTATACGGTGAACTTTCATATTTAAAACTTTGCAGGATGTTTTTGTTCACTTAGATCTATGTTACACACTACATGAAAGGTAATTTTCAAAATTCCATGATAGGTACCCTTTAAAGTGACTTAGAAGTTGTTGATCCTATCTCATATGTGGATGGATCCTTACCAGTATCAGTTTGATAAATATTAGAACCTCGTTGTATGAGAACCATAGGGGGAACAAAATCTGATGACGAGCAATCCAGATGTCGAAACCTTTATGGTGAGAGATGTTGAAATGGCTTAAAAGTTGTAGCTTCTGTCCTCCTGTATAGGGATGGATCTGCACTATTTCATTCAGTCAGTCTGTTTAATGCATTGGTTTGAACAGACAATTTGCATACAAAAGACCCATTTGTGTTGGTGTGAATAGGCCTAAAGCTTTGTGTTATTCAAGGAATGATCATGGTGGATGGGAGACCACAGACTCAACTTGATTGAGGGAAACAATAAAACAGTATCAAGTTGATAAGATCCATGACAGATGTAAATCAGATTAGCCCTGTAGTAGATCAGTCATCTTGGTTAGCAATTCTGTGTGTCAATGACCATAAAGGGGTCATGAACTGCATTGTTTTATTGTTTTTTTCACAAGTTTGTTTGTCCATATAATCTTTAAAGCTAATAAGGTTATAATAATAATAATTTATTTTATTTGTAACACACTTTATATTTAAGCAAAATTCCAAAGTGCTACAATTTTATTATTTAATTAAAATAAACACCCAAAACTCTGCTAAAAACGTGAGTTTTAAAGCTACACTGTGTAACTTTTTTAGTTTATTCTTAGCTAAAAACACTTAGTTCTTTCAAAAATATATGTGCTCATTATTGTATATTTACTTCGTTCAAGTAATAAAGTATTCTCGTGAGTGTATAATATGCCATTGAAAATACATACGGGTAAGGGGTTCTAATGTCAGTCGCCATGTTGCCCCTCCATCTTGAAAGTACATTAGCCAAAGAGGGACATACCCGTTAATTCAAGCTTCGCCTTTCGCGTTTTAACACTCGATGGCACCGTGTCGAGGAGGTCGAACTGGAAGCCATGTTAATCTTGGACTACATTGGCCACCGTAGGAGTTAAAACGAAATCGGAATTGAGAGGAACAGAAACTAATACCGGTATTCACTGGATGGTCATATACCTTTTCACCGCTAGATGGGAGTAAAAATCACACAGTGTAGCTTTAAGACCCATTTAAAAGCATCCACAGGTGTCCTCAGGTGGTCAGGGAGAGCATTCCAGTCCTGGGGGGTTTCAGGAGATATGATGATACAGAACGGAGGGAACGTGTGGAAGTTTGTGGGATGAGGGGTTCCTTGAAGTAAGGGGGGGCGTCACCATAAATGCACTGGTGTGTGTGAGGAGGGAGACTTTGTACTCAATCCTGAGTGAGCCAGTGGAGTGATTTGACGATGGGGATGATATGGTCATATTACTGCAGCTTCCGAAGGCTTTTGTCAGGGATCCCGATGAGGAGCGCATTGCAGTAGTCCAGTCTGGAGGAGACAAAGGTGTGGACAAGCTTTTCCGCATCTGCAAGATTAAGCATAGGACGGAGTTTGGCAATATTCTTAAGGTGAAAGAAGGAGGTCTTACACAGCTGTTTGATGTGAGCATCAACGTTCATATGACAACCCAGGTTGTTGACTGATGTTGAAAGTTGAATATCCTGGCTAGAGAAAATAATGCTAGTGATGTCTGATGTCCGGACCTGATGAGGGTACTCCTAGAATAGCTTCTGTCTTTGAGCTGTTTAACTGCAGGAAATGTAGCTTCTTCCAGGCAGGTGGTCAGAGTGGATGATGACAGAGTTTAGAGTTAAGCGTATTTGGCTTGCTGTCCGCAGTGGAGGGGCTCGAGGATGCAGCTTCAACTCGAGCTTAGATATACCCCCCAGTGGGACTACTAATGCTTGGATGATGAGTATGGTAGCAAGATGCCTAAATTATGTTGGTGGAGTTGGGAAGGTCGAGCGATGCTAAAACAGCTTATGCCAGTGCAAGGTGAGCGGCTCTTATATGCTTCCGGCAGTTAATTGAAAGATTAGATGGGTTTACTCCCGAAATTACGTTGTGAACTTCACATGTTTCCTGCGGTGCACTCATAATGTTAGAATGATTTTTAATTGTCATAATTTAGAAATAAAATGCAATTTTCCTACCTTGATTTGATCCCTCTGATTTGAATGCTCTGTTTGAAGGGACGTGTCTGCTGTGATTGGCTAACATCTTTGCATATGAAATAGCTCGTATTATATGTATTACACTTTCTTTGATCGCTTTCTATATATAATTTAATCAGTTTAAATAACCTACTTCATTCTACTAAGATTAATTATGTGAATTTGACAGTTTAGTCTTTCCTGACACATAGATGAACATCTGACTGAACATGAATCATTACATATCAGAAATCACTGCTCACAGATTAGTAATCAGAATTAAAACTGTTACTTACATGTTGTCACATTACTGTTGAGTCCATATCGTAAAAGTCTGTTTGCAAAGCCTGCACCGAAATTGCGACTGATTTACCAAAGAATCCACTGTGAAATGTAGAGGCGATCTTTCACCTAGATAGGCACATTCCACAATGAGTCGTTCACTGAGCTTGGTGACAATAAAAGCTGTTTTTGGACTAACAATGAAGATTTCTCACTCCTCATGTTTCTCTAAAACTTACAGAATATTCTCATAGTATGATGACCTCTTATATGTCAAAAGCTCAAGGAAAACTAGATTTCTCAGTTCATGAGCCCTTTAAGCGCATTGTACACAGGGATGACTGCCACTTGATTAGTGTTGTCACGATACCAAAATTATGATTTCACTCCTCAGGTGTGCGGTTGCGCATGAGTACGACATTTATTTTGGCTTATAGCACTTAATAACTCTTTTTAACATCAAGCATGTCCCTGGCTTTATTTTCTCATTCATGATTTTTTCTTTATCGCTCTAACGTTTCAATAACTTTCAGCAGTCCTCTGCTGCGTGGATAAATAAAGTTTGGCATAGTCAGTGTGCCTGCAGGGAGTGGAGGCAGAGCCCTGCTGTCGCATGTCGACACAACTCAGGAAATGCGGCTCTTATTAAAGGTGCATTGCGCAACATTTCATGTTAAAAATACCCGTTTTTTAACCCATACATGCGTAAACAATTGCCTGATGGGCTGAATGAACCCTTCTCTGATCACTGAGATTGCCTCTATAGTGCTGTACAGTAAAATAAATAAGAGGGATTCGGGCTCGAATCTGAGACTGGGTGTGACGTCATGCGCGTTCACGCTCACCAGGCGATGCCTCGGGGGCGGGGTTTGTTATTGTTAGCCGCCATTCTCCGTATCAGCGAAGACAACTCGAGCGACAAAACTTTAGTCAACTTTCGACAAAAGTAGAAGATGGATTCAAAGAGACCGGCTTGTAGTTCATTCCAAACCCCAACGCAAACTCCACGTAAGACAAAGAAAAGAAAACTTTTGTCTAGTTATTGACCAAAAGGGCCAAATTGGAGTCAGGCGTCGGAATAAGACGAGACGAGAGTCAGCATCGGGAAGGCTTTCAACAAATGGATAGATCTCCGGTCTGCTCTAGGGCTCAAACTGGATCCTCAGTTGGCTGTTTTCTTGATAAAACGGTAAGATATACCCCAGTCTCTAATGTCTGATGCGGCAAATCTATGACAACAAATGACGATGCGTAAAATGTGTAATGCTTTAGCCTAAGCTAGATAAATGTACAATCGGAATTGATTTGACTAACGTTACCATTGTCAGTGAACAGGTTCATAAACTAGGAATTGTCTTCGGAAGAATAGTACAACATGAAACATAAAACATGTCCCATAAAAGATGCTAACTATGTTTTTGTGTATAGCCTACCGGTAGCCTCTGTGTTCTTTGCTAACGTCCTTTGCCTGCGCTCTGCTCTTCTATCTTCTTCCATCATATTACATTAGACTTTCCACCATAGTCTTTAAACGCCGCCGTTCGTACTCCGTTATTAAGGTCCCGGTAGGCAGAACGGGAACATTGCGATAGCCTCATGCTGGGTTGTTGTTGTTGTATGTGCCGCCGCCGCCGCCGTGCTCGCCCCTCTGTTGCTATGGCCACTGGCCAGTGCGACCGCAAACAGCAAAACCGAGTTTGGGGGAGAGTCGTTCTTAGAACTGTTTAGAAGTGGACAGTTCCTATAACTAAGTTCCTATAACTACTTGTTATGAAAGCGGATATAGTGCCATTTGATTGTTTATTACCTTGAGACATTTGAGTGTACTTTGTTGACCAACTGTATGATTATTATTTTAAGCTTTTACAAATTAATAACTTTTATTGTTCATGAACGTGTTTCCATAATAATACAATCATAAGTGGATACAGTAAACACATAAAACAGTTCAACATGGAGATAGATGGAAACAAAAACTGTTTTCTTCTACCCCCGTTTTCCCCTCACACATAAGTGTGTAATTTACTCAAATGCCTTTCCTTTCATATATTTAAAATGACTTGCAGATTTATAACTTTATAACCTCTGAAGACATTATGACTGTAAACAAAAGATTTGTGCGGCTGATGCTCCTTTGGTTATGAACAGCTCGTGCTCGTGCAAGCGTGCGTGTGCGTGTGCTCCATGAGCGTGCACATCTCTGGTTGCAGTTTCGCTTGTCGCCAGAGGGGGTGTAGTTCTGCAAAAACTCAGAGACCTGCGTTATGCACCTTTAAAACACTGTCTTAAAGTACTGGTACTAGTCAAATAAAATGTACTGTTTTTAAAAGCAGAGTATCGCGATACCTTTGTAGTGCCGGTGTATCAGGCAACAGTACACTTCCTTTCCTTTACTCTTTGTCACTTTGGTAAAAAAAGAAAAAAACCTTTTAAAT
This sequence comes from Chrosomus eos, assembly GCA_036326025.1. NCBI lineage: Eukaryota > Metazoa > Chordata > Actinopteri > Cypriniformes > Leuciscidae > Chrosomus > Chrosomus eos. Next base: position 30,826,304 of record CM070824.1, on the reverse strand, counting down.
ATAAATGCATCAAGAAAGAAATGACTCCAGGCTGTAACAGAGAATCTGGCAGTGTATACATGTATTATTTTATTTAGTTGTGTATTTTGAAATCTCACCCATCTGCAAGGCAAAATAAGTTAGTAATACTTGCAGTAATTCCTCACTGTAGTCACACAGCTGTAGTGGCACAGTGATTAACAAGAAATATCGAAAAAATATCAAAATGTATGCCAACACCTGCTCTATACTTCATGTTATCAATTTATTAAAAGAGTTTTAGCGATGGTGTTTAAAGATGCCTGTAATGTATCCGTTTTGATTAAGGACATGGATCGCTGATGTATGTGTTTGTATGTCTGCAGTTATTCAGTATGGATTTGTCACGCTCTTTGTGGCCTCCTTCCCGCTGGCACCAGTCTTCGCTCTGCTTAATAACGTCATTGAAATCCGACTAGATGCGGCAAAATTCGTCACTGAAATACGCCGACCGGATGCAGTCAGTGCTAAAGAGATTGGTATGAAATATAGCAGCAAATATGGACAGACTTATTCATGGTTACACTCAACATGACTGTTATTCATTCTAGTTCACACTGTTGCTTATTTATATTTCTTTTCACAGGCATATGGTACAACATCTTGAGTGGAATCAGCAAGTTTGCTGTCATTACTAATGTGAGTGTTAAGACAGAGATTGTGACTAAATATATATATATATATATTTAGTTGCTGCTGGTTGTTAGTATGATTTATCCCATTGCATGCAGATATTTTAACGTTTTTTCCTCTTTCTATCTTTATTCCTTCAAGGCATTTGTGATCTCCTTTACATCGGAGTTCATTCCTCGGATGGTGTATCAGTATTTGTACAGTGAGACAGGCACCATGCATGGTTTTACTAACCACACACTGGCTTATTTCAACACAAGCAACTTTAAACCTGGTACTGCCCCACATGACACTGATTTTGACAGACAACTCCGTATTTGCAGGTACACACAACACACATGCATACACATACTCATATGAACTGTACTCGCCTACATACCTGATATAATTCTCTCTCCTCGAACAATTCCTCATCTTCATAGGTACAAAGACTATCGAGATCCACCCTGGTTTCCCGAGTCTTACCAGCTTTCTAAGCAGTACTGGTCTGTGCTTGCTGCACGCCTGGCTTTTGTTATTTTTTTCCAGGTCAGTTTTCGTTACTGCTTTTCTTGTTCAAGGAACATTGTGGGTTAAACACAACTTAAGCTCTCTGTACCGTAAAAAAAATAATTTAGTCTGTGCAACATTTTTCTACGAATGTCATGGCCATGTCATCCCGATATCTTTTACATGATATCCATGCAACGATAGCAGGAAGAGTCGTGATGTAATATCCCTAAAGCTTTTGTTCATATGTCCATATAATCTTTGCATGATGAAGGTAAACAGATTTAGCTTTCTGTTCAGAATGAGGGGGCTCAAGCTGTCTAATTTCCCCCCTTTGAACTACTGGTAGAAGATTAAAATAGAGCTGAAATATTATAAATAAAGGTGGAGGTGAGGGGGGGGGGGGGGGGTGCCAGAAGAACTGTGACTTAACTAACAAAAGCAGCAGTGGCCTATTTACCCCTGATTGACAGATGGATATGATTATTTTAGAATTCCATAAGCACATGCAGTTATAAAAATAATGCTTAAGCTGAACTCTGCATATTTATTTTTAAAACCCAACATACCCCATATAGGCAATGTTAACTTTTACAGTTTTTCTTTTAGTCATTGTTATTGTCTTATGATAAAAATGTCCATTAAATTAAAGTATTAGTTACTAAATTACTAAAATGGCATATTTTTGTTAATGACTAGAATTTTCTGATGATAATATGATAAAAATGTGTCAAACTGTAACAGACCAAAAAGAAAAACTCTTTGTCAACAAACTTTTCACTGACAAGATTGAAGTTGGCATGAAACAGGAGTTTCAAAGGTATTTTCTTTCCTATTGTGACATATCCGAGTAAAATGACTTTTCTCTAATGCTGTGATCTCATGTGAGTGACAGGTTGTCCCGTCCTCACACCTAGACAGATACATCATTTGTAATAAACACTGCAATATTCCATAAAAATAAGACTTGTATTTGATTTCATGATTGACTTTAATGCTTCCAACAGACTTCCACTGTAAGTCTGGTGAACTTGCAAAGTCTAATGTTCTTGCAACCTGAGAAACAAATCAAAATTACTTGGAGCTTAAATTGTATTTAACACAAAATATTCCTATAATAGTGGACTGGATGTTTGATTCTGTATGTTGTTGTGTTGTAGAACTTGGCCATGTTCCTCAGTATGCTGGTGGCATGGTTGGTCCCAGACGTGCCTCGTTCTCTGAAGGAGCAGCTGAAGAGAGAGAAAACACTCCTGATGGATCTTCTGCTCTCCGAGGAGACAGACAAGCAATGCACTCAGTCACACCCAATGACGGCTACCAACATGGATGTAGTCATTAAGGGTTTAGAGGAAGGATCACAGGAGGAGCTGCCTGTCTGCAGTGGGGTAATGCTAAGCCAGTCAGATGAAGAGCTGAAAGAACTTCGGGTGACCAACGAAGAGGAGGAAGAGCTTGAGGAAAAATCAGAAGAGGAACCCATAGCATCCACCAGTGATCTACCTGATGATAAACTTCAACATTCAACCTGTGAAAGTCTCAATTCAACTTCAGAGTCCCTGTCTAAGATAGCCTGTCATGATGAATCACCAACCACACCATCAGCATGTTCAAACCAGTCCGTTCAATCAATTAAAACCAGCTCACTATCACGGCACTGGGAGTTTGACTCGAATGGACCTCCACCTCGAGACCCAAGTTACAAGGCTAAGAGCCGTTGCCGAACACTTCCACCAAGGCCTGGAGGTCCTGAAGGTGAGGAGCGTGCAACAGACCCAGCCACTCCTCCACATTCACACACCTCGACCAGAAAGTTCCTCCATCTCCTAAAGAACTCTCCTGGAACTTCCCTAGAGCACTGTCTACAACCAAGCCTCTGGAAGCCAAACATCTGTCTCTGATTCACTGGAATTTGAGCTCACGTCCAGCCCTTCGATAGCACTTCCTCGCCCACCGTCCAGACCAGAGCTTGCTAGCGGCCTTTCAATACTCTTGCCACGTCCTCCTTCGAAACCAGAGCTTGTGGGCAGCCAGTCAACAGGACTACCACGGCCTCCCTCCAAACCCGAGCTAACGGGAAGTTCAATGAAAGGGCTTCCCCCTCACGATCCAGGCTCGAAAGTTAAGGGCCGATGTCAGACTCTTCCTCTGAAGTATAGAGGCTCAGAGACTCCAGGTGAGACATCAACCAGACCTAGCCATTCCACCACCTTCACAAACCTCAGTCAACAGATCCCACCTTCAGCCAGTGATCTCAAACATAACACCCCCGTATGAGTGTGAAAAGTGGAAGTGGAGAAACACTCCACCTCTTTAGAACCTTGCATCCGATCACTTTTAGTGCCAGGCAACCCATGCCATCAACAACTCATCTTTGACTCTCATTGATGACTGAACGAGCATCTTCGGTAGCTCTGGATGTAGATCAATTGTTGATGGCTTGGCGGAGGTTCACTTGGTTGCTAACAAGATGTACTACGCCGGTTTATTGACAAATGGAACTCCTTTTGCACAGAATCATCAACTCATTATTGGTGGAACGAGTGCAGCCAATCCGGCTTGTGCTTTCTGGATATTCTGCTATTCTTCTAGAGCCATTTGACATGGCTTGATGATTCTTAAACATTGTCTTATACTGTGACTTGCCATTCTCTCTTTCACATATAAACACTTGTACAGACATACACACACACATCAAATCTCATCCAAATCTTTAACCAGAACTGGTGAGAAGAGAGAGAGAGGATTAGGAATATGGGCCAAAGGGCTTTGCAGTCCATACTGATTTGTTACTCAGCAAGTGGAACTTTCATTTCATGGTGTTGTTAACATGTACTTAACCAGAATAATAACTTAATGTGAACTTCTTAACATAATACTTCAGCTTCAAAATGAGCCAACTTGTTTGTGGAATTGTCTTTTTGTCTTTGGTGGCAACATCTGTAGTGTCTCATCCATGTGACAAGTTAGCATGTAGCTTGGCGGTTAGCATGCTCATGACATGATAAAGAAATGTGATGTTGTAATGGATTCATAAGACTTGCAAAGCCAATTACAATGTACATTGCAAATACACTGTAGTGTTTTACATAAATCCCATATAAGCACTATGCTAGCAGAGCTAAAGCTAATGTAAAGCATGCTATATTCACTGTGAAGAGGTTTTCAGGGATTTAGACCCAATCATCACTTTTGAATCATTAAATGAATGCACACTGGCCACGTGCACACTGCCAAGTTTTTAAAGTGTCACCTGCATTTTTTTCAGGAATGAATTAAATTATCATTGCATTTGTGTTCAGAATGCAGGTGTCAATCCTACTACACAAAACAAGCAATAGTTGATGTCTCAGCTGTAACCAAAAAGTAGTTTAGTCTGTTTGGTGTTTTCTATTTTCCATAAAGTAATATTAGCATCTGGTGATTTTTAATACATTATTAGTTGTTACTAATACCCAAACTCAGTGTATACAGAATAGGATTAAAAGATTAGTTCACCCAGAATGAAAATGATGTCATCATTTACTCACCCTGATGTCGCTCCAACCAATATTTTCTTCATCCCTGGAACACAAAATAAGAAGTTCTGTTGATTGATATAATGAAAGTAAAAGGTTAGCCTATACTTTATAAAATCTGAAAAGTACCAAAAGCAAGATAAAGTACGTAGTCCAATGTATGCTGTATTCTGAAGTCAATCAACAGCTTCAATGACAAACAAACAAAATATTTGGGGTGAACTGTTAAAACAACTGGAGTGACAACTGTATTTAGCTGCAGTGTGGGCTTGGCCATTGTGTATTAAAATCTGTGTTGTGTGGTGTCGGTGTGTATGATATGCGTTGTGCTACCAGGGATCCATTCGCTAAGAACAGTTACAAACCAGCATTCACATATCATGTTACAGTATTTCTAGAAATATTCATAAACTTTGAAATATTTTGATATTATCATGAAAAAAGAATACTGTTCATAAAAAGTGGAAAGGAAGAAGTTTGTTTGTTTGTTTGTTTTTTTATTTACCGACTCGAAGCTGGAGAATACTGGAGCCTCCAAAAAACTGGCACTGGAAAAAAAATACACACAAAAAAAGGTGCAGTGCTTCACCAAAGCTTCAATTGCCCATCATCACCAACACCTTGACCCCTGTGTTGTATACGGTTATACTGACTGACCATCTGAATACTGTATTGTTGACCACCACTAGATGGAGACAGGCAACCTACGCCAAGAGACAGTGAGTGAGGGCTGGGACACAAGTGAGACAAAGGACCAGGATCAGGATCCAGTCAGTCATGCTCAGATTAGTAAACACAGGTGGAGCCAGTGATTCAAACACCTTTACAATATTACAGTGAGAAAGCATTTCGTCTGTACTGCATTACCACATACAGGACTTTTCCCCTAGTAAAAATCTTAAGGAAATGTCTAAAGAAGCCAATCCTAAAGAATCCAACAGAAATGTTCCTAAGAGTAAAATTAAAAAGAGTAAAAAGATTTTTTTTAAATTTCAGTTTTATTCTCTCATGATACATATTAAAAAGCATTAATAACCGTAGTCAAAATCCTAAAGGAATGTGTACAGGATTCCTATTGGACCATACTTTGGAACTAACTCTAAAGAACACAGATAGGATTACAACATAACACACACCAAAAACTATTATGATTATCAATATACGGTAATACAGGAGGCATCCTAAACAATTTTCTTTAAATTCCTTTTAAAGTCCTGCATGGGCATTGCGGCACACTGGATCTATGTTTTGTTTTGTGTTGGAATCCTGTAAATTCCATCATTTTTATTTGTTTAAAAATTATGATGTAGCAGGAATCCTGTACACATTCCTGTAGGATTTTGACTAGTGTAAGTGATGCTTTCTTACCAAATCACTAACAAGTTATTGAGAACCGGTAGCAGAGTTTTCCTGTAATTCCGCTTGTATTACATGACCTTAACAACACCAAGGTCACAGTTTCGACTCTCAGGTAATGCACACACTGATAATTTTTTTTTTAAAAAAAACTTGTATAGCTTGAACAAAAACATGTCGCTTTGAATAAAAGCTTATCTACCAGGTGCCTAAATGTAAATAAGAACTAAAACACACATTGCATGTAGGAAATGTCAGAACAAATAGAACATTTCTCGTATTCACCTTGTGAGTTATTAACCTGTTTTGAGCATGCAATATTTCAAGGTTCATGTCCTCTCTCTCTACAGCCTTTCTTTGACTCGATCTACCTGAGGTGATTGTGGCCCCTCCCACATATCCAGTTCTCTGGCCCTCGTTCAAGACACACACTCTCAGGCGGTTCAATGAGCTCTTTGTGGGGGGTGGGGGGGAAGGTATGTGTGTGTGTGTGTGTGTGTGTGTGTGTGTGTGTGTGTGTGTGTGTGTGTGTGTGTGTGGTGTGTGTGTGTGTGTGTGTGTGTGTGTGTGTGTGTGTGTGTGTGTGTGTGTGTGTGTGTGTGTGTGTGTGTGTGTGTGTGTGTGTGTGTGTGTGTGTGTGTGTGTGTGTGTGTGTGTGAGTGAGAGAGAGTGAGTGAGTTCACTTGTTCTGTTAGTACCTAGCGGATTCATCTGGGCTCTACTCTGGAGGATCAGCTTAAAGGTGTGTGTGTGAACAGAATTACAACAGAAGAGGAGAGAGAAGTGTGTAAAATCTAGAAAAGGACAAATCTGAGAGCAAAAGAAGGTATGGATTTCTTTCTGTTTGGCATGTGTTTCTTAGTCTTTGGCACGTTATGTGCATCTGTTTGTCATGGTAACCATAAACAGTCAATACTCACTAGAAGAATACATACAGTAATTTGAGCTCCATTACAGTAAATTTCACTCCAACAAAATACTGCTTGAATCAGAGTCTTGTGCTTTTGTCTTTTGTGTGATACAAAATAACAAATCTTGTATAACACAGAAGACATAAGCGCAAGACTCTGATTCAAGCAGGACTGAAAGCAGTGTAGCTCAAGTTACTGTATTTATACTATTACTAATGCTAGATACCATTGTTCCATTTAGCTGTCGGCTTTCCAGAGTCACTTAGACTTAAAAGTGAGTCTGAATTACTTTACAAGTCCAGATTCGGATACTCCCAGCGAGACTTAATAGACTAATGTCTACTGTCTGTCTGTTCAAAACTCTTTTTCACACAGCCACACACTCTTTCTGCATGTTATAGATTGAGTGTCTGCATGTCAATTCTATATTTTATTAGTCTCACGCTAATATTTCTGACACTGTTAAACACGTCACATTTTCTTTTGTGACCTGAGCACGTTCAAATGCACAGAATGTTCCAGTAAATTTTGCAGGTGTGTGTTCATTTCTTTCTTTTGGTTCAGGGAGTGAGGTATCCTATTACAGTAGCTACCGCATAATACTACACTGTAAAAAAAGTTAACTCATTATTTTGAGTTATCTTTTTGCATGGGTTTTTTTTAGTTTAACTAACTTATTTCGATAAGTTGAGGACAAGAAAACTTAAAATTTCTTGTTGTCTGGACAATCTAGTTAAAAAAATAAGTTGAAATAACTAAATTGCTAAAATATTTTTTACAGTGTACAATAGTGTGGAAAAAACCCAAACATTCTATCAGTTCCATTCAAATCATTTCATTTCAATGACTATTGCTTTACAACCTCCAGATTTCTCTTTCTTCCTGTTTTTGTGTTCTTCACAGGGCGATGCTCAGTGAGTGGTTTTGGTGGGATCGGCTGTGGTTGCCGAGGCCGGTGACGTGGGCGGACCTAGAGGACAGTGAGGGGTGTGTCTACGCCCGTGTGTCCCACTTGTACGTCACTCTACCTGTAGCAGTACTGTTGCTAGGTTTAAGGGCATTATATGAAAGGTACACACACACACACACACACACACACACACACACACACACACACACACACAAGCTAAATGATATTGAAAAGAACAGCTTACATCAGCATTAATATATGCTGGTTTTTGCTGATTTGGCTCTGGTGGACTCGTATATCCATGCTGTTCATCAGCAAAACTGAAGCTGGTAAAGCCAGTTGGCCAAGGAAGCTTTACTGTTTAAGCTAATTATGAATAAAAAACATTTACATGATATGCTCTTATATTTGTTGAAGTGCAGTGAACGGTTTCTGGTTAACAGCAGGAGAAGGCATCACTCTTTGTGCCTTCACTGCCTTCCCCTCATTCAATAGGCTGATCGCGGTGCCACTAGCTGAGGCTCTTGGGGTTAGAGACAAAAATCGCAAGAGAGCATCACACAATCCAGTGCTGGAAGAATACTACAAAACACACTCGAAACATCCAATACAGGTAACATCCCAAACACAACACTTGAACAGTGATTTGATTACTTGAAGCCTGTGTATATAATGCTTTTTTAATGTATTTAATCTGGAACAGGTCCAGATCACGTCACCCCACAATTTTTTTTTTTTATATAAAAAAATTTATTCAGAAATATTAATTTTAAGATTGCATCAATAATCAGAACAAAAATCAGTTGAAGGATCACATGCGCTTATTATCCGACGCTTTTAAGTTGTTGTTATTCTTTAACCTCCTATTCTTTAAGGGTAAAAGTCGTTCTTAGAACTGATATGAAAACGTAGGATTTAACCTAAAGGTTTAGATAACGAATGTTACAATCACTTTTGACTTCAAAATTATCAGTTGTAACAGATAAGATTCTCAAAGGAGGCAAAGTTATTTATGATGTTTAAATATACAGACAATAAAATGGAACACTCCTCAAATTCATCTAAAAGATCCGCATCTACTGCCTGGAAATGACTAAATGTCTGATATTTAATCAATAAATTAAATTAGAATAATAAGACACTTTATATAGCTGCCTGTTACCAATCAAATGAAATCACTAACAACTAAATTCATCTTTGGCACAGAAGCTGCATCTGAGTTGTATAAACTGCATAATGTTGAGATTAATGTTAAAAAATACATTTTTATTCAACGTTTGTATATCTCAATCTCAATATCACATTTGCAATTGTGCACATATTTGTGAAAACAGCTCTTGCTCTTGTGATATAACTTAATATCATGTTACAATATAAAAATCAAGATCTCATACAAGCAGACAATGCAATCATATTTGCAATCATTTTTCATATTTGCAATAAATTTTTGCAATCATATCTTGAATTTTGTGGCCTTTTGTATCTAATGTTGGTGATATTTTCATCATCACCCTCTTTGATTTCTGACCCGCCACATTGGTAACAAAAGGAACCCTTACGAAACAAAAATATATTGCAATATATTGGAAAATATAAATATTAAATCCTATATATGGAATATTTGATGATATTATATTTTACATGATATTTTCCAATATACTGCAATATATTTTTGTTTCATAAGGGTTCCTAAATTGTACATTAGAATACTTAAGTATCTCTATTTAGTTCACCACAATACTAAGTTTCTAAACTGTCAGATGAGACGACACATGACATATAACACACAAGTAGATAAATAGTAGAGGGAAGCACAGGTGTCCTGTGAAGCAAATAGTGAAGATTAGTTCAAATTTGGTTACTGTAATGTGAAAAAAAAATCACATTTTCTGACTTCTATTTCTCCAAATGACAATCCTAACAATAATAATAAAACATTGTTTCCGAATGAATGATTGTCGTATGGGAATCACAATTAAAGTCACCATGAAATCAAAACTTATTTTTTATGGAATATTGCAGTATTTATTATTAATGATTTATCTGTGCACATACTTTTTCGTAATCTTTAATCAAAATAAAATGTACCTTCAATAAAACATTTAGATATTCCTTATAATACGTTAAATGTTTTCATTAATTATTGTAACAGTTTTGGCAATACATTATGATAAAGCCTTGAACATAAACAGTATGTTTTAAAACATGATTCAAACTAAATTTTATGTTTTAATATACATTAGATTATTTAAAAGTGCGACCATGTGTAGGTAGGTACATATAATGTATTATAACTGTAGTTGTGTTATTTATGAAAACATAACGTACTACAATATGTATTTTATAAGGCATTACAAATATCTTAAGATTAGATTAAGAATTCATTTTGTAATGCATTATATATAAAAGGCTTCAACAAAATTGTTAAAGCATCATTAATAGAAACATACGGTATGTCCTATTCGCTGGTACAGTACATGTAAGGTACGGCACATACTGACATGTGAAGTTTATGTGTCTAGGAATGTTTGTTTGTGTGTGTCATGTAATTAGGCGGATATAAAAGGTGTGTGTAAAAAGTTGGGTTGGTCGGAAAGGCAAGTGGAGCGCTGGTTCCGCATACGGAGGAACCAAGACAGACCCGCAGTATTAAAGAAATTCAAGGAAGCCAGGTATATTTACACACACTAAACAAACTTTCATGATTGACTCATTCGTGTTTGACCATATTTAACCTTCTCCTTTTTTCAAACGTGTATATTCTTTTTTGTAGTTGGCGGTTTGCCTTCTATCTGTGTTCGTCTTTCGGAGGCGTGTTGGCTTTATATGATGTAAGTGTTTTTGGTTTTTTTTTGCTGTATATACAGACCTCAGACTGTATCTGAACAACTGAATGACCTCCAAACAGCTGTATGTGTGTGTGTTAAAGCACATGCAGAGATTCTCAGGAGAGACCGTGAATCAGCATGTGTGTTTGTGAGAAATGCCTGAGGGGTAATTAGTAACATTTCCCCACCTGTGAACAGCTCCATCCTGATAGAAAGATCCACAAATGGCCACAATAACAGGCATGGACAGGCCATGCACACACACACCCAAACACGCACACATAACCTATAATTAAACAATGTGCAAAGGTGCATGTTATCACTTCAGACCAACTGGAGTGTGAGCAGCCTATGATATTGCTTTTATGAAACTTACCTATTGCCAAAATTTTTCTCTGAGCAACACACTTTAAATAAATCAGTGTTTCGAACAAGTAGGGTAAGTGAATGATCACCGCTTGTTCATACGAGTGTGCGTGTGTGTGTGTGTGTGTGTGTGTGTGTGTGTGTCTGTGTGTGGGAGAGATAGTGTATGTCTCTCTCTCTCTCTCTCTCTCTCTGTGTGTGTGTGTGTGTGTGTGTGTGTGTGTGTGTGTGTGTGTGTGTGTGTGTGTGTGTGTGTGTGTGTGTGTGTGTGTGTGTGTGTGTGTGTGTGTGTGTGTGTGTGTGTGTGTGAGAGAGAGAGAGAGAGAGTGTGCATGTCTGTTTCTCTCTCAGTGTGTGTGTGTGTGTGTGTGTGTGGGAGAGAAAAAGAGAGAGAGAGAGAGAGAGAGAGAGAGAGAGAGAGAGAGGGCAGTCTTTTCTACATTGCATTTGTGCTCTAGTACCATCGGGCCTTCATTTCTGTGTCGAAATTGTTGGATTTATGCTTGATTTATTACTTCTTTCTTTTTTTACAAATGAAAAAAAAAAACAACAACCGCATTTCCCATTCATTTTCAATGTGGGGTCATATTGACCCCAAATGCCATGAGTGTGATTTTTTTTTTTTTTTTTTACATACCTTTAGAACTTTTGTTTGCGTGTATAGATAGATTTTTTTTTAAAAAACAAGTCAATTTTATTCCACTGATTTTTAATTATAGAGAATAGTTGATTGAGGTCATACTGACCCCTAAGCAAAAATGAGAGTTAAAACGATTCAATGATTTACTGTAACTTGAAGAAATAATCACTGAAAAATCCTCACCGCTTATAAACTCTGAAATCTTTTCGTGTTTATTTTATTAAATGGTATTATTTGGTTAATAAATAAACTGAATTATATTGTTTTGTGCAACAGAAACCATGGTTTTATGATCTACGGGAAGTGTGGGCAGGATTTCCCAAACAAGTAAGTGTAACTTATGGAAGTTTAAAAAAACACTGCCTTCTCATAGTGTTTTAAAAGAATACAGCACAGTGAAAACCAGTCTGAATATTTGCATGTTGTTCCTGGGAGGGTCGTGTTTGTGTATGGGATTAATATCCTGCCAGGATTCAAAACTGAAAATAAAGTTTTGAAAGGTTGAAACTAAGTGTTCAAAAACTCAAAATCTTACAAAAAAAGTTTTGCAAGATCGAAAAATAAGATTTGCAAGCTTGCAAAATGTAAAAAAAATTAAAAATATTTCTGCAAATATTATGTTGTTTTTGATATTTCCTTCTTCTGAACTGCAACATTTTTTTACGATGTTGTGCAAACAATTTTTCAGAGTTTCAAATTTGTCAGTGTTCTCCCACTGTATTAGTTTGTTTTCCAGGTTTGAAACCTTGTAAATGGTGATCTGAAAACTGGTGTGCGAATGTGTGCAAAAACGTTTTGAAACTCTGAAAACAGAGTTTTGCAGGCTTGCAAAGTGGTAAAAAAATTTTAAATCTCTGCAAACATAATTTTGTTTTTGAGTTTTCCTTCTTCAGAAGTGCAACACTCTTTTTTAGGGTGTTGTGCAATCATTTTTTCAGAGTTTCGAATTTGTCAGTGTTCTCCCAATGTATTAGTTTGTTTTCCAGATTTGAAACCTTGTAAATGGTGATCTGAAAACTGGTGTGCGAATAGGTGAAAAAAAGTTTTGAAACTCTGAAAACTGAGGTTCGAAAGGGCGAAACTTATTACATTACATTACATGTGCACTCTTATTGCAGACTATTTTTTCAGACCCGAGTTTACAACACCCACTTTGCGGAGATACGCCCACACAGTTGCGAGCTTGCGACTTACGTGATTGGTGGCAGCGTTGTCACGCAGCTCTGCTCTGAAACTCTGAAACTCAGACTGAGCGAAAATGAAGCTTCGCAACCTCGCAACCTAAAAAAAAAAGCCTGGAGGGAGGGCCTTCTGCTCTTGGCCAATGATTTGCTGTCTGCTGACGTACAGTCCAATCACAAGTATTTACTGGAAAGGTGGGATTGACCGACTGCTCCGCCAATGACGAAAGCGTATGGGATGAATATAATATGGCTATTCATGCATTCTAGAAACGAGTCAATGAATGCACGCGTGTCGCCTGATCAACAATTGCACATCTTACTTGTTGCATGCGAGATACATTAATACAAAATCGAGGTTTTGTATTAACAACTATGGTTCTTGTACAAAATGCTGCACATTCATGTGATTCTGGATTTTGCACACACAAGTTGTAGCCTATTAGTGACGCACATTTATGAATTTGTCAAATAGATGTGTAGTTGTGCCCACATTAATAACTAGCACCAGGCCTATTCATTTGTAGTTTGTTTGTGTGTGGGTTGTGAAATGCTTAAAAACCGCGAAAAGAAAGTCTCAAAATCCAAATGAATCAAATGATATTGACTCAGAAAAGACGTCAATGAATGCACGCGCGTCACCTGATCCACACATGCAAGTCTTCTTTGTTGCATGCGCAAATTATGATACACTAATACAAAAGAAAACATTTGTATTCACAAAAATGTCTCTATTTGTACAAATTGCAAATCTTGTGCGATGTCCTAAACTGCCGAGATAATCACACAAGCGTGCAGTACGACGTCCACTAACGTCCGATACGCAAACGAATGTCATTTTAACTATTCACTTTAATGAACAGTTAAAACAACTGACCTGTCCAACACTGAACTGCACGAGACCTCTGAATCGGTGTAGGCCTATAAAAAATCGGTAAAACTTATAGATTAGTTAACATTTACTATTAACAAACTGCACTTCTACAGCATTGCTAATGTTAATGTCAATATTTAGAGAGTCTGTATAGGCCCCGGCCCACTATATGTGTTGTAGCCATTAAATATGCGCATTTAGTTTCATTTTTGTTAAAATATTATAATGTTATTTTTTTTAGCCTACATCTATGCTGATTGTGAAAATTGAACAGCATGAGTAAGATATATGATATAAGATATAAGCCTATATATATATTGATACTATATTTTGATACTGCACTTTGGCCAACAGCTGTTGTTTTTTAAATATGCTCTATAAATAAATATGACTGACTGACTGACTATATTCATCCCATACGCTTTCGTCATTGGCGGAGCAGTCGGTCAATCCCACCTTTCCAGTAAATACTTGTGATTGGACTGTACGTCAGCAGACAGCAAATCATTGGCCAAGAGCAGAAGGCCCTCCCTCCAGGCTTTTTTTTTTTAGGTTGCGAGGTTGCGAAGCTACGGAGCCCCTAAAGGGACGTGGTGGTGGAAAAAAATTTAGGATGGGAGAATTTTTTTTTTTAATCTTTTGCGTTCCCTCGCAAAACTTTTGCGTTCCCCCGAGAAACTTTGCGTTCCCTCGCAAAACTTTTGCGTTCCCTCGCAAAGTTATTTGCGTTCCCACGCAAAAGTTTTGCGTTCCCTCGCAAAGTTATTTGCGTTCCCACGCAAAAGTTTTGCGTTCCCTCGCAAAGATATTTGCGTTCGCACGCAAAACCTGTTGTGAGCTCGGACAGACACTTCCGGTTTAATGTCCCGCTGGCAGTGCTTCAGAGCTCCGTACGTTAATGGAGCGTTTCATAGTGTTTGAACTTGGACTCGAATATAAAGAAATGCGGTCAAGGAGTTCAGTGAAGCTGGCAATATATTCAATTAGGCTATTCGAACTTCCCGGATCAATATTCTTGAGCTAAACGTTGTTAAAACACAAATGACACCTATTTACAATCACAGTAACGGTTACTGAGTAACCTAGACAACGAGCTACAACCCAATTCTCCTCAAAACGAGCTTTATAATATAGGCTAAATTGATCTTTATGTGCATGCGGCTGAGAGACAAGTCAAGTGCTAGAGGTCCATCTGCAAAGTGCAATATTGCCCAAAAAACGACTACAGCATCAACTCATATTCAAAAATACAAAAATAGTCATTAACTTTAATGTTGCAAACTGTAGTGCCACCCAATTCAGCTTACACATCAATGGTGGCCCACTGGTCATACTACACTGCTTTTGCACATTTTTTATTATGAAAAATATTCAAAACTTCACTGTAACACACTAAATTTAGTTCACACATCACTGCTCTAATATTGGTTATACAACAGTTACAGTTATTATGCATTTACACTAATATCCAAAGGTACACATTTACATTCTTGAGTTGTATGAGTTCTTGCTTTTCCCTGGGAATCAAAGGTCATGTGACCTTGGCATTGCAAGCGCTCTACTGTTTGAGCTACAGGAAAGCTAGTATGGGAAGTAATTGCACATAAAAAAATAAGTAGGCCTAGTATTTACACAAATTATAGCCTATTGCTGTGCGCAGCAAACATAATAGTTGCAATCATAGCTTATGCATTATATTTGCTTACTGAATTTCAATGGCGTATAACAGTGTGAAGTTATTGATTTTATTTCATAATAAAAAATCATAACAATTAGGCTATATTTTTAAGTATTGTAGTATAACCAGCAGAATAGCAGTGATGTGTGAACTAAATTTGGCGACAGTAGCTACAGTGTGTCATAGTGAAGCTATAGAATATGTTTAATAATATAAAATGTGCAGAAGGGTTTAGGGATCTGCACTTTGCAGACGGTCCCTTATTTGGACTTGTCTCTCAATCGGCTGTTTAGAGATACATTTATATTATAAAGCTCGTTTTGAGGAGAATTAGCTCATAGTGTAGGTTACTGTGATTGTAAATAAGTGTCGTTCGTGTTTTAACAACGTTTAGCTCAAGAATATTGATCCAGGAAGTTCGAATAGCCTAATTGAATATATTGCCAGCTTCACTGAACTCCTTGACCGCATTTCTTTATATTCGAGTCCAAGTTCAAACACTATGAAACGCTCCATTAACGTACGGAGCTCTGAAGCACTGCCAGCGGGACATTAAACAGGAATTGTCTGTCCGAGCTCACAACAGGTTTTGCGTGCGAACGCAAATAACTTTGCGAGGGAACGCAAAACTTTTGCGTGGGAACGCAAATAACTTTGCGAGGGAACGCAAAACTTTTGCGTGGGAACGCAAATATCTTTGCGAGGGAACGCAAAAGTTTTGCGAGGGAACGCAAAGTTTCTCGGGGGAACGCAAAAGTTTTGCGAGGGAACGCAAAAGATTAAAAAAATAATAATTCTCCCATCCTAAAAAAAATTTCACCACCACGTCCCTTTAGGGGCTCCGTACAAATCTGGAAAACAAACTAATACATTGGGAGAACACTGACAAATTCGAAACTCTGAAAAAATGATTGCACAACACCCTAAAAAAGAGTGTTGCACTTCTGAAGAAGGAAAACTCAAAAACAAAATTATGTTTGCAGAGATTTAATTTTTTTTTACCACTTTGCAAGCCTGCAAAACTCTGTTTTCAGAGTTTCAAAACGTTTGTGCACACATTCGCACACCAGTTTTCAGATCACCATTTACAAGGTTTCAAACCTGGAAAACAAACTAATACAGTGGGAGAACACTGACAAATTTGAAACTCTGAAAAATTGTTTGCACAACATCGTAAAAAAAATGTTGCAGTTCTGAAGAAGGAAATATCAAAAACAACACAATGTTTGCAGAAATATTTTTAATTTTTTTTACATTTTGCAAGCTTGCAAATCTTATTTTTCGATCTTGCAAAACTTTTTTTGTGAGATTTTGAGTTTTTGAACACTTAGTTTCAACCTTTCAAAACTTTATTTTCAGTTTTGAATCCTGGCAGGATATTAATCCCATAGTGTTTGTGCAGGCATGTTTGTATGGCGGTTGGTTTTTAAATATGTTTGTTTTGTGTGTTTCTATATATGTGTGTGTATACAGTCACTGCTGGACTCTCAATATTGGTATTACATCATCGAGATGAGTTTCTATTGTTCTTTACTGTTCAGTGTGGCTGCAGATGTCAAACGGAAGGTAAGGATGCACCAATATCAGTATCTCAAGTTCACCTTATCAGTTATGAGTATTTCACTATCTATATCACTTAAAAGATTATGTATGAATATGAGATCTGTAAGTTCATAAACACTATCAACTAGCCTACAGGTAGCACTCCGATTAATCTCATAACATAGTCACCAAGTTACTTTACACAAGTCATTATAATGCAACAAGTCATGCAGTGCATTAAGGTTTAATGAATGGAATCCAATGTCTTGCATTTATTAAAATTGCCATATCTTAAAAGATATCTGTCAAGGTTTATGGAGCTCTATTTCTCTCTCTTTGTCTATTTGTAGGACTTTAAGGAGCAGTTGGTCCATCATTGGGCCACTTTAACTCTGCTGTCCTTCTCCTGGTGTGCAAACTACATCCGCATTGGCACACTGGTCATGCTGGTCCATGACACATCTGATGTCCTACTCGAGGTGAGAGAGAGTGAAATAGTGGAAGAAAAGATCACCCAAAAAATAGTCATTTTATATGTATTTTTTCGATTTAAATACAAAAACAAATGCTGTTCTTTTGAAATTTCCATTCATTAAAGAATCCTTAAAAAATATCAAGCAGCACAACTATTTTCACCATCAAATCAACATATTAGAATGATTTCTAAAGGATCATGTGACATTGAAGACTAAAGTAATGATGCTGAAAATTCACCTTTGCCATCACAGGAATAAATTGTATTTTAAAATATATTTAAATATAAAAGTTATTTTACATTGTAATATTTCACAGTTTTTACTGTATTTTTGCAGCCTCTGTGAGCATAAAAGACTTTCAAAAACATGACCCACCCCAAACCTTTGAACGGTAGCATTTTATGTACAGGTGCTGGTCATATTAGAATATCATCAAAAAGTTGATTTACTTCAGTAATTACATTCAAAAAGTGAAACTTGGATATTATAATCATTCATTACACACAGACTGATATATTTCTAATGTTTATTTCATTTAATTGTGATGATTAAAACTGGCAACTAATGAAAATCCCAAATTCAGCATCTCCGAAAATTTGAATATTACTTAAGACCAATACAAAAAAGGATTTTTGGAAATGTTGGCCAATTGAAAAGTATGAGCATGTACAGCACTTTTGGGGCTCCTTTTGCCTGAATTACTGCAGCAATGCAGCGTGGCGTGGAGTCGATCAGTCTGTGGCACTGCTCAGGTGTTATGAGAGCCCTGGTTGCTCTGATAGTGGCCTTCAGCTCTTCTGCATTGTTGGGTCTGGCGTATCGCATCTTCCTCTTCACAATAACCCAGAGATTTTCTATAGGGTTTAGGTCAGGCGAGTTCCCAATTAAGAACAGGGATACCATGGTCCTTAAACCAGGTACTGGTAGCTTTGGCACTGTGTGCAGGTGCCAAGTCCTGTTGGAAAAAGAAATCTGCATCTCCATAAAGTTGGTCAGCAGCAGGAAGCTCTTTTAGTGCTCTAAAACTTCCTGGTAGACGGCTGCGTTGACCTTGGACCTCAGAAAACACAGTGGACCAACACCAGCAGATGACATGGCACCTCAAACCATCACTGACTGTGTAAACTTTACACTGGACTTCAAGCAACATGGATTCTGTGCTTCTCCTCTCTTCCTCCAGACTCTGGGACCTTGATTTCCAAAGCAAATGCAAAGTTTAATTTCATCAGAGAACATTGCAGAGAACACTCAGCAGCAGTCCAGTCCTTTTTGTCTTTAGCCCAGGCGAGACGCTTCTGACGCTGTGTCTTGTTCAAGAGTGGCTTGACATAAAGAATGCGACAGCTGAAACCCATGTCTTGCATACGTCTGTGCGTGGTGGTTCTTGAAGCACTGACTCCAGCTGCAGTCCACTCTTTGTGAATCTCCCACACATTTTTGAATGGGTTTTGTTTCACAATCCTCTCCAGGGTCCGGTTATCCCTATTGCTTGTACACTTTTTTTTCTACCACATCTTTTCCTTCCCTTCGCCTCTCTATTAATGTGTTTGGACACAGAGCTCTGTGAAGAGCCAGCCTCTTTAGCAATGACCTTTTGTGTCTTGCCCTCCTTGTGCAAGATGTCAATGGTCGTCTTTTGGACAGCTGTCAAGTCAGCAGTCTTCCCCATGATTGTGTAGCTGACAGAACTAGACTGAGGGTGTATTCACACCTGCCTTGTTTGGTTCGATTGAATCGAACTCTAGTTCGTTTACCCCCTTGGTGCGGACCTTTTGGGCAGGTGTGAATACAACAATCGAACTCGGGTGCGGACCAAACAACCGAACCGAGACCCAGCTGAAGAGGTGGTCTCGGTACGGTTCCAAACGAACTCTGGTACGGTTCGTTTACGGTGTGAACATGAACCGACCCAATTGCAAGAAAGATCTGTTGTAGCCTACTACATTCCATTCCGGCGCGCTGTCTGGCCACACGATACTGTTGCGCGTCTTTCTGTGTGTCGTGTGGGCATCATTGGAATGGAATGAATGAATGAGTGTGCATTAGGACATTCACATACAGAGCGTTCTCTTTAGTTTAATCGTGCATAGATGCAAACAAAGCTTTTGCAGTTCATATAATGCGATAGTTACAATACAAGGATGATGCTGCGTTAAACTGGACAAACTGTATCGCAAGCGTTAACATTGACAGCACTCGTTAGCAGTATTAAGAATCTCATATTTGAATCTGTGAACATAGCCCCTCTCCATGAATGAAAACTTTATACCTTATCCGTCTTCTGCGCTGTGTTCTGAACCTATTCACTGCTCCATCAATGTTTCATGCCAAATCGCTATATTTCCTTGTTTAAAATGTACTGCAAGATGCAGTTCTTTTCCAAACCGCGATAAGCGCCAAACCTATTTTTAGCCTAAACGCGATAAATGCTAGACAAATCAGACTTCAGTGAGCGTTATACGCAATCCAACATCGGCGCGCTGAACAGAGGTTTGTTTATGTTCATTCATTCCTCAAAATGAGTGCTTTAAACGGTGATAATACTTTTGATGGCCTTGATGAGCCAGTGAGACCTACACATGGGGGTAGATGCTGCTGCCAAAGGTTTCTGTCTATATTATAATTTCTGCCATTCGACGATCAAAGAGCAAAAGTCGAATAGCGTTCGAAAATTGAATTTTTTATTTTATTTTTTATTAATCAACTGTTTTCTGTGTGTCAGTGTCTGCAAAGATGAAACTGACGATCAGCATCTCTGTACGCGCCTATAGAGAGAAATGCGTGTAATGGATTGCATAATCAGAGAGTAGGCTATTTATTTTCGTTTTTAATTGTTTCGTTTAAAGACATTTCAATCTTTCTATATAGATAAATTTCTCATGTCTGCTGTGAAGCATAGGCTACGCTGAATTTCGGTTAATTTATGATGAGATGCGCTCCAGCTCGCGTGCAATGCAAGTGCCGGCGGCGACGCCTCCATGTCATGATTATATTGTCTATTTGCTGCTTATTTATTGAATTCAGGCAATTGGTTAATGAAAACATTATTAAAATTAAGATACAATTTATACAAAACGAAATCCACTTTAAAGAAAGGCTTTCTACAAAACAAAACTTAATTAAGTGGGCAAAATCATCCATTTTTTTGTGTGGATTTATAGCGTTTTGAAGAAAAAATTAACTTTGAATTTATCATCAACAATATTGTTGTTTAATTTAATAATCATTGTTCAACATGTTCAGACTGAGGAAAAAAAACATTATTAACAAGATAAATTGAATATTCACAAGATGTGTGGGTCTAGGTAAAAAATGTAATTTTCCTGAAAACTATTGAAATGGATTTATCGCGTTTTGGAAAAGAGCTCCTCAAATATTGCAGTACGAAATATCTCCATGCTGAGCCTTTTTTGCACTTCCTGATTTCCCTACTTGAGAATCCTTGTCCAATG
Source organism: Chrosomus eos (assembly GCA_036326025.1). NCBI lineage: Eukaryota > Metazoa > Chordata > Actinopteri > Cypriniformes > Leuciscidae > Chrosomus > Chrosomus eos. The sequence goes on along the minus strand of CM070824.1, from coordinate 30,805,432 downwards.
AATGGACGACCTTAGCACACGTGTGGTTTTGTTTACAAATTTTGGTTCACTTGCAAAAAGAGCAGTGTGAAAGCGAACCGTACCAAAAGAAAACAAAAAAAAAAATTATTTGGTCCGGACCAAAGCAAGTGAACTATCGGACTTTCCTGGTGTGAATACACCCTGAGAGACCATTTAAAGGCCTTTGCAGGTGTTTTGAGTTAATTAGCTGATTAGAGTGTGCCACCAGGTGTCTTCAATATTTAACCTTTTCACAATATTATAATTTTCTGAGATACTGATTTTGGGGTTTTCATTAGTTGTCCGTTATAATCATCAAAATTAAAATGAATGAACACTTGAAAAATATCGGTCTGTGTGTAATAAATGAATATCCAAATTTCACTTTTTAAATGGAATTACTGAAATAAATGATCAGCACTTGACCATATGACCAGCACCTGTATATGTACAGTATATGGTATTTTGAGTTAAAGGTTTTTGTTTATCTGTTTCTCTAAGTCTGCTAAGATGTTTAACTATGCCGGATGGGAGACGATCTGCAACAGTATATTTGTGGTGTTCGCTCTGGTCTTCATGTTAACCAGACTAATCATCTTCCCTTTCTGGTAAGTGTGTGATGGAGGTAAATGTGTGGGAGATTTTAGGGTTACATAGGGTTAAATTGTGTGTCCATGTCATGTGTGCAGGCTGATCCACTGTACGTGGGTGTATCCTCTGGATCAGTTTGAACCCTTTTTCGGCTATTATTTCTTTAACGTCATGCTTGTGGTGCTGATGTTATTGCACGTGTTCTGGGCCTCCCTTATCCTCCGCATGGTCAAAAAGTTTCTCTTCGGCAATGTGAGTATTCATTATTATTCAAATAAAGATTGTTCACATATTGCTATTCTGATTTAGTTAATTTTGGTAGAGAGTGGAAAAACATGTATGCACTAAATGCACAAGATTAATTCTTTTTCTTTCTCTTCAGCTAAAGGGTGATGAGCGCAGTGATGAAGAAGAGAATGAGGAGGGCTCTGAGGAAGACTATACACACACATACTCTAATGGATCTGGGAATGGACTGTCTAATGGCCATTGACACAGAGGGAAAGCTTTCACAAACAGACACAAATTGACTTTTGATGCCATGCATGCTTATATGTCCATATTGGACACATGATTCATCTGTGAATTTTTTTGCATAGCCTTTCATATTAAGGTTTTTGTTATTGTACATATATTATGGTAGAATGAAATACAATCAATACAACATTTATAAACCTTAATTTATAATTTAAAACTTGTTAGCATGTGCCAATCCACGCAGTAGTTAAAATTGTCCACATTAAGGCTGCATTTGTTTGATATTTGTGAATATTACTGCAATTTAAAATAACTATTTACATTTAAAAATATATCAAAACAAATGTATTCTTGTGCCTGCAAAGCTGAATTGTCAGCATCATTACTCCAATCTTTATTGTCACATGATCCTTCAGAAATCATTCTAATATGCTGTTTGGATGCTCAAATCTAATTTTGTGCTTAATCTTTTTTTGGAAACCGTGAAACCTTTTTTGTTAAAGAATAGAAAGCACTTATTTGAAATGTCTTAACGGTCACTTTTGATCAATTTAATGCATCCTAGCTGAATAAAAAGTATTAATTTCTTTTAAAAATAAAGTACTGATCCCATTATTTTAAGCAGTATTTTGCATTGTATCATGTCGAAGCTAAAGCATTGTCAATTCAGAAGTAAAATCTTGCAATATGAATGGTTATTAATATGAGTAATATAAAGTGACTTTACATTAAGCTGCAACCATGCAAAGCCTATAACAAACATATTACAGTGTGTACAGTACATAAAAGCTCAATATTTAACTCGTGTTCAGAAAGTGTCATTCGATAAAATAGTCAGATAGTCTCAGATACTCCAGGTAGCTCTCAGATTGTTGATGAATTCATCATCATCAGAGATTTCAATACTTAGCCCCTCGTAATAGACCTCAAACTCGGCATATGACACAGTCTTGGTGACCTTTCCTGCTTCCCGTGCGAAGACCAGAATGTCAGGGTTCGGGACGGCTTCTGTCAACAGTCAGAAATAAGAATGATACAGTAACATCTTCATAAACATCAGTCATCCATGTTGCCCATGTGTGAGTTTGTTTTACTCATTGCCTTTATAAGTGGATCTGTAAAGGGAACTATAGCCTTTCCGGAAATAAATACCACACGTTACCAACATTGATCGTTTGACATGAAATACTGTCTGACAGTGAATAAACATGACTTCAGCTGCTGCCTGTGTGCAAGAGACTAAATGATCAGTGGCTCACCGTGTGCTGCGTCAGACTGTTTGCCTCTATAGAATTTTTCAATATCGCTCAGGAAGATGGAGCCGGTTTTATTTGGGTCAAGCTTTACATACACCTAAAAACAGAGAAAAGATAGGAACATTAGCAAATGGCCTAAATGGAAATTCTCACAGAGCTCAATGGCGTCCTCTGGAGGACGAAAGCAGTCCGGCTGGTCTGTCACCTTCAGGAAAACGGCTTTTCTGTTCTCGCTCATCTCCCCAGTAACGGCACGCATCACATCAGCGGGGTGCACCCGCCTCTCTGCACGCCGACCCACAATCCTCCACACCGCCTCAAAGTCCTGTCACACACAGCACACGCTAATGTAACGGCTCAGCAGTCTCACATTATGTTCTACATCAACATGCCTGGTGCTTTCCTACAGCCTCATTTCAGATAGATATCCTTCAGGAAATGTAAATATTGACTTGCTTCAAATAGCTTTTACATTTTTAAACATGTTTTATGAGATTTGTTCTCTTTACCTGTTGAGTAAGGCACAGTTGCTCCATCAGAGATTGTCTGAGCAGAACTTTTTGCTGAACACTATCAATCTTTATATCTAAGTTCTGCAGATCCCTTACTAGATTGATTAGGGTTTGGATCGCATGTCCCCTCAGCCGATCGCGCACTGCACCTGCAAAAACATCCACCAATCAGAGCACTGGATTCCTTGTCAAGCTTACAAGCACTGGATTTTCCTTGTCAAATCATTTGACTGGTTAATGATTAATGTGCCATCAGAAGTACAAGGTCATTTTAAGGTGAAGTGTGTAATTTCAGGTAACTCAATACAGCTTTTTAAATCTTAAAATGTGATGCTCAGTGTAAGACCGATAAATGCGATTTCAAAGTGGGTTCTCGGCCAGTTGCAATGATATGCACAAAAATATATTGATTTCTAAAGCCATTTTTTTGTCTATTCAACATGTTTATTTATTTGTCTGACAACATAATGTAATTTCTTTAATGCTCTTAATATATATTTAGGGAACCCACAGCGTATAGCAAATATTGATTTACGTTACCATACAAAAGTTTGGGGTCAGTAAGATTTTTCATAAATCTTCATAACGTTACAAAAGATTTCTATTTAAGACAAATGCTGTTCTTTAGAACTTTCTATTCTTTAAAAACACAATTTCTACAAAAAATTTTTCAGAAGGATCATGTGACACTAAAGACTGTAATTACATTTATAAAATATATTAAAATAGAAAACCTGTATTTTAAATTGTTTTTATCACTGTTTACTATTTTACTGTATTTTATCTAATTAATGCAGCATTGGTGACCATAAGAGACATTTAAAAAATCTCACCGACTGACGGTAGTGAATGCAACTAATTGGCATATCTAATTTTAACATAAAAAAATGACATACCTCATGTGTGGGTGGACATTTTGGATGAATGCTAATGCATTTGAAAAAAATGTTTGTGTGCAAGAGGTGTGTTAAGGATTAACCTTGAATTGCCTTTAGAGTCTTTCGATCATTGATTTCCTCTTCAGAGAGACAATGTAGACTTTCCCCAGACTGAGTTCTGTGCAAAAGAAACACTCAGTACTCTAACTTGTGCACTCAAGTACATATGTGTGTGAGTGGTACATACAGCAGGGCTCCCTTGGCTGTGTCATCCACATCAGTAACTCTGAGAGTCAGGCACGGCTGCTGTCTCAGACTTTGGGGGAGGTGTGGGTCGTCTGTACAGAAATGAAGCTCGGCACCCTGGAGATGCAGGCAGAGTGTTGATGAATTAATGTTATTCAGGGAGTGTGTGAAAGATGATGAGTGTCGAACCTGCGAGATGTCTTGAAGGCAGTACGGCCTCCCTCTGTTCAAATACACACCACGAGCAATAAAGGGCAACGCGTTCCATCTGAAAGAGTTTCGATTAACATTTAACTTAACAAAAACACCTACATTTGGAGGGAAAATATGTAGTATGAGCAAACAGTGCTGTGTTGTATTTGTACAAATGCAAAGCATCATAGCCTGACCGGTTTTTCCCAAAATTTCGGTACTCGTACACGGTCAGTGTTTGGTCACATGTGAAAAAGAAGCCAATCAGTTTTCGGCAAGCCTCACGTCCACACCTATATATCAAACACACACGCATTACAAAATAAAACACCAAATAAATTGTTGAATCTCCATCACAATACTATAACTACCTTGATAAAATCCTGGCTTGAAAACAGAGCTTGTTGGATAAAGTGTTCTCCGTTAAAGACATCCGAGTTTTTACCCTGTAGATGCAAGACAAAAACCTAAATATCACAAATCACAGTTTTATCAAAGAGAGCAAAATGTTAGCAGGCGCTATTTTCAGTTTCTTTCCTTAACAAACATACTAGTTGGATATTAAATTACTTGATTTTTTTTTTTTTAAACAACAATTTTAAATTGAAACCAATCAAAATAATTGTTTGCCTGCATTTCAGGTGACTATTAAACGAAATTAGAAAAAGGGGGCCTTTTACAGTAGTCAAAACGTTTGAGAACCACTTATCTAAAGTGACTTACAAATGAGGAAAATCCCAAGCAATTTGTCATAAGAGTCAACAATATTTCAGAAAGATTTCAATTCTAATTGAAATCTTTACTTTTATGTGTGTTCTATACTGAAAATAGATTTTTATATGTTCTTAAGAAAAAGTGGTTCTTGCAAAACTTACCATCACGATTATTGTGTGCTTGTGGGTGGTTGCAAAGGCGTTGCTATGTGGTTGTGAGGGTGTTCTGAGTGTTTTTTTTTTTTGCACGCTGACATGCGGCCGGTTATTGGTTCAAGCAGTACCCCCAAGTATGAGCAATAATGGAATAATAATAGTACTGCTTTTCTAAGCAAAAACTTATATATATATATACTATAAAAAAATAAATAAAAAAATATAAAAGTGGGGACATAACCACTGTGACCTTTTCCAAACCTATGAGTATGAGACAGAAGGGAAGAAAGAGCGTTTTGTATCTGAGTCATGTATGTGTGTGGGTTTTACTTAGTGTGGTGAAGAGTTCTCCTGTAGCGTGGTGGGACACTCGTGGGACTGGCAGACACAGCATTCTGTTCCGGATCGCTAATGACAGCCCTGCGTGAGTATCAGAGAACCCTCACGATGTTATTACTAACCACAGACTGACCAAAATGGAACAGAGAGCAGGAGAGCGAGAGAGATACTGACCTCGACAGCTGGTCCACCATAACCTGCTCAATTACTGCTTGCAGTTTTCTATCCTCGGTAAGCTCCTCCTACTCACAAACACACAAATATATCATCCAATCACATTACATGCTCACACAGGACTTCTGGAGCTTAACAAACACCCTCCTCCAGGGGGAGACAACAATCTCTGGTCAAAAACATGTGCCAGAAAATGTTTGGCCTGAATGAAAGTCAATGTCCGAGTAAACTGCTTTTGTGATAACATAATAAATGTGTGGATAAAATTTTAGAGTGGATACTTTTTAATTTTTAAAGCAGTGTGTATATATAATATTGTGAAACATTATTAAGGTTTAAAATAATTTATATAATAAAATAATAAATAAATATAAATAAATATATATATATCTTTTGTCTACAAAAATAAATGCATGATGATTGACTATTCGTGTTTTCAAAAACACACATATTGGAGTGACAGGTAGGATTAGTTTATAGCACATTTACATTTATTTCAATGGTCTTTGTCAACATTAACTGACTATACATTTTAGAAATCCTTTCACTTATGTCAGGGTGCTGTATCTTTTTTGCTTATAAAGTGCACATGATCCAACTTCCCACAACTACAGGCAATAAAGTGTTTTGAAGAATACACTGATGGATAGATGATCCAACTTTACTATTGTGCTTATGTCAATGCTAAAAAACCTGAGTTTGCAGTCTCCTATTAAAAGAAAACTTCTGTTAAAGAGTAAGGAGGCACTTGAATGGACTGGGGCCCAGTATTAAACTCACCGCATCCATCATCTTGCTGTTGGGCCGTACAGTGTTGGACTGTTTGTAGATGGGTTGTGCTGTGTTGTTAGAGGGGAAGGTAGATGAATCCAGGTTTGGTGCCTGGACTCTGTGGCTCAGCTGTAGTGATTCTCCATGATCCACAGCAGGTATGTGATTTTTAATTGAGTCTTTCATCTTGGACGAAAAACACTGGGGGAAAAGCACAAGATGCCTAATTTAAACACTGCCCGTATTTTTTGTGTGGGGGAAAAAAGTTGGCTTTATTCAGGAAGCTCAAAAGCCTCAAAATTGCATAGGGAAAAAAACTACCAGTACCAGTAAAAAAAGTCATGACATAATTTTGGGTGAACTTGTCCATGGTAATCTTGAATAAGCACCTGCTTTGACTGTGTGGAGGTTGGAGAGCCCCAACTCATGCCTGACAGCTCTCCTGTGACACTCTTGATAGTAGCATCCTTTGGGATTATGGCAGGATGCTGTAGAAAAGTACATGTTCAATAGTATTACACCTGCTTAGACTCTATTTGCAAAATCAAGTCATTAAACTACACATAATCATGTTTTGTTATCCCACCTCCTCTTCCGCGTCGTGTAGGGTCTCTAACTTTAGCACTGGAACTCTGGGAGCGATATTTAATCAATAAATATAATAACAACTCTCTGCAAACAATATGTTTATGTTTGCAAGCTTATCTTAGTTCTCTTAACTTACTCTGCTGGCCTCGGCCCGCGGTCTGGCCCACTTGTCTTGGGCTTCAGTAAACACATGCAAACAGAAAGAATAATTAATAAATCTTAACACCTTTTCGAGTTAAAAGCCATTACGTTTCAGGCATTGCGGACTTACCTGTTGCACGGTTTTATGTAAGGGTGAAGATTTCACGTTTGCTTTCATTATTAGTGGAACTGTACACTATATTTATGTATGTAAATTCTATAGTTGTTCAAAATTAACAGGTTTTAGGACGTTTTTTACTCCCGCGTTCACGTTGCTGTGGTGGTTACAAACCAAACACAGAAGACACACGATGGCAGCGTGACTGTCATCGTTAAAGGATTGTGGGTAATGAAGTCTGAAATGAATACACTAAAATAAATGGAAAAATAAATACAAATACCCTATGCATCTATTACGACTATGGTCAAAAATGAGAGGAAAACACCTGTTTAAAAATAATTTTGAAATTTTGAAATGTAAAATAGCCTACACAAATGTATAACATGACCAGATTTTGTGAATCCCATTTCTATTTTCTTAATCTATTTTTTTTTAATCATATAAAATACAACATAACATGAAGAGACACATGTAGGCTATTATTAAATAAATTCATGATTAAAGATAACATCCATTCCAATCGTAGCCTAATTTTAATTAAAATATTGCGCGTGCGCTAATGCCCGGCTAAATCTAATAAATAGATCAACTTAAACACGTAGCTCAGTTAACGTGAATTAAATTAACTAACTCTAAATGCATTTTAAAAATAGACATTCTATGTAGGCTACTGGCTAAATATGGCAAAACACTCATTATTGTAACGGTTAATTTTACATTTAGATATAAAGTGTGTGTGCGCGCGCGCGAGAGCGAGAACTTGTGCGTGACAGATGAAGACAAGAGCCCGCATCAAATTATTTCGTGACATGGTGGGTGGTTCTGTATCGGTCCTTTAAAAAGCCCCTGTACGAAGACAGATAGACAAACAGAGAAAGAGAGAGAGAGATCGACAGACAGCGAGGGTGAGAGAGTGGGCAAATCCACGGCACAATGACGCACAGGTCAGCGCGTCTCTTGCAGTGATGATCCATTGACTCATTTATCCAGAGCGAAGCAGCGCGGCTCAGGACAGTCTCCTGCCATGGACTCTCTCGGCGGTCTTCTCTTACAGATATGGGTTCTTCTGTACGGCTCATTCGGCGTTCTGGCTCTCTTACCGGGAATAACGGAACCGGAGTTCATCCGCAGGTGTGTGCAGGCGCATAACACGCAACGCTCGCGCGTCACCCCACCTGCGGTCAGTGCGCGCTCCATGGTAAGACAGGTGTTCAGGACGCAGGTATTTGATGCATTGGTTATGTTTCGTTTAGATTAATTATTTCTTTTTTTAAATAATTTTTTTTTTAACAATATACATAATTTATAATTATTTGCGCAGCTTTCTTAGCATGTTGTTTACTCAATCTTGTTTACTCATGTTCATCATCATTTGTCTGTGTATTTGTGTGAAATCCAATGTCCCAGTGTTTAAATGCTCGTGGTAATTACACAGATGTATCATGCTACCCAACAGCATGTTCTCTTGTTTTTGTCCCAGAGTGTTTGGTTTAAGAATATAACAAAAATGCACAACCATCATTCTGGTTGTCATGGCAATGGAGAGATGTTTTTGTATGAGTGGAAAGAAAAGGCTCCCTATTGATCTGGATTGCATTTTTCTAAGTAGTAAAAGAATGAAGAGAAAACAAAGGGTCTTCTTCTTGTTTGTGATGTTTTGAAGAGGGTTCTGACAGGCAAAATGCCATGATATCTCTAATCTAATATCAATAGCCTAATCATTTTACATGTGTTATTAATTTGTTCTGTTTTTTAATTATGTAAAATATAAGCACTATTAAGCAGTTTTTTTTTATTATTATTTCAATTGATTCGAATACGTTTCAGCATAGAACAACACGTTGCACACGTAAAATGTTCTGAGATCAAATGTTCTGGGACAAATCACATTGTAAATGTAAGTTTTGTTGGAGCTCGTTCCTCTAATCCTGTGAGTCATATCTTAAATCATATAATATCTATATATTGTAATTCTATTGATTTGGATTATTGTTATGTGAATGTGTTTGTGTGTTTGTCTACAGTCCTGGGACAATGAATTGGCCAAAGGTGCCAGAGACCGGGCGAGACACTGCAAAGCCTCTCATCATCCTGGGCTGGCGTATTTCGGGCACCCGCCATTCGGATGGATGGGCGAGAACATCTGGCTTGGGGCTCCGTTTGCTGCCTTCTCCGTGGAGAACGCCATTCACAGGTGGAACAAAGAAGGAGTGTACTCAGTCAAAAACAACAACTGCTCACGGTTGTGCGGCCACTACACACAGGTATGTTCTTTAACATTTTTACAGCTTTGTATGTAAATATATATCGGCACTGAAAATTAGTTTCGACTATCTTTCTCAACCTTGTACATGTATTGTATGTTTTAGTTAATGTGGTCTACAAGCTTCAAGCTGGGCTGTGCTGTAAATGTGTGCTCGAAAGGAATCGAAAACTTCTCCACTCACCCAGAATCCACTATCTTTGTGTGCAACTATGGCGATACGTAAGTTAGACTTCACAATTTTACATTTGCAAGGATGTAGCCAAATGTTCAAGACTGGGGGGAGGGGGGTATAAAAGTTTTGCTTGGTTTATTGTTGCATTGCATTGATATAATAAAGTACAGCACAGGTCAAAATATGACTTTGTCTACCTCTTGTGGTGATGTTATTCCAACATGCTTTATTGCAGAGGACAAGTTCATGGTGTTACTCCAAACATAGCAGGTGTGGGCTGCAGCGGTTGTGGATCAGAGATCTGCCGAGACAACGTCTGTAGTAAGAGCATTCATAACGACACATCACAATAACTATCACACAGCAATATTACAGTGCAAACAGTTCACAGTTTAGTGTTATTAGGTTTCCACACCATATATATATATATAATATTTTCAGATGGTGTGGAAAGGTTGTACCTAATAACACTAAACTGTGAATTATGTGTGTGTAATAAAAACTGCCCTTATTTACTGCACAAAGGAGTTACTATGTCTGCCTGATCTCTTAATTCAACTTCAACTCTTAACTTACTCCTGATCTTACTCATTTGTGTAATTTTATGAAGTCAGTTTGATGAGGTTATATTAAATAATAATTGACTTGAATAAAACTAGTTAATTTAGATATAACCACATGTACACTACACATGTAGGTTTTTAGACTCTACACTCTAAAAAATGCTGGGTTGTTTCAACCCAAATTTGGGTCAAATATGGACAAACCCAACCGTAGATTAAAGGGATAGTTCACCCAAAAATGAAAATTCTTTCATCATTTACTCACCCTCAATTTGTTCCAAACCTCTATGTGTTTATTTGTTCTGCTGAACACAAAGGAAGATATTTGGAAGAAAACAGATCTCAATCCCCATTGACTTCCATAGTATGTATTTTTTCCTACTATGGAAGTCAATGGGGATTGAGATCTGTTTTCTTCCAAATATCTTCCTTTGTGTTTCATTTTTGGGTGAACTATCCCTTTAATCTACGGTTGGGTTTGTCCATATTTGACCCAAATTTGGGTTAAAACAACCCAGCATTTTTTAGTGTATGACTATAATTTCAGTTGTAGCTCTTTTCTCAGTACAGATTGTTTCAAAGCAGCTTGACAGAAAATCATAATGTTAATGTTTAAAACTTATTAATATCTTAATGTCAGCTGCATCTTTTTATTTAAAGATTCTTTTTTTATTATTATTTCCATATTTATATAAACGTTGCATATATTCCCAGTATGACGTCTTTCAAACCTACATCTTAATGTCTCTCTTTACAGGATATGATTGGTTCCCTGGGTGGGACCATGGCCCGCCCTCTTCAGCCCCCAGTGTTTCCTATTGGCTGACTAATCTTGGACTGTGTTTACTAGGAGTTTGTTGGCACTTTTATGTAACACATTAATGTCATCCTGTGTTATCTAATGTCTCAAACTTGAACCTTATTCTTTGAATTGCTCCATCATTTATATACGGTTAGATATTAAATTAGTAATCACTGAAATATTATCATATGTATATACAATATAGTTCCATTTATGCTGCGTGTAAATCTGTAAGGTCTATAAATAAATTGGATTTTAAAAAGTGGAATTTTCATTTTACTTCTAAGATTGGCAATCATAAAACTGCTACTTAAATAAACTTGGGTTATTTTATACTCTTACTGGTCTTCTTTGATCTAATTTCTAAAGTGTGTTACAACCATTATGAAGCGTGAACATGTGTGACTGTGTGTAATAGTGCCGTAAAGATACACAGTATGGTGGCTGAGAGTTCAGTTGTTGTGTGTTTCACACACATACCAATGAAGTCACGACGCATTCCTGATGATTTTACCGTAACCATGGAAACGGCTGTACGTATAGGACACTGTAGGCCGTGAGTGAGAACATCTATGAGTCACAAGTTATGAATTATGTTTTGAAGTAGTTTATTTGTCTGAGTAATCAATCAGCAGTGCTCTATTAGTGCAGGAGTAATGTGTCATCCATTTTTTTTTAGGATGTACACACACCTACAGTGCTGGTCAGAATTGTTTGCCCATTTGGTAAATATGATCAAAGATGGCTGTAAAAAATAAATCTGCAATGTTAAGCCTTTTGATATTTTATTAAAAACATTAGCAAAAATCTTACCTTTCATTATTGAAATAAAATAATTGAAAGTGGGGGGAAAATCACATTATGAAATAAATGTTTTTCTCCACAACACATTGTGAACAATTATTGGCCCCCTTTTACTTTTCGCCACCTCCTTTTTCCAAGATAACAGCTTTTATCATTAAAGATACAGCAGAGTATTTCATTTTAATCATGGACAGATGAAACAAACAAAAAAAGAGCTTTTTGGCAGCAAACACTTAATATGGGTTTGGTTCATACAGAGATAAAAAAGTACCCCATGTGTAAAATGAAATACTCTGCTGTATCTTTAATGCGGTGGGCCTAATTTTCTGCCACAGGTCCTGGACATCTTGTTCAGATACATGGCATCATGGATTTGATTAAATACCAACAGATAAAAAATCAAAACCTGACAACCTGTGCTAGAAATCTTATAATGGGCCATGTTTGGATCTTCCAACAGGACAGTGATCCAAAAACAAACATCAAAATTTAAACAAAAATGGGTCACTGAGCACAAAACTAAGCATCTGCAATGGCCATCCCAGTCCCTGACCAGTCCCTGTACCATTGACTTCCACAGGATGAAAAAAAAATACTATGGAAGTCAATGGGGTCCTTCAACTGGTTAAATTAAATTAACTGATCTAATTAGGTAACTGAGACAAGACAAATTACATATTACATGATAAAAATTTTTTTTTACATTTTGTGATTTTTTGTACATTCAAAATTAAGTCTATGTGATTCTGTTGTATATAAATATACAAAACATTAGCTTACAGCATGGCCTGTGCATTTACCATATCCTGACCTCTCACCGAAATCTAATTTGTTTCACAATAGCGCTCTTGTGTGTGAGAGAGACTGAAATGTTTGTGAAATTTTAACTCATTGATGTCACGTGAAATTCAACAGGCGCACAAGACAGAGTCCGATTCCTCTACATACTCTCGGTTTGCAGATTAAAGACAGGTCACAGTTACGGACGGCAATAACTGGGAATCTACAGCATAAAACTTTCTGCAAGCATCTATTTGTGGATCTGGGCAGCTGAGGTTCTTCTGTTGAAGTGAGTGTAACTAAACTAACTATCTTGACTAAACTAACTCTATCTTGATTAGCTCTCTGAATCTACACCACAGTTTGAAAGGCCATCATGATGTCGTCTGCTATTATATTGATTGTGGTTACGTTACTTTCAATGATGCCAATTGTTAGAGGAATACAAGAAAGTGAAACTCAACAAAAGACCTTCTATGTACACACAACTGGGACTCGGACCATGACGTTTAACATCCCAAATACTGAACAAAATGAAGTACATGAGAGCTTGGATGATGCTTTTCAAGGTGAGTCTTTAAACTTGCTCAAGTCTAGAATTATATGCTAGTAATGATGATTTTTCAAGAAACACTGTGGCTGAATCAAGTCATATGCATTCAGCAGCTGATCCCATAACAACCAGAACTGCATGTAATGAAAGTAATTTTGAAGATGATAATATTGTACACACAGAGTCTGAGAAGGATATTACTCGGCATGAAGACTTGAATAAGGTGCGATGTGATGGTGAATGTATAATTAATTCATTAGATAACACCTCGGATGGCCTGGATGATACGGCTAGTGAAGATCCAGTGGTCATCACACATCTCGGGAGAGTTCGAGGCCGTACTTTGGACAAAGCTCACGTGTTTTATGGCATTCCGTTTGCCGACCCTCCTGTGGGAGATAAACGCTGGACTCCTCCTTCACCCGTGTCACCTTGGTCGTACACGTATGATGCCACATTTCCCCGTCCCGCGTGCATGCAGCAGTGTGCTGGAGAGTTCTCTCGGCTGTGTCCTCCTAAGGTAATCATTACACATTTTAAAACCATCCACCTATTAAAATACAGTGCATTTAGAGAATTATATGTCTGCATAGTGCATGCATAAAATATTTAGTCAATATTCAGGTGCTCATAATTAAGGTTAGAGGTTTTTTTAAAACGATTTGTCGCCCTGCACTGTGCAATATGGACATAAAAAAGGGGCCCGAATATAAGATCTTTTGACTTGGTCCTGTAAGCAATCACCTAGCAATATCCTAGAAACTACCCTGAAACATGCATAAAAACACATTTAGAGCATGTCAGCAACTGCATAGCAACCACAGATCAACACACTTAGAAATGCTCAGAACACTTTAGCAACCACCTAGCAACACTGTAGAAACCACATTGCAACATCCGAATAAATAGAGCACATCAGCAACTGCCTAGCCAGTAGCCACAAAGCAAAACACTAAGAAATGCTTAAAATACTTTTAGCAACCACATAGCAATGCCCTGGCAACCACATAGCAATGCCATAGCAACGCCATAGCAACCACATAGCAACATCCTGGCAACTACCTAGAAGCCACACTGCAACATGCTAAAAACACTCAAACCACATAGCAGAACCCTGACAACAATCTAGCAATGCCCTAGCAACCACATTCCAACATGCTAAGATAGACTCAGAACACTTTAGCAACCACAAAGCAATGCCCTGGCAACTACCTAGAAACCGCACTGCAACATGCTAAAAACACCCGAAAAACTATAGCAACCACGTAGCAACACCCTGACAACAAGCTAGCAATAAGAAAGGTTTCTTTGAAGGCTGATTATGCATTTACTGTACACAGGTTAGCGAGGACTGCCTATATCTAAATGTGTTTGTACCTGTGAGCGTCAACCTGTCGTTGCCGATAGTAACAGCACTACCAGTGATGGTGTGGATTCATGGCGGTGACTTCATCGCTGGCTCCGCCTCTAAACCTCTGTACGATGGCCGCTTCATCAGTAACTATAGTAACACACTGGTTGTAAACATGGAATATCGTCTTGGTTAGTGAAAAAGCATTACATTTTCCATATTGGTGTATGTGCCGACAACTGAATGAGCAAGTTTGTAAGATGTTGTGGTCAATGTTTAGGTGCATTTGGCTTCTTAGTCACAGGCAAAGATCCTGATAGCTCTGCAGTGGGGAATTATGGGATTTTAGACCAGCAGGCAGCATTGCGCTGGGTCCAAGAAAACATTGCAGCTTTTGGAGGAGACCCAAATAAGGTATCAGAGTGCATGGGGGTGGATGAATGATGACAGTCTGGAATTGGAATTACTGAATATATATTTGCATGTGTGTAGGTTACACTGTTTGGCGAGAGCGCTGGAGCCCAATCAGTGTGTCTTCATCTAATGACGGAGAGCAGTGAGTCTTTGTTTAGACATGCAGCCATTCAGAGTTTACCATTCTCTTTGCCACTGAAAACCAGGTAAAGCACACATAAAACACTCTTAACCACTTTCCCAAAACCTTGTCAGCTGCCTTGTGGCCTGCATTTGACATTAACATCTTGTTATAGAAATCATATAGCACACAAACAATTCATTTTGATTCATCTGGAATATTTTTTATACAATCATCTTGGATTTATTGCTTGGCGCAGTGCATTCTGGGATTGTCTTCTATGTGAAGTATAAATACAGTGCCGCCCTTGAGAATCTGGGCAAATCAAGGTATCTTAGCACATTTCTCCTTACCTTTTGCATCTGTTGCACATCTATGATGCCATTAACTCCTCCTCCACAGCTTAGGGCCCGGTTGCAGATACTGCTAAAACTGCAAGTTAGTGCTAAAAATTCAAGTCTTACAAGTTAGTCATCACATTTTTTTCTTCATAACTTTTTCATGCTAGTTACATAAAAACGATTGGTCTTTTAATACCAAAAAGTAAGACCCATTGACTAACTGGTTATACCAAAGTCCATTTATCTCTGGTTATAGGCCTACTTAAAGTCCCCATGAAATCAAAATTTAAGTTTTTTGGCTTTTAGTAGGAATATGTTAGCCTTGCTGTTATCTATAAGCTAGTGTCCTCCAAAATTCGCATTTATAACTTATAGGCTATATTGCTATATCGCTTATATCCTATAAGCATTTAAAACTTAGTCTCTTACTTCTGCCAGTATGGATCAATGATTTTGATGGCATCACGCTGCACTTAAGCTTCTCATCAGATTTTCTGTCCAATCAAATGCTCTCTGGAATCAAAAGCATCCCGCCCCCAAAAGATGCTGAAAAAGGTCACTTTTTCACAACTTCACACATTTACTGTTTTCTAAATGGCACATAGTGTACTGAATAGGGAATGATTCAGACAGTGTAAATATGCTTTCCAATTGGGGCGATGAAGTCTGGTTTCATTTTAGTATCACGTGAACTACCACAGCTTTGGTCCAGAGACACGATAGCACAGAGTGGATCATATGCGTGAGTCGACGCAGACCACAAAACTTATCGGATCCGTATGAATTCTGCACAGAATGCTATATTTTAAAGTGATATGGAGATTAGTAGGAGAAACTATTGAGATTAGGAAACTGTGGCGTTACAGAGCTCAACGGCTCTGAGCTGTGATATAAACTAAACACTATTGGGTATTTTAAAAAGGGGGAGGAGCTGTTCGATATGCCCCGCCCTGTCTTCCTGTTTCAGTGGAAATTACAACACATTGAATAATGCTGCGGATAATGGCTATTTTTATGTTTTTATGCAACATGTTCCTGGATGTTGGAATGTTGTTCCAGGATCAATAAAATATGTTGATCCAGGATCAATAAAATATGTTGATCCAGGAACATGTAGGCCTACTTGACAAATTCACAGTGACCGTTTTGGAAGAGAGCCTTAGCCTCCTGAGACAATAAAGAAGTTATGATGAAGCTTGTAGTAATAATGTTGTTTTTTTATGTTGTAGATGGGATGCTGTGAAACTGGGCTGGGATTTTGCTAAACAAACTAATTGCTCAGCATTTGATCTGCCCTGTCTGCGCTCTCTCAGTTCACATGTTGTACTCAACGCCCAGGTTAAATCAGGTAGGCTACACACAGGCCTACTTACATTGTTGCTAATGTTAACGAAAACTATTAAAAATCGTTTTTATTCATTGAAATAAAACTGAAATAAAGTAAAATATATAATATTTGATGAAAAACTTTAAAATCTTAAAAAGTTGAAATGTTGCCTTGGTAACTGAGAAAAAATGTAATAAAATAAAAACAAATAAAAACTACACATACATATTAAAAATATCAATAAACATAGTAGTATATCAGTGATACTAGTTGAAGTAATAAAATGACAAATAAAATGAATTAGAATTGAATTGGAATAAAAGCACATAACAAAATAACTAAAACTTGAATAAAAATGAAATACTGAAAATTTTAAATAAAAGCTTTATTTATTATAATTAATAAATACCAGAATAGTATATAAATAATATTGAAATAACATTGACTTATTGACATTGACAGATTACATGCACAGACACAAAATTGAGAGGTTTGTTTCACCCTGATTGGGTTTATTTATCTTTACACAGCTATTTGCCAAATAAATAAATAAATATTAAATATTAATTTATGCTGAAATTGTTTTATTATGTGAACAAAAGCATATGGTGATATATAGTTTTATTTGGAACGACATTCAAATGTAGTGAAAATTATATAAAATATAATGTTCCGATTGGCCAATTAGAATCAATAAGGATTTCAGGGATCCATGTAATTAAATGCACATCTCACAAATATCCGACATCTATCAGACCTATACAAACACTGAAATCATTCACTTAAAACCTAATTCTGTCTTTTGAAGGTTCTAAGATCATCAACCCCTTCCATTTCCTAGAGGTCTTTGAGACATGGGGGCCATTCATTGATGGAGAGCTTATCCAGGAACAGCCAATCACAGCCTTCCAAACAGGCAACTGGCAGAGTTACAAGCCTGTTATACTAGGTTTCTGATACTTTCTATACTCCAACAAAAACATCAGCACATTCTGGTTAAATAACTGCTGAAATTTAACCAAAGCTACCTAATATTCAACAATTCTATTTTACATTGTATTTTAAATTAAGTAAGATTTGCGAGTTTTCTGGTCTGCACTGTAGGTACAACCTCTGAGGAAGGCGTAGTCTTTGTGTACGGCACTTTCAACCAGTCTGTGTCAGTGCTGGAATGTTTGCTCTACACTGTTGCTATTTTTAAGCAACATGCGTTCAGAATTCTGCACAAATACATTCCTTTCTACCGAAACCAGGACAGACGAGTGATGCTTTCACAGGTAAGACTTCAGAATCCTATGCATAAACAACTGCAAGACAAACAGCACAAGACAGAGGTTAGGCATTCTGTGTTTTTAAAATGTTGGGCTTTGGGCCTTTATTTTTGCAGATTGTGACAGATTTTGTGTTTCTGTGTCCGGCTCGATTGTCTGCTCGTTCTGGAGTAAGAGCCGGCGGATCTGTTTGGTTGTATGTATTTGACCATGCTCCATCTGATCCCAACATATGGGCGGGGCTTCCGTTCTGCTACAATCACACCTGCCATGGGGCAGAGCTTCCCTTTCTGTTTGACTCCGCCCCCAGCACAAACTTCACACTCACACCTCAAGAGAGCCTTCTGGCCAATCAAATGGCGTGCTACTGGGGAGCGTTTGCACACACAGGGGACCCAAATTCTCGAAGTGAACAGACGCACTTTTGCAGAAAGCAGAGGCTTGCTGTTTGGCCACAGTACACGGCTACAGAAGACTGGCCCATCCTGAACTTGACTCTACAGTCACACCCACAACACGGGGACAGGGACCATTTCTGTGACTTCTGGGACCAGCTGGACATCTATTGAGACACACAAGATCATGGCTCTGACCGCATATCTAAATCTAATAATTAACAATTTTGACAAACTTTTGACTCTACTCTATATAATCAGTGACAGGGCCAGTACTATATTAACAAGATTATTTTTAAAGTAGGCCTACATTACCATGCATGTACCAAGATGTTGAGTACTTTTTTACTTTAAGACATTTTTAAAGTCTCTTATCCTCACCAAGGCTGAATTTATTTGATCAAACATAAAGTAAAAACAAAGATATTGTGAAATATTACAATGCAAAGTACCTGCTTTTTATATGCATTTTATTTTAAAGTGCCCCTATTATAGGTTTAAATGCATCCAAGGTAAAAAAAAAAAAAACCCTTGCATTTTCTTATAATATACATTGTATCACTGTTTTTCCTGTCTGAAACAGTTTGATCAAGGATCCGGTCATTAAACCCCTCCTTTCGGCAAGCCTACTCTGCTCTGATTTGTCAGAAGGCCCAGTCTGTTGTGATTGGTCAACCTTTCACAGCGTGTGTTGGTAAATAAACGTTCATTCTGAATTTCAGTTCCGGAGGCTTCCAATGCGCTTGATACACACAGTGATAGAAACAGTAACAATGGTGTTGGTTTTTCCGTATCAATTCGAGAGCAAGTTCTTATTATTTTTGAAGTGTAAAAGTGGATTTGCTTTTGCAGCACAGAAAACAGCATCTTCTTGTAATTTCGAGCAAAACGAACCAAACTCTTCTAGGCGTCAGCTACAACAGTGTTTGAGGGCAGGTCAACGTAAACGTTATTCGAGGGCAGCAAATGAGGGCCTTACGCTGAATTCATGCTAATTTGTTTGTTACATAGGCATGTAGACTGGAATTACTGACGACTCGTTTCGGCAGTTCAGAATGGATTCTTTCTTATAGGAGACAATATCTTTATCTGTAGTTCACTTTGATCTTCACAAACAGCTATATTACACACTGCATTAAAGGTATAATATTTGAAAAAGCATAATGGGGCACTTTATCATTTATTCCTGGGATGGAAAAACTGAATTTACTGCATCAGTATTTAGTGTCACATGATTCTTTAGATTTGGTGATCAACATTTCTTCTTCTTATCAATATTGAAAACAGTTGTGCTTAATATTTGGAATTTTTTTCAGGATTCTTTGATAAAAAATAAAAAAAACTATTTATTAGAAATATATATCTTTTGTAACATAATAAATGTATTTACTGTCACTTTTGATCAATTGAATGCATCCTTGCTAAATAAAAGTATTAATTTCCTTCCAAAATAATCTTACTGACCACAAACTTTTGAATTGTACTACTTTTATTGGTTTAATTTTTTTAAAACAACTGTTTTGTTTCTACAACATTTGCCAACAATTATTTGAAACTTTTTAAAAACTAATTCAAACAATTTTGTATTTCAGTGTTAACAGCATATAGAACTGTTTTACAAATATTCCTCCAACTTGCAACAAGCACATTTCTATAAATATTATATTTGAACATAATTATGTTCAATAGAATATTTTATATAAATAAATATAATACATAAAGATATCTGGATTCTTAAAAAACACTTAAGAATGTCTAAATGTTTTTGCATTATATACAAAAATATCAAAGCAAGTGGCATTAAAAGAAAAAGAAAGGAAAAAATGAGTAGGCCTTAAATGTAGCTGTTCTACAGGGACATCATACATCTAATAAAAATGACCAGGTTTAAAGTCACCAAGTTAGTTCTGAGAGAAGGTTTAGCAGCATTTGTTTCCAGATGCCACTTGGTATTATTTATGTATGCAATGTGAGAACATTCAGATGTTTTTAAGCATGTCTTAAGCATCCAAAACTTTTTGGAGCCACTTCGTTCATATGGCACAGTGAATAGAATTTACACACAACATTATGGATATTCATGTGGAGTTTGAGTGCTCTCTCATTCCTTCCTCCTCTTCCTCATCCTCCTCAGAGTGTGTTTGTGGGCCGGTGCATAATGGAGAGCGGGTGTGTAAAATAGCCCCTACACATAAGAGTCTGTGCAAACACTGCAACACAGAAACAACCAGCTGCTGTTTACCACTGACCGACTCTAGACACGGTGCCATTTCAGAACTCTCACTAAACCCGAGCCCAAACTTTAGGTCTGGCAAGTCCGACCCTCGCAATTTGGCCCTGTCCAATTGCTTAAGATCATTTAAGATACATGTCTGTATATTCAAGAAGCTTCTTTGATTGTGAGAGTACAAAGTTCTAGGCACACACAACAAAGCCTCTGCCAGCAGCCTACAGCACTCTGGGTCACCACAGTTACGCTCGTTCAGCAGGAAATGATGTAGCAAGAACTCAAACATGCCACCAACGGGGAGCACTCCACCTCCACACGTAACTCCACCCCACAGGTCTTGAGTTGAAAGTGTGCTTTGTGATTGGTCGGCTACAGGAATGGGGTTTTGAAACAGATGCTGCAACATCGCAAACACACCTTGGCTCACACACACAGTCTGGTCAAGCAATCCTGGTGCTGGTGCACAAAGGACAAGTGTGTGTGTGTGCGTTCCCAGACAGGCATAGCGATGCCCACCGAGTTGCACACGTCTACAGTACTTTAGCGCCACGAGTGTTGAAGAGGTGGATTAGAGAGTGTTTCTGCAGCACTGATGTTGAAAAGCAAGTCCAGCTGGGCCGAGTCGACAAACTCAAGTAGAGCGATGTGGTTCAGCCGAGCCCACTGCACCACACTTTCCGGCTGCTTCACGATGAGAGCAGCACATGCACCTGTAAGTCTAATAAACGTAATAACTTTTGCTTCATGATTCTCTCTGTACACTGCAGCCAGTCTTGTTGAATGCATATGGATATGTTGTCACCTGAGGTAACAATAGTAGGCCCAAAACTCTCATATAAAATGAGAGCTTTCACTGGTCCTTGTAGTTCAGTCCACACCGACCAATCACGAGTCACAACCAGGCCTTCAATCACCTCTGAGGAGCCAATAGGAAGTCCTGTCACTGACGTATGCAGTAAAGAGAAGTGCGAATGTATGAATGAGATTGTTTCTACTGCGTCTTTTTCTTGACTGACTTGTGGTAGAACTCACACAGGACTCGTTTCAGTATTTTAGCCTGGCCAATCGCCACTCTTCCAGAAATATAGCCACCAATCAACAAATCAAGGATGCTACCCTCCCGTTTGTAACTATGACGACTACAGCACAATGAGGCATATGGGGTAATTTTGTGTATTATGGCTTCATCCAACTCCTTCCGGCTGACAGAGAGAAGGCGATTAGCAAGATTTCGAAGGCCAGAGCCAGTCCAAGATCCCTTGCGGTGCATGTGAGCAGAGTTCTGAATACCTCGTAAAAGTGCGGCCAGCAGGAGAATGAATGACTTTGTGCCATCTCCAGTAGCTTTAGCATGTGCACACATGCAGTCCAACACCATCCTAAAGAACAAAGACAACAAAAATATTCTAAATAAATCCACATCATTGTCATTTAATAATAATTAATATACATAAACTGTTAGTTTCTCTCTAGGTTTAGGCTTTTAAATATGAAAATGTTCTGAAAAATCCTGAAAATAATGTCTCATGGTGTTCACAAAAATGTTTAGCAGCACAACGGTTTTCAAAATTGATAATAATAAGAAATGTTTCTTGAGCAGCAAATCAGCATATTAGAATGATTTATGAAGGATCACGTGACACTGAAGACTGGAGTAATGATGCTGAAAATTCATTACATGAATACTTTACATTTTAAAAGATAATAAAATAGAAAATAAAAAGGTATATGCAGATTTGAATATGATTCAGCAAACAAAACAATACTCCAATCGTGCAGTTCTGAGGACTGCAGTACTTTTTTAAGAGAGTATATGTGTACCTGGCCATCGGGTGCTCCAGGTGTAGTGCGCAGAGAAGGCGCTGTCCGTGTCTACTAACGAGTGTTTCTCCGGTGTCTCGAGTGAACAACACACTCCCGCCGTCAGGACCGAGACAGCGACGCACGACACACTCCAGCGCTGCGAGCACACACACACACTCCTCGAGCATCTGCACGGGACACAACAAAAACCAGCAAGCACCTCACAGCAACATAAAGCAATGTATGCGCAAAGACACAAATGATACATCATATTTCCAACGAACTAGCAAACTTGTGTGAGCATTTATTAGCACATTTGTGATGCAGACAGATGCACAAGCCACCAACAAGTTCAGTGATGTTCGTCATAAAACTATAATAACACTGGATACAAGTTACAGAAGAAATGGAAAAACAAGAAGCCAATGAACTGAACCAAAACAAACCCAAAACTACATGTCGTGATCTCGTGATCGAATCTTACATCTTAAAACAAACTGACCAAGAAATAAAATTGGATTAATATTAATTTAAGTGTCAGGTTACAACATATAAAAACGATCACTTTAACCTGTGCAAAATTATTTTGAAATGATAAAGACCTTTTAATCTGGTGAGCATCCTCTCAAGCTTCATGCAGTATCCAGGCGACGCTCTTCTTCATGTGTTGCTGATTTTCCTGCCAGCATAGCGGAATATACTGACACCTACCGGACAATTATATGAAAGTAATGTTTAATAAAAAAAAAAATAAACATTTTAAATAGATTGCATGCTTCCTTTTGCATAGAAATGATTTTATATGTTCCATACAAACTGGCACATTTCATAATTTCAGTTTCAATAAAACCTGATGAACAAAAATTTCTGTTAAATAAACATTTAAAAGTCATTTCCGCGCAATGAAGGCCATTATAATAATAACCAGTTCTTTGTACTACCATTAAATTATGCTGATATACACATTTTAAAGACTAAAAAAGAAAGTTTAATGAGTAAATGCTTTGTATTGCATTGAAATGCACAATATCAAACCATTTCTGTGCAAAATGAAAAATATTAGCCTATCGTTTTGTTTCCATCAAGGACTAACCTTAAAAGAGGTAATTGCGACATTTTAGTTTCGTTTTCTCTCGATGTTTATCTCATAATTCGGTAAATTCTGGGGAAAATGTAAAAAGTTCGAGCCTAAACTCGGAATTGCGAGGGGGGAAGTCATAATTTCCCTCTTAGAACTGTGAGATAAACTCCACAATTGCGAGTTATAAAGTCCGAACTGCGTGATTTAAAAACGCAACCGCGGGAAAAAAAAATCAGAATTATGAGATTTAAGTCACAATTTATTTTTAATTTTTATTCCTTAGCGGTAACAAGTTTGAATAATATGTAGCCTACTCACTCAAAAATATATATAATTAAATATTCAATACATTTTGATTATGCTAGGCTATACGATACTGCATGCAATTAAAACAACACTAGGCTATATTTTTGACAGAGTGTGTTGGAAATGATGACATTCTAGGGTGGCAATGACATTTAGACATTGCTATGTATGTCCTACAAAGATTTGGGGAAATAATGCTTAATGTGACCCCTACTTTTCATAACCTTTGTCATAATGTCCAGGGTTCCACCCACTGCTGGACAGCTTGCCAATTGGATGCTTTTCCCTCTCTCTCTCTCTCTCTCTCTCTCTCTCTCTCTCTCTCTCTCTCTCTCTCTCTCTCTCTCTCATTTTCTCTCTAGCAGTGGTCAGTCAATCATCATAATATTTTCTTTCTTTTAAAAGAGACTCCCTAAGACGCACAAGACTTCTCTCTCTCTCCCTGATTATCTTTGTTTTCTGTCTTTAATTTTCTGTTCTTGCTCTACAATAATTCAGATAAACTGTCAGTCCGAGGACACTCCTCAAATCAGAGCAGCAGGTAAGTGTTCTTCCTCCTCAAATTTAGTGTGCGACTCTTTACGATCCTTAGATTACACTTAATAGTGAACTTTAATGTGCTTATTCGAGATCATGTTGTGTCCCAGGTTCTACATATTTTTACATAAACTATATAATGCTTTGAATAAATTCTGAATGCCTCTGAGGTTTGTAAATATTAGAAGGATATGTTTGATGGTTTATTTATTGATGTACATGTTTATTATTATTTGTCCGGCATATTCAGGTATAAATTTTAGTCAGCAGTGCATCTCAGGGGTATCAGTGTCACTGGCTTTCTGTGTCTCATTTTACTGTAAAGAGAGAGAAAATCAATAAATTCCTACTCAGCATTTCTTTAAATAATCCAAGGTTAAGGAGCGTCATGTCACCTGCTGTGTGTTCTGAATGTGAACCTGTCTTTGCCTTTACACTTTATAATGAGCTCCCAATTCATCAGCATTATGATCACTATGCAAATGCAAAAGGTCGTAAGGGAGTTAAAAACGTTATAAAGTCGCATGCAACTCTTTAGATAATGCAACTCTCTGTTGCTTGGCTTCAGAATGCATGAGGGCGATGCTCTACTGGCTGGTCCTTCCTTATCTCCAGCATCTCCAGCACAGAATGGATCAAAGGTACCTGGACCTACGAGTTCTCCTCCCGCTGCTGTTCAGCCCACAACTGCAGAGAGTTTGGCCCATAGCATCAGAAGCAAGTTTCTGAATGAGCTTCACAAAGTCCCATGTGAGTACACAGTCTCAGTCTCTCTCTCTCTCTCTCTCTCTCTCTCTCTCTCTCTCTCTCTCTCTCTCTCTCTCTCTCTCTCTCTCTCTCTCTCTCTCACACACACACACCTATGTGATTATTGTAATTTACGTGTGTGTGTCTGTGTGTGTTGTTTCAGTACCATCCTGGGCTTTGGTGGCATTCGGCTTCCTCGTAGTCCTCATCACGTTAAGCTGCTGCCTGTGTTTTTGCAAAAAGATGATATTTAAGAAGAAAAAAGATAAGGGTGGAAAAGAAAAAAATGAAAAGAACACCATAAATATGTCAAGCGTCAAAGAAGAGGGAACAAAACAGGTACAAATTATTAAACAAATTGATAATTAATTGAATTAATATACAGTGGACTGCATTTGACACACAAACAGTACTGTGCAGAAGTTTTAAGTCAGTAAGACTTTTTTGGGAAGGAATTAATACTTTTATTCAGCAAGGACCCATTAAATTGATAACAAATGAGAGGGAAAACAAATATTTCTAATTCAAATAAATGCTGTTCTTTTGAACTTTCTATACATCAAAGAATAAAAAAAACGTATCACAGTGTCCACAAAAATATTAAATATTACTTTTCAACATTGATAATAATAATGAATGTTCTTGAGCACCAAATCAGCATATTAGAATGATTTCTGATGGATCATGTGACTGAAGACTGGAGTAATGCTGCTGAAAATTCAGCTTTCCCTTCACATGAATAAATGACACAAAATATATTTGAATAGAAAATAGTCCTTTTAAGTTGTAATAATTTTGTATTTACAGGTTGTCCATCACGGTATTGATTCTGACCCAAAAGAAGAGGATCCAGAGTCTAAAGAGGCTGCAAAACTGGGAAAACTTCTCTATACCCTTGACTACAACTTCACTGACAGCGCGGTATGAATGCAAATCAGTGACCTGTGTTAATTCAGTCATCGATATCCATATTAATGAGAGAAACTTGCTTAAGCATTGGAATTATAATGTTGGTGTGGAGAACTGTATTTTTAAATATAAAAATATGACTTTCTTTCTTGTTCAGTTAATTGTGGGTGTGATTCAGGCAGAAGGTCTTGCTGCTATGGATATGAGTGGCACTTCGGATCCATATGTGAAAGTCTATCTGCTCCCCGACAAGAAGAAAAAGTTTGAGACAAAAATTCACCGCAAAACACTAGATCCAACTTTTAATGAGCACTTCACCTTTAAGGTACCTCTTAAAATCCACTGGAAGGAATGTTAGAGAAGTCACAGCATACAAATTCACAAGTACATGTGCTATGGGGACAATAATGCATTTAAGTGCATTAAAGTATGATTATCTTATGAGACTGACTTTTTATCTGCAGGTTCCATATGCAGAGCTCGGTGGAAAGACGCTGGTCATGACGGTGTATGACTTTGACCGTTTCTCCAAACATGACGCTATTGGGGATGTGAGGGTGCAGATGAATAAGGTGGACTTCAGTCATCTAACAGAGGAGTGGAGAGATCTGCTGAAAGCCGAGAAAGAGGAGGTACGAGTGAAGAAGGGATTATTGAATAAACTCCAGGGTTGGGCAAAAAAAATAATCTTCATTCTTGAGTTGGAGTTTGAATTGAATAGGTCACAACCTACAGCGAGATGAAGTGGAATGACACAAAACAATTAGTACAACGCATTCTTTGCAATAAAACAAATACATTATTAACTTTGATTAGAATATATTCACACAATTATAACACATGTGAATAGAATATTACTTTCCATAGAATAGTACTTTCCATTATATTAGGATTTATAGAAAAACATAAATGGAAAGTATAAAATAATTAAATAATAATTAACTAAAATATTATATATTTACTGGCCAAAAGTGATGTCCAGCCTAGGAAAAT
Organism: Chrosomus eos; assembly: GCA_036326025.1. NCBI lineage: Eukaryota > Metazoa > Chordata > Actinopteri > Cypriniformes > Leuciscidae > Chrosomus > Chrosomus eos. Next base: position 30,778,511 of record CM070824.1, on the reverse strand, counting down.
CTCCAGTCTTTATTCATACATTACTAAAAATTTGTTAAAGACTTTTCACAGGAAACTGAACTGGGAACAATGCGAAACTAAATTATTCAAGCAAAACACAAACACAGATCAAACATGACAGTTGTAGTCAATGCATGCTTTTTCCTATGAGCTTTTTGTTTTTCTATGCATAGTTAAAGGGATAGTTCACCCAAAAATGAAAATTAAGTCATTAATTACTCACCCTCATGCTGTACCAACCCCGTAAGACCTTCGTTCATCTTCGGAACACAAATTAAGATATTTGTGATTAAATCTGAGAGCTGGATCACTCCTCCATAGGCTTCTAAGGGATTGAAACCTGACAGCCCCGGAAAGTCATTAAAGACATCGTTAAAATAGTCCTAATGGCTACAGTGCTCAATCTTAAAGGGGTCATATAATGGTACATGCACTTTTACAAGTTGATTGTACTGAAATGTGTGTTGGCAGTGCCTGTACACAACCATCATATAATGATAAAAATCCATCCAGTGATTTTGTTTTAATCTCCTTATGTTTTCCCCTGCCTCAAATTGAGCCGTTCGAGCCTGTGACGTCACAGGCTCGGACGCCCCTCCCACGATTGTTGATTGACAGGAGCGTTTCAACACAGACCCGCCCTCGTTCGTGAGCGAGCTGTCAATCATGCGCGCGCGGACCGGTGTTGTGCCGAAAAGTACGCTGGAGCAGCAGAATGGAGTCTATACTAAGGGAAGTGGTGTTCTGGTGCAATAAGGAACACAGCAGTCATTAATGTTCCTAAATCCGAACCGCTGAAGACGCAGAGTGGCTGAGTTTGTTTTAGAAGGGAATATTACCGACGATCAACGTAAATGTTTCATGTTTGCATGAATCATTTCACACACCAGACTGCTTTATAAACGAGGGTCAGCTAGTTTTGAAAAAATGAATCGATACCAACTATTCGTGTTCCTGCACCTCCAGAAGAACTGAAGTGAGTGTAGTGTTTTATTAACCTTTATATTCATATTTATATTAATCTTTGCAAATCGCTAGCTGCACGATGAATGTGGCTAAGGTTTACACTCAGGGAACATTATGGCATGTTTTCTATGTACGACGTTCTCAATATAATTCATAATCCTACGTTTATAATGAACAACGCGTTATGGTTTTTGTGTTATCGTGTTACAAACGGTGTATGCACAGAACAGAGGGGCAGAGTCAGCAAAGCTCATTATCATTTAAAGGCACATGCACTTAAACGGCGTGCTGAAGACAGAGCTGTTTTTGACCAGGTAAAATGAGTGTTTTCTTACAATACTAATGAGAATTTTTAATTAAAGTATATTACAAACTTTTAATTTAGACCCTAAAGAATCATATTAGCTTGTACAAAAATTGCATTATATGACCCCTTTAAGTTTATCAAGCGACGAGAATATTTTTTGCACGCAAAAAAACCCTAAAATAACGACTTTATTCAACCATCTCTTCTCTTCCATGTCATTCTCCTAAGCTGTTGACGTAGTGTAACAGCGCAAGCGCTTCTGTGTTATACGTCACACATAGGCTCACTATTGGCCGACGCTGGTCATGTGTGTGATGCGTGTGACGTTCAACCAGAAGCGTTGCACAATAACACTACGTGAAATATCCAGGCCCAAAGAGAATACTTGAATAAAGTCGCTATTTTAGTTTGTTTTTTTGCGCTCAAAAAGTGTTCTCGTAGCTCAATAAACTTAAGATCTAGCTACTGTAGGCACATTAAATATTTAAGCATTTTCTTCAATGACTTTCTGGGCCGTCAAGTTTCAATCCCTTAGGAAGCCTATGGGGGAGTGATCCAGCTCTCAGATTTAATCAAAAATATCTTCAATTGACCGTTCGCGTGGAGCTTGATTGACAGGTGTTCTGACCAATCATACTTCGCCATCCGCCATTTTGTCCGACAAAGCAGTCAGGAGAGTTAGTAGATTAACATGGGAGGATTTGAACTTGAAAAACTGAATATACTGACGCCTTTCCGCGGTTAAAACAACATTCCTTCTTATGTTCATTCATGTTTATTTGATGCTATAAATGAACTAGAAGGAAGAGCGAGCAGCTTTAACTGATGGTCTACAGCGTTCTGTCACGACACATTAAAGAGCCACAAAACGGTATTTATTGTTTAAATTTCTTTCAAAAAATGACCATATTTGAAAGGTGAGACTTTGTTTAATATGCTTAACCCTTCAAAGTCGATTGCCGCTCTAGAGGGTCAAAATGCACTCCCCTTACAAATCTACTAATAACTTCGGAATGCATCAAGGTATTAACTTACTTTTTTTTTATTAAAAAGCTGACATTCGTCTGCGTAAAAGGACTCTGACTGTGTTGACTTCCGCGAATGATAAGCCTTCCGTATTTGAGTGCAAATCTATAGCATTTTACCGCAAAACAGAGAAATTGTACTTAACCCTATCTATTGATATAAAGAGCTGTTGTGGGTGTGTGTGTGTGAACCAATGACAGATCTGTGTGTGAACCAATGACAGATCTGTGTGTGAACCAATGACAGACCTGTGTGTGAACCAATCACAGACCAAAAACAAAAAATGACGCGTAAAAAAGGGGAGGGGTTTGGAATCAACCCCACGTGGGATCCGCTAAATGTTTTCGTGTTTTCACGGTCTTTGGACACAGCACATTTGGAGATACACGTATTTGTACTAGATTCTTTTCAAAGAAAACATGGCCAAACGAAGATTCACTGCCGAGCAAGCTGCTGAAATTCTTTTTGCCGAGAGCGGATCTGATCCATATCGATTTGATTCGGATGAAGATGATCAAATTCTGGACGGAATCGATCCATCTGAGGAGTAAGTAATGAATGCAATATTGCTGATAATGCATTTTCTAATATATATTGTATGATTTTTTAGCAAAATGATTTTTGTAGCTTTTCAGAAATAACGGAGCAGTTATCAAATAATGTGCGCGTTTTGGCCGCATGTCCCTCTTCAATTACAAGCTATTTCGTTTACTTTGCTGGTCTATTTTATTATACTGTTTTTTTAGGAACATTTTATTGTAGCTTTTCAGAAATAATGGTGCAGTAAGCCTGCTAGCTAAGGCCTGTACCATTTGTCTACATAGGAGGGGGTTTGCAAGACAATATACTCGGTGCGTAATGATGAACGCTCCAGTAATACTAGTTAGATTATTGTAGTTAGAAGTTCTATGACTTGGATTTAAAAATACACACATGATGATGAATAGCTAATCTTTATTTACCACATTTGTGTGTTTTAGAACAGCCCCAGAACAGCCGATTGGATCATCGCGCAACCAGGACCCTGAACGCGTGCGCTCCCTTGTGTGGACTGATGTGCAAGTGCAGTGCACAGTGACATCTAGAGGTTGTTTTTGGATGTGTTTGGTAAATTGAGAGAATATTAAATTCAAAATTAACATTGTTCCCTGTACATCTTATAATTGCTGTGTTTTAAAAAAAAAAAACGTATGGTGACTACATTCCCAAAAATCTAAATAGTTAATTTGTTTCTTTATATTTTTTTCACCCATTTTTTTTTATTTTTTTCTAAAGCCTTTGACGAATCAATATTTGTTGTAAAATCCCATGTTCATCTATGGTTTAATATTTTTCTATAATAAAAACAAAAAAATTGAACTAATGTTTTTGTATTTCTTGGTGATATATCACAGCAGAACACATACAAGTGTCTCAAGAAGTGTATTGTAAATGCATCCACATTGTAGCTGAGAGTCTATAGAATCCAGAAATATGACTCTCTTCACTCTGCTATGAAAATTGACCATTCCAGAAGCCAAAATATCAACATAGTGCCAGGCGGGCATAAAACCCCTTAGACCTTGAAGGGTTAATATCAAAAGTAACCGAAAAGTAACCTGGTCTGTTCTGTCTGTCCGCGTGTTGTCAGTCTCCTCTCTGCTCCGCGATGTATTTTTTACTGCGTGAAAACATGGTGAGAGCGGCGTAGCTTGTCGGACATAGCGACAGTAACTAAGGGGGGCGGGTCTTTGCGAAGGGTCAATTGTGTTCCGAAGATGAACAAAGGTACGGGGTTGGTACAGCATGAGGGTGAGTAATTAATGACTTAATTTTCATTTTGGGTGAACTATCCCTTTAAATAAAACCTGTAACCGTAGTTTATCTTTTTTTTTGCCAAATAATTTTGTCAGATAAACAACCACGTTTAGTGTTTTATTCTTCCCTTATATTTAAAAATATAACTTATATTTGATATTTTCCTCATATTTTGGTGGTTTAATCAAAATTGTAGGGTCATTAAAAGCCAATATCCCATCTGGACATCACTATATATATACAAAGTCAATTGTTATAAGCAACTTTGCCAAAATCATTATATATATGATGATTTTGGCAAAGTTACTTATAGTCAGATATTTAGTTTGATTCTTTGGCTGTTGATTTATGTAGAAATATGTTGATTTCAGGATGAGTGAAATAACAATTGACTTTGTGTTGTTGACTCAACAGCATGAGCGGTTAGGTGATATTTGCTTGTCTCTACGCTATGTACCCACTGCTGGAAAGCTGACCGTTGTCGTTCTGGAAGCCAAAAACCTCAAAAAAATGGATGTGGGTGGTCTCTCAGGTGGGTGAAAAAGTGTCCTATTATATAATGACATTTCAGATCACAGGTCATAAAATCTTTCCACCTAGTTCACTGATTCTGACATTATATTTCTGTTCTACAGACCCATATGTAAAAATCCACCTGATGCAGAATGGCAAAAGACTGAAGAAAAAGAAAACCACAATTAAGAAAAACACACTAAACCCATATTACAACGAATCATTTAGTTTTGAAGTTCCATCTGAGCACATTCAGGTAGAGTTCTGTTCATCTTAAAATTATTTTCAATGTCTTTTGAGTCTTCTGAAATGAACACACCGATGATTCTAGTCTCGTCTCCTTATAGAAAGTGCAGGTTGTGGTGACGGCGTTAGACTACGACAAAATTGGGAAGAATGATGCCATTGGAAAGATTTTCCTTGGACTGAACAGCTCAGGAACGGAGCAGCGCCATTGGTCAGATATGTTAGCCAATCCAAGAAGACCCATCGCCCAATGGCACGCCCTTAAACCTGAAGAGGATGTGGATGCTGAACTGACAAATAAGTGAAGCTGTCGGTGCGTGTGTTAGCATTTGCATACTTAATATTTAGCAGTTTGCTTTCATTTGTGAAGTTTGTGTGTATATGGATGCATGTACTGTATGTGTATGTGGGTAGAGGTTGAGGTAGATCTACTAAAATCTCATCTCTCTCAGGTACATTAATCATCAGAACCATTCATTTTCAGTATCTTGTGTGCAGATTGTGCAAAGATAAATTAAACGATGTATAAAAGATGTAAAAACTGTATTAAAGACAACATGAAACGACATTAACAATGCAGCTTCTGTTATAACATTTCTCTGTTTGAAACACAATACTTAGAAAAAAATGGTGAAAAGTATGTTATTACAATATTTGTTGATATATATCTTTTCCCCACATGTGCAAAAAAGTCATTTCAGAAGTGGATAAAGTTATTACATTTTGATTATGCAATTTTCTCTTTTCTCTAGAATGATGCCCACTAATGAAGTGTGCCTGTAAAATATATTAAGAAAAGTAAACGTATGTTGTCTTCACAGGATAGAACAGTATTACTTTAAGCAATGGCACAACCAACATCTTAATTAAGACACAATCTAATATAATTGCACATAAATATATACATATACAAAATCATTGACGAGGTTCATGTGATCCCCACAAATTACATGCATAATGAATTGGAACAATTGGAAGTATGCAGTATATATATTCAGGTTTTTACAATATCACTGTTATTTGTAATAGTAAACTGGGTTGCAAATGCAATTTTTATTTATTTATTTATTCTCTTGACAGAATGTAATAAGCCATAAATTTGCTTGCATAAGATTCCTGATTTCATGACAGTTCAAATGCTGAAATGTTCATTTTCCAGCAGTGGTTCTTTATGTTCTTCTTTGTTCTAAGACACACAGGGTCAGATATTGCATTAATCATAAAATAAATAACCATTATATTGCATTTATAACAGCATATTGTGGAGTTTGAAGGTGTGAATGCTGTACCTGCATTACACTGATGTAGTCCTTTTTGTAGGAGGCGCTGTAGGACTGCATACCTCTCCAAATAAGAAAAAGGCTGTACATGGCTGCAAACATACACTGGAGGATGGACATCACACCACTGCCCTTCAGCACATGCACACCAATGCGCTGAGAGAGAGAGAGAGAGAGAGAGAGAGAGAGAGAGAGAGAGAGAGAGAGAGAGAGAGAGAGAGAGAGAGAGAGAGAGAGAGAGGGAAGAGAGAGAGAGAGAGAGAGAGAGAGAGAGACATGAACTCATTTCTAGTGGTTTGCCAATGGCGTATTAGTGAGTGTCAGTGTCTCTGTATTCACACCTGCTGAGGGGTGGCTTTGTCAAGTTGTGAGGATTTCATAAAGAAGGGGAAAACAGAACAAACTCCAAACAGCAAGCCGAAGATGTTCAGGCCCATCAGAGTCATGACCTACAACACAGGGCATATCTCATATTATTCAAACAAGCAGCCTATATGATATGTTACAATGTTAACATGACATAATATGTCATATTGCCAAGAGAGAACTGCTTGTGGTTTCGGCCAACCCAACACTCCATCACAACTTTTCCATTCACCTAGGCTCATCAACCATAACTCTTTCCAGGACAGACTGTACAAAAATGTACTGACCACATTGTTAGAACTGCCCGGTCATGCAGATTTGCCTTATACAACATTGGGAAGATCAGGCCTTTCCTATCGGAGCATACTTCAGGTCCAGGCTTTAGTTCTATCTATGCTGGACTATTGTAGTGCTCTCTTGGCAGGCCTTTCTTCCAGCATGTACTGTCAAACCTCTGCAACTGATCCAGAATGCAGCAGCGAGAGTGGTCTTTAATGAGCACGTCACGTCTCACTTCATAAACTTGCATTGGTTGCCAATTGCAGCTCGCAATAAATTCAATAAAATAAAAAGAAACGGCTAAACGTCGTCAACACTTGACCCATTAATACTAACACTTTCTATTATATTTCTATTCTATTTAAAAAACAAAAACCTTGCTAGACTAACTGGGACTAGTCGCAACACTTACATATTGTTGCTTTTTTGTTTACTGTATATGGTTCTATTGTTCTCCTCGTTTGTAAGTCGCTTTGGACAAAAGCGTCTTAAATGGTTAAATGTAATTGGTAAATGTAAGAACATAGACATACATTTGTCCCAAAGTATACAACAAACATTTGATTTGGACATAAATATCTGTAGCTGGTTAAGGTGGAAACTCATTAAGGTCATTAAAAAAAAGACATAAAACAAACTTACTTTGCATTTTTTTGGTTTCCTCTGGACGTCAATTGCAAGTGACCCGGTGGCTACAAACTAAGACATAAACAGGAATATGATACAGATATTTAAAAAAAACAACTAATTAGTAACTACTCTAGCATGGGATAATTGCTTTATTCTGATTGTCAAATTTGGGAACCAGAAATGTTAATTTGAGCACTTACAAACAGACCACACCATACTGGAGCTGTCAAAGATGCAGAACAGCTGAAAGTCAAACAAGTATACGAGAAGGTGGAGAGAATACAGAAGATGGCACTGAAAATCTGAACAACCTGAGAGAGAAGAACAGAGAGAGAGAGAAAAAAGAATCACAGTATATACTGTCTAAACTCGGTCAAAAATAGCATGTGAAGCAGTAATTAAATGAAACAATAAATATTTCAAACATTAGTATGCCACAATTAAGTGAGTGGTGTTCATGGTTATTTTTTAATCTGTTTGGCAGTCCAATCAAATAATGAGTCAAGAAAAAGATAAATAAAATATAAATATCATTGTTCATACAACTATCATGTAAAATTTAAAGTGTTTATGGTTTAAGTTGTATGTTGTGTGTACTTTGGTTGTATACCACTATTTTGGCAAAAGTCATCCAAGGATTCTATGTAATACAGTTCAATTAGCATACTATTCACTGAGCACATACTATATATTGCAGAAATGTGGCATGGTAATATGCTTTTTATTAACAGTCTAATACTATATCATAAGTACATGTTTCATGTAATCAGTTTTATTGGGTTTGTTGGGTGTCTATGACAGTTAAACTAGATTTTTGTTACCCCACACAGAAGGAAGCGGGTGTTGACCACTGTCCCAAACCAACGAATCAGTCTATCCTCCACCAGCTCTCCAGGTGTGGAGTCAGGAGCTGAAACTACGCTGGGCACAGGGCGTTCCTTAAGAAACACCTGATGAAGGCCCTCCTGGAACATGTTCTGACTCCCCTGGGACAAAACAAGTGAGATCATGAGAAACAATGGCAGCAAATGGTTTGGCTATGGAGAAATTCCAAAACTGATTTTGAATTTTTGTTGTGTAATTATTCGATTGGTCAACATATACATCTGGATCAGTACAACATATGATTTACAGTCATGTCTGACAACTGTAAAAATATAAAGTCTATATCTGACTGTTATTGACATACAAGTCCTCCCAAATAAAATAATGCATAACTTACCTCCGTAATGCCAGGCATTATGAAACACAGTCCAAAACAAGTCAACAAACAATGAAGTATACAGAAGCACTTCAAGAACATCCGTCTTCGTCAAATACAGGGTCAAAGTTCTTTCTCAGGGTTCTTAAAGCCCGCCCAATAGGGAGAGTCCTGATCTGTGATTAGGCAGAATATGGTCAAAGGTTGCTTTAGTGTCATAGTGTCATATTGATTAATATGAATCTTGTTGCTTCTAGAGCTGCTGTAAAGCCAAAGCTGCTTTGAAACAATCAATATTGTTAAAAGCACTAAATGGTGACTTGACTTAAAGTAAGCTTTATAAAGAGTGCATTTCTAGAATTAAAGCAACAACAAAAATGCACACGTTAAAATAACATTCTAAAGTTGCTACTGCAGTGTTTATTGATAGTTAAACAAACATTCTATATTTTTATTTTATATAATAGTGAAAAAGCACTGGCAAATACAACATAGTAATGAGATAAACTATCATATTAAACAAAAGTCAAATTAAAACATAAAACTCATTAGCAAAAAAAAATAAATAAAGAGCAGATGCTTGTCTTATGTACATTTAGTCAGTTTTTTTTAGTCAGCTTCAGTTGCATAACGCAAATATAAAATTTATACAAACATTTTTCTGATAAAACAACTACATCCTAAACTAGAGTAAGGAATGAGAGAAAATAAAAAGGATACCTTCAGAACCACCCCCCAGTCTTGGATTATTCTATCTGAATTAACTCTATACTGTAAGAAACACTCATATAAGCAACCTGTGTGTGTTTTTTATATTACTTATCAATTTTCTATTGTTTAAATGTTATGATTGTGTGGTTTGAAGGGATGTTTGTCTTCATTTCATTCCTCCATTTCAAGGTTTTTAACGTCACAGGACGATGATGTGAAGCAGTAATTTTTTTACCTTTAGTATAACAACACTTTCTGGAATTGTAATGGCCAGACGAAGTCTTGAAACATACGCAACTAAGATTATTTAATAAACTGCTCTTTCTATAATCATCACTTCATCTCCAGCGTTTGCACCTCCCTGGCTTTGTCAGTCGAACTCTTAGGCTGATAGAAGACTGATATCTTCTGGCAGGGATTCGGCGTCCAGGGACGAATCTATTATATCTGATATATATGACATGGAGATCCATCTGATCTAACACTGTGAAAGAACCCTCAAAGTTACACATTTTCTGCCTTATATATACCTAAATAATGCATATAGTATATTAAGGGTACCTTAAAAGTACTTTTGAGGTAGATAGGGTATGTGGGGGGTTGAATGAGGACACAGAAAAATGTTCCGTTGTTTCATTCATTAAGCACAAATAAAAGCCTGGCAATGCTAAATGTTTAGTTTTCTGACATTATAATTCACAAATAAAAACTTGGCAATAAATTCAATGTAATAATGATAATAATATGACCAACAGAGATGTATGAGGCAAATAATGGTACTCTAATTATTTTATGGTTTTTATACTGTTTATATGGCAGAATATATGATAATGTAATATAGGGTATATATATATATATATACATATATATATATTACAAACTTAACCTTCCATAAACCCTTAGAGTATTGGTCTTTACTCAAACATTCCGAAAACGCAAAGTGACTGGAAAGAAAGAGAGGCTTTGTTTTTGTTTGACCATGTGTTTCTCTGAAAACAATACTTGCTCCAGCATGGAGATTTATGAGAAATTGCGCTGCATACTCGATACGTGCTTTGAAGCTTCAGTGTCATATGTAACATCACTACCTCTTGCCCCAGTGACAAGCTAAAGGTAACATTTTCCTGTGAGAATGTATTAACACATTACAGCATATTTGGTTACAGATTTCACATCACACTCTCCTATACATACATACATAAATCTCGAGGACATTTCACTCATCTTCTCCTACAGCATACATATCAGCCAGTCTCTTGAACTGAGGTCCCCAATGCTGCAGATGCTGGAAGTCCTGATCTCCATCGCTGATGGACGACTGCAGAGAGCTGAGAGATCCAGCTTCAGACCACTCACCCTCATGAGTAAACACCAGCATGGAGTCATACGGCGCCACATAGTGGTCATCATCAGCTGTGCACAGATTCTACAGAAACATAATTCAATATATTACACATGCATTTAACTCATGATGATATTGATTCTGTTGTTTACGTGTTCGTGGATCTTTTCTTTTCCACAGTTCCAGAACCAACAAGTATGTTAACCTTGTAGAAATCATGGTGACTCTCATGCACATATACACACAAACACTCTATACATACTTCATAAATAAAGTGTCCGATATCTTCATTTTCCTCTGGATGTTGGCGATAGAAGACCGTATGTAAGGCCGGCGGGGCAATATCTGTAGAGAAAATCTCTGGACTCGAGCACAACAGCATCATATCATAGTCCTGTAACACACACATGTACATACACAACATAAACACGGAGTAAAGTAAGGCTTAAAGGAGTAGTTCACTTTTAAAAAAAACTTTTGTTGATAATTTACTCACCCCCATGTCATCCAAGATGTCCATGTCTTTCTTTCTTCAGTCGAAAAGAAATTAAGGTTTTTGATGAAAACATTCCAGGATTTTCTCCATATAATGGATTTCATTGGGAGCCAAACGGTTCAAGGTCCAAAAGACAGTTTCAGTGCAGCTTCAAAGGGCTTTAAACGATACCAGGCGATGAATAAGAGTCTTATCTAGGACCCTTCGAGTCATGACTCGAAAAAAGATTTGTTAATTTTGATGAACGAGTTCGAACAGGACAGTCACGAACGCTCATCACAGAACAGAGCAAGGCGAGCATTTGTGCTTAAAAAACTTAAACATTGTTATTTATTTTTTAAATGAGCAATGGTTTGGCTAGATAAGACCCTTATTCATCGTCTGATATCGTTTAAAGCCCTTTGAAGCTGCACTGAAACTGTCTTTTGGACCTTGAACCGTTTGGCTCCCAATTAAGTCCATTATATGGAGAAAATCCTGGAATGTTTTCATCAAAAACCTTAATTTCTTTTCGACTGAAGAAAGAAAGATGTGGACATCTTGGATGACATGGGCGTGAGTAAATTATCAGCAAAAGTTTTTTTTAAAGTGAACTACTCCTTTAACAACAGTAAAACGCTTCAGTGGATTCAATGAACATGATATGAGGAAGATCATGTGCACCTGGTCCTGTTCGCCGCCTCCTTCCTCATCGTAACAAAAGATATTGTCCCTGTCTTCTTGTTTCTGGCTAAACTGTTCCAACTTTCTCCTACACTTTCTCCTCAGGTAAAGAAACAACAGCAGAAGCAGCACTAAAGAAAAGAAGAAATATATATATATATTTACATATTATCAGCACAGTTATTAGTAGAGATTGCAAAGGCCAGCATCATTATAATAATTATAAATATTTCTTGAGCAGCAAATCAGCGTATTAGAATGATTTCTGAAGGATCATGTGACACTGAAGACTGGAGTAATGATGCTGAAAATTCAGCTTTACATCATAGGAATAAATTACATTTCAAATATCTTAAACAGTTCTTTAAATTGTAATTATATTTCATAATATGAATGTTTTTATCATATGCTTAATTAAATAAATGCAACCTTTGTGCGCATAAGAGACTTCTTGCAAAAACAATGTTAAAAAAATGGTAGTCCATAAATATATATTTAGAAATTAAAATGTCATATTAAGGTTTATATATCTGATTTATGAATCACATTTTTCTTGTTTGTAAACCCATATTTATGGGTTGTTTGCTTACCAAGAAAGCATAAGATAGATGCTAAAACATAGACGGACAGGGTGGAGATGTTAGCAGCATATACGCCGCTGGAGCAGGTCACGTCATCACCTGTACAGTCACACACCTCCACTATGATAGAACTGTCCTGAAATAACATCTTATGGTCGTACACACGCAACAACAGGCTGTGTTCGCCAAGAGCCAAACGTCTGAGTGGTCTCAACCACGCCGCACAGCCTGAGAATACCACAGAGAAGTATGAGTGTGAGATATACTATTTATTTAGAACAGATTAACAAAACTTAATGTTAGCTGAACCAGTCTTACTGGAGTTGCTGATGATGGTCCAGTTTCTTTGATATTCTTTATGTAGCTCTGTGATGAACGGTGGGCCGTTTTCTGGTCCATCTGAATCTGTGATGGTCAAACAAATAGCCTTTGGTTCTTTAGAACATATTGGGACTTTGTGCTGCTCCAGGACTGGAGCGTTGTCATTAACATCCAACAGCTTAATCACTAATGTGCCTGTTCCTGTGGCGGGCTCATCATCTAAAGAAAGAAATACAATGCAACAACTTTTAAGGCTTGAGGTCACAATAATTAATAATACAATGTAAGAGGCTTTGCAGCAAATCCAGCAGCCATATCACCCAGTAGCCCAAGACTGGTTGCCCACTGAAGCTAAGCAGGACTGAGCCTGGTTAGTAACTGGATGGGAGACCTTCTGAGAAAACCAGGTTGCTGCTGGAAGAGGTGTTAGAGAGGCCAGCAGGGGGCGCTCACCCTGTGGTCTGTGTGGGTCCTAACGCCCCAGTATAGTGATGGGGACACTATACTGTCAAAATAGTACCGTCCTTCGGATGAGACGTTAAACCGAGGCCCTGACTCTCTGTGGTCACAAAAAATCCCAGGATGTCTTTCGAAAGCGTAGGGGTGTAACCCCGGCATCCTGGCCAAATTTGCCCCATGGCCTCTGTCCATCATGGCCTCCTAATCATCCCCATAAACTGATTGGCTTCATCACTGTCTCCTCCACCAGTAAGCTGGTGTGTGGTGGGCGTTCTGGCGCAATATGGCTGCCGTTGCATCATCCAAGTGGATGCTGCACACTGGTGGTGGTTGAGGAGATTCCCCCCTTCTATGTAAAGCGCTTTGAGTGTCCAGAAAAGCGCTATATAAATGTAATGAATTATTACAATAATCGGTTCTGGCAATTTCCCGGTATGAGAAGATGTAACATTACCAGTAAATTACCGGTGTGATGCTGTGTGTGAACAAAGAACTGGATTACCGGTATGAGCGTATATGAGGTCAGAACATGCTGAAGTCTGCTTTGAGCCAATCATAAAGCTCTGTGCAAGCTGTTTACAGTAACACTTTTATCTGTTTTTTAATATAAATATGTTAGATGGACATCTGTCCGACCGTTGCGCCATCAGTCCTGTGGCTCTGCAGTAACTGCAATAGGCTACTAAATTATGCATCTCGTTTTTTTTTAATAGCAAAACCACATTCTGTGTGACATTTCGTGTGATCATCCACTTAATGCCTGTCACTACAAAAAAGTAGTCAAATTGGACAGTGTGAAACTAAAACGCTTCTCCTCATCCAAGTGGATAAAAAAAATAAATGGGTCAGAGTTTAAAGGTCATTTCCGGTGATTGTCATTGCAGAGTTTACCAGTGTTTTGGTACTACTGTATGAATGGTATCTTACTGTTAAAAAGACAGAACTCCATTGATTGCGTTAACAACATATTTGTGTATTTACTGTAAAAGTTGTTCTGGTAATTTAACAGTAACTGTGTGAAAGGGGCTAATGACTACAGCTGTAAAACTCCAAAAAGGACAACAAATTTTTGAGTATTCAACACAAAATATTATATTATGAAAGTCTTATATGGTATTAAGTAATATATATATATATATATATATATATATATATATTATATATAAGTCTTCTAAATCCAACATCAGAAGTGTTTTGAGATTTCATTTTCGTGGTGAACTATTCCAAGTCTTTAATCATCTAGATATTTAATTAAATTACCATTGTCATATGCAACTACTAAGACTGTGTACTGATCATCTCTTATGAAGAAGGCCTCTCTGTCCAATGAGCTCCTGACTCTGATGAGTCCAGTGTCCTCTGTGATCTCCAGCCAGTTTGCAAAACTTGCATGCAGCAACTTATATCTGACATTAAAAAAAAAACAATGAGCACAACAGACAGTGGTAGTAGTCTCTTATTGGCCTGTTTAGACAAGCCCCTTTAAACAAGTCCTGCAAATTGATAAAATAACATGTTATAGCTGACACTTCCTATTTATTGGTATTTGATCATTTGTTAATTGCATTTAATAAATAGATACTTTCAATATAAAGTTTGGGTTACACTTTAATTCGATAGTCACTTTAGACATTCTACTAACTATAAGTAACTTTTCAACTACATGTCAACTAACTGTCATTAGAGTATTAGTAGGCTGTAGTAGACTGTCAGTAGACTGGTAGGTTATGGTTAGGTGTTAGGGTTCGGGTTAGGAGAACAAGTTGACTTGTAGTTGCTATGTTACTTATAGTCAGTAGAATATCTGTTGGGGGACCAACAAAATAAAGTGTTAGCAGATATTAAGCAGACAGTCTACTTATACTCTAATGACAGTTAGTTGACATGTAGCTGCAAAGTTACTTATAGTTAGTTGAATGTCTAAAGTGGACTATCGAAATAAAGTGTTACCAAAGTTTGCAATGGGTTTTAAAAGCTGTTTTTACACATGTTTTGGCAGGAGTTTATTTTTTTGCATTTAAAGAGTTTTGACCAGCAGGCGTCACCAACGTGTGGTGTTGAGCGGTTTGAAATAGTATATCATTTTGCGAAGCAATTATTTGTTTAAAAGCTTCAAAAGATTAATTTCTTCCATCACTACATAGCAGTACAGTGTCAAAGTACAATATATGAGAAAATAACACTTTCACTCTAAACACGCATTATAGCGTCAATCAAATGTTTGAAACAACTTATCTGCAAACTGCTTTTGCTTCTTATCACAGAATGAGGCAGAAATTATATTATTTTATAGTATTCTATACATGTGATAGCCTTTATCACTGTATAGAATACTATAAAATAATATAATTTCTGCCTCATTCTGTGATAAGAAGCCAAAGCAGTGTCGATTAGCATTGCATTAAAAATATATTTTTTCTTTATAAAATATACCTGAGATGGTTTGAAGATAAACAAAACTGTTGCAATCGTGTGTTAATTATTTTTACGTTTCATCAGTCAAAACATTTCTTTCTTCACTTTATTCTTCTCCAACGTCGAGTATGAATGAAACAAATTAAACGTGAGACTTTAACGCTTTACTTTACATTTTATGGTTTGTGGTTATCGCAATATATTGCAACATAGTAGAAATGATGATAAATAATAAATAATTACTGTAAATACATGAATATGTTAAGAATTTAATACCACATCAAAGTACCATATGGTACTATACTATTACAGCACCATTGGATAACTGTTAAATGGTACCACCTGTACTTTATTGTAAAGGCCTTTTGTGATTAAAAAACTTTTTAGTTGGTTTAGTTGGTTAAAGTACAAAGAATTCAGATTAAAATAAAAGAACATACCCAGCAGGCATTTCAATGTTTACTGAATCACTGTCATGTATCAAGGTTGAATCACTGTTGAAATCTGTTTCAATTTTGCAAATCGGATCAACGTTGATATCAAAATTGGTTTATAAGTATTCTGTTAACCCTTTTACAAATATTTAACATTAAACATTGTTTGAGATGCAACGTTGAAACAACAACGGACATTATCACAACTTTGGTCAAGGTTGGTCACATGATAAATACGCTAGATAAACACAAAAATGGGCTTCATGATATGACACACCGTATAATTGTGCTGTTTTGTGTATGTATGCATGTAAAACCTTATTTTCTGCTCTCTAGCAGTGTCTGGGTCTTTGGCTGTGTATTTTTGGATGGTGCTGCCCACCACAAGGTCCTCATAAACTATGATCCGTTTCTCTGCAGACTCAAAGACAGGTGGCTCGTTTACATCCAGCACGGTGATGGAGACGGTTGCAGTGGAGGTGGGCAAAGGAACAGCAAAAGGAACCTCGTTCGTTACCACTACCAGCAGAGTGATATTGTTGGCCTGCTCGAAGTCCAGAGCCTAAAAATATAAGGAAAATTGGATTTTTATTTTCTGAGGAAAAAAATTATCCCCATCACTGACCCAAGTAAAAAACAAACAAAGCAGCATTTATTTGAAACAGAAACCTTTTGAAACATAATTTACTGTCACTTTTAAGCAAATGAATGCATCCTTGCTATATTAATTTCTTTACCGATTCTTAAACTTTTGAACGGTGGTGTATAAATCTCAGTGTGTTGTATATTTTGTTTGTATATTCACTTTTGATGTTGTGATAATTCCCACCATCCCGCTGGGGCCGGTGCTGATGTTGAAGAACCCTTCCTCATTGCCCTGGATGATGGTGAACTTTGCCACTGAGTTTGCAGTTAAAGGCTCGTCTCTATCTGTGACGAACAACCTTGCAACAATTTCCTCAGGCTTATTTTCTTGTACTGTGCTTAAATACTGCCAAAACACACACAAACAGACTTTTCCATAAGTACTCAATGCCAGATGTTTAGAAAATTAAGCATGAAGCGAAAAACAAACAATGAACTCACCGTTCCTTTGCTGAACTTGGGTGCGTGATCATTGCTATCAGTGATTATAATTTTGACCATACAGGTGGAAGAAAGACCGTGACCATCCATATCTGCGGCCTCTACAGCCAGCGTATACACTGTATGATCCTGTTACCACAGGGATGGACATGAACACATTTTATCAAAAGTGAATTATGTTCTCTTGAACTTGCTATTAATCAAACCATAATTTTTTATGTTTTATAAATAATTTTTTATTCGTTTCTGCTTGTTTCTATTTAGCTTTAATCCATTTTTATTTCAGTTTTAGTATTTTTAAAAAGAAAATGAAATGGGCAACTAACTGAAACAGAAGGAGTTTAAAGGTGCTGTATGTAATTTTTTTTGTTAGCACAAAAATATAATATGTTTGCAGAGATTTAGGAAACATGCTATTCACATACTTGTTTCTCCGAAAAACAATGCTATTTTGCTATTATTTATTTTACTTTGAAATGTGCGTTCCATGTCGCAATGTCTGTTTTTGTTTTGGTCTGTGTGATCCCGCCTACTGCCAATTTACCCAATAGTATTTCAACACCACAGGTGCCATCTGGCAGAAAACCCAGCGTATTGTAGCCAGCAAGCAAACTAGGTCAGAGATCGCAGATTAGACCCAATCTATAAAGCATCCATTTTAAAACGCGGATAAATCAACTCATCAACTTAAAATGTAAGTCTCGTCATCTTTTATTAATAATTGCACTTGTTCCTGTTGCATGTCCTGAATCTGGAAACCAGCGTGAGCGTCGAGTCTGAGGAGGAGGGAGAAACAACCCTCTCCAATATTTAAGATTTTGACTGCAATACCCATTTCAAACACTAGCTATCAATAATACATACTGCACCTTTAAAGGTGCTCTAAGCGATGTCACACGTTTTTTAGACCAAAACTTTTTTTGTCACATACAGCAAACATCTCCTCACTATCCGCTAGCTGTCTGTCCCTTGAACATACTGTAAAAAAATGCGCTCTCTGCAGAGACACCCCAGGCTCCACAAACGGCAAAACAAACAAACTGTAGCAACCGGCTCCACAAAACATAACAAACTGTTCCAGCCAATAACCAACAAGACGGATTTGGGGGTGGGTTTGGGGGTTAGTTGCGTGGATGAGGAGGAGGGAGGGTCTAGCTAGCCTCCGTTTTGTTTGACAATAATTTAAACGTCAACAAGAAGTGACGTCACCCGACATCGCTTAGAGCACCTTTAAGTTTAAGTCCATCTACTATTGATCTATTATTTAAATATATAATATAATGTACAATTCTTTTTGGAATTTTGTCTTTCCTGAGCGTAGGGAACTGACAGGAGGCAAGACCAGGAAAGGACCACAAGCTGGGACTCGAACACAGGTCGGCCGAAGCGCAATTGTGCTACACAACAAGCTTCCACAACAAAAAATATTTACAATAGCTTTAGTTTTTATAACATCTGGTCTCTACATGTGCAAAATCACTTAAGTTTTAATACCTCTCTGTCCAAAATGCCCATAGAGGCCAGACTAATGACTCCATTGGTTGGGTCAATGCGGAACGCCCCAACGTTGGGATCCTGTCTCACCAGTTTGTAACGCACAATAGCGTTTAAGGTTTTGGGGTCATCCAGATCCTCTGCTGTCACTTGTATGAGAGGCACATCTGTATAAAACATAGTATTTTGTGTTATGTTATCTTCTAAAAAACAAATGTTTAGTTATTGAAAGATATTTCTGAGACGGATAGAAGGATCTCCACATCCTACTTAGTTTGGCCCTTTCTGGGACCTCTCCCATAAAAGGATTTTGGGTACAGAAGGGTTTGTGGTCATTTTGGTCAAGAACTTTTATGGTGAGTTGAACAGGGGCTTCAGTGTAGTCTTGATCCTCTGCTGTGGCATAAGTAGTGAGCTGCTCAAGTGCACAGACACATAACATACAGAGGTTATCAACATAAACTACTTCTTTAAAGTTACACACTAACTTTGTTATATTTGAGATCCTTCGATCACTGCAGGTCACTCACAAAGTATTCTTCAGTTTCCTCTCTGTCCAAGTATTTGGTGACCCACAACATGCCCGAATATTTATCCACTTTGAAAAGGCCTTCGGGAGGCTGGTCGGCTCCAACACCTGTTATTTTATAAGTCATTTTCATGGAATCAGCAGCGGTGGACTTCATCTTTAGAGCAAAACATGGAAGGCAAAGAAAAGAACTCTTCTTTTATGAAATGTTCAAATAAAGACAGAGCAAATACGACAATGATATGCAAATTAAAAATAGGATACAAAGTAAAAAGGACACAGAAGAGAGATACACCTTCACCACTTGCTTTGGGAATGGGCCTTTGTCATTTTCTGAAATGCTGACAGGAGGAATCAACCAATCCCTCTTTCTTCTGTTCATGCCATTATATGGCCTGGGAATGTCCCTCATCAAGACATTATGCGTCTCTTCAGTTGTGCTATTCTGAATGACAAATTTAAGTTGAATAACCAAAATATGTAAATATTTAAAAAATTTTGAACTACAGTACATTGCTTCCAAAAAGTATTTGGACTCTTCAGCCGCATTTTTAAAATCCAAAATACATCAAGTTGCCGTTATTTCAAAGCACTAAAGATAGCACTAACACACTTTACAAAATGTTTGTTAGGTTTTAGTAAAAAAATATGATTGAAATGTATTTTGACAATTTGTGGTTGTCAGACGCTGGTAGAAAATATTCATATTTAATGTGATGATTATGAACAACGGCTGTGCTTGTGAACAAGAAACTGACTTGAATACAAAAAAATAAAAATGATAATGTAATTGCAAAAATGATATTTATTTGCAGATGCCTCTTGTTTTGCAATGAATTTCATTTCAAATAAACATCCAAAAACTTTTTGGAACTACTAAATACTTTTAGAAATAATAAAGGAAAATGAGAAAACAGTTTTATAATAAATATATAATAGGGTAATTCATATATACCTGCCAAAGCGGGCTGCGGTTTCTCGTTTCAAGCATGAACTGTCCCTGTTGAATGGCTTCTAAATACTCTGTTATGAGCTTTCCATGAATTGTGAATATCACCTGTTAAAACATAGATGAAGCATGCATCATTTTATATGATTTCAAATAATCATTTAAAAAAAGTATAACTTTTGACTTGAATCAGGTTGCATACTCCTATAGCTAAAGTTGGAACACAGAATACTGTTAATTCTGATGCATTCATTTTTTTCTACATGCTATAATAAAATCTGCAGACATGACTAATTTTAAGGAATTATACACACTCGCAGTGATTAATTTAAAAGAATGACATAGCTCAGTATTGAAAATAATTTCCATATATACAGTACATTTAAAATATTTAATTTGAATTAAAATATAACATTTTGTAAGATCAATTTTCTGGAATTAAAACTTTACAGACAGAAATACACACAGATGATGGTGTATCTTCATCACAACATGCATAAAAAAAATACGTAAATTAAACACCACTCACCAGAGACAAAACACAGGTATATCCCTTCATTCTCACAATGTAACAGTAATGAGTACACACTTTCTCTGTGTATCTCTCTTCCTAGTTCCTAGAGCTAACTGCGTTGCCTAGTTCCTGTGCTGTAAAGTCTGATCCCAGTGTGTGTGTGTGCATTTGCATGTTTATGAGAATGTGCTAAAGGCAAAGCGTCAGAGGACAATGAGTTTCACGACAGATGATGTTTAAAGACATGAAGCAAACATAAGCGTAGAAGTCATATAATATGCATGCATTGCATGGAAAATTCAGTTACAGCTTCAGCAAACTACATCCATGACATATGTCATAGAAGTACCAAAAAATATTTGACAAAATAAAAAAGTTTATGTTCTAATATAATAAAATGCAGACTGTTTGCAGTGTATTGATGATTCAAGCCTAGGGCCGAACAAATAGAATAAAGTGCTGCTATGTCATCATGGAAAAATTTGTTCATGAGAATTGTTTATTTTATGGAGATGCTCCATATACTGTAAATAGGTTGCACTGACAGCGGTCCATCTGGTGAATTTGCTGGCAAGACTTTTTATAAAACTGTTCCATAATTAATATGTAACAATGCAGGAGCAGCACAGCATTAACTCTGCAGTTACTACCATAAACTACTGTAGAAAGGTGGCAAACAAATGATTTGGGTTGTTGACTTTTAGATAATTAATTACAGAATCATATGTTATTACTGGAGAACAACTAACTGTTTGAACTTATAAACTTAAAATAATTAATAATGAACTACTTTAATCAAAAGTAACCTCTTAAATGTAATGTTGATAGCTAGCATTTGCATTCATTCAATAGCAATAATTGCCCATTATTTCACTGTTCACCATGATGTGGTTTTCTTTAAAAATTTAATTATCATACAGTTTAGGACAAAACATGGAACTCAAGCAACCCAATAAGAATGAAGTTCAAGGACTGAAAGAACTCCTAAGCCAGCTTAGAACAATCGCCTGGCAGTACAAACTTGTCTCACATAATAATATGAAAGTGTGTACTACATCGGGTTTCTTTAAGATTTATCTTCTAATCATTATCAGTAAGTGTCTATCTGGATCAGTATTTAAACCTGATCCTGCTAACCCATCAGTGATGACTCTGAAATTAATTTAATAAATAAATGTATAATTCTGAAAAAGTACTATTATCTGATCTGGTATTCAGACATACATGACGACACTTTAAGGGTGAGTTGGCAATATTTTCTTAATAAAAATGCTAGTATTTTCTAGATGATGTAAAAAAATAATACAGAAAATTTTAGTTCCTTTGGAAGCACTTAAGGCATAGATTGAGAAAAATGTAACATTTACTTCAATACAGGGATAACTAGATTAGAGAAAGAGGAATCTCAACTACAACAGGAGTTTTTGGTTAGGATATGATTTAGGACAAATACATAGTGCTCATATTCATTTCTATTAAGTAAAATGGCTTGTAATGATGTTCTGCCAGGCAATGTAGAGATCTGCAAAAAAATAAATTATATCTGCAGCCACGTTTAAGCTTAAAAGAAAACCAAACACTTAAGGCTTTAACAGCCATTTTTATTTTACAGTACCTTTACCAGGATATTTCATATAGTTTTATATAGTTTAACACAGCAATAGCATACGAGACCCTTGGCAAAAACACATATATGGGACATACACGACACAGAAACATTTCCTAAGAGTCTCACAGTCCCTAGTGGCAACTCTTCATTCTCAAGACAATCAGAAGCTTCAAATAAACCTCAAAAAGGTCACAAGGTCATACCTTGCTCTCTCCCCCGGCAAGCATGGTAAATTATAAGGCATTTTCAGACAGATAGCTCTGTAGTGTTATTTTTACTCTTGCACATTCCAGATTTGAACCCAAGAACCCCATATGACCATCAGATTAGAGTATAAACTCAATTGCTTAGTTTGTGCTGCCCAGACTGTCTCCTGAAATATAATGTACACCTAGATATAATGCATGGTCAGGTACTCCCAAAATCATTTTTGAAGTATACAACTGCCAATGTTTTTCAAAATCAAGTCATAAGGAAAAAAAAAAATCATAAGCTATACGATTCACGACGTACTTATATTGTACATTCAAATAAAAACTATTCTCCCTTCTAGATGATGACTGCAGTATGACAGTCATATAAATTGTTCCCAGAGTAAACGAAAAAGCAAAAACATAAAAAGCTTCAGTCAAAGGCAGACAAGAAGTGCTTTCCAACTAATGCGGTAAACTATATTGTTTAGTCTAATTAAGGAAACCCTCATAAAGCATAACCCGGAACAGATTGCATTAAAATGTAAAACTTTCATTCAATAATGGGCAATTGTCAAAAGGCAGGAGATAAATAAACATTCATATAGGCACTCAAGAGACTTACCTCATACATATAAACTGGACTGCTCTCTTAATAAATGGCTTACCTGAAAATTGATGGCAATGGCAAATCTATCCTTACAGAATCTATTAGTAGGTGCTGATAGATCAGAAATCTTCACAAGTATGCCACTATTCTGTATGCATCTAATAAAGCAGTAGAACACGCATATGTACATATGTAGATTATGATACACTATTACGTAAAACAGTCCTCTGTTTGGCTGCCCCCGAGTTTATTCTCAGAAGCTCTTCATGTATTTTTTTTAGTGCCACATATGATCTTCTCAGAGATCTCCTTTCTTAGTGTTGCATGGTAAGGTTTCACATTTGTGTTGTGTTACAGAATGCTCTCACGAGAGGTCCCAGTGTTAGAGGATGTGCTGGCCCGATTATCGTTAGAAACGGGGTTCCTGTTCCAGGTAAGAGAGTCCAGTAAGGTTTGATTTAGTTTCTCCATCCAGTCAGACCTCTCCTCTCGTGTGTCTGCTGAAAACCAGCACCTGCACAACAAAAGATCATTTATATACACCTTAAATTCAAAACTCTAGTGTAAACTAATAAAGAAATATTACAGGACTAAATGCAGAAATGAGAAGTTCATTTGCTTTTGCGTGATTATCTTTTTTGGAACTCTATGAACATGATCACTACAATCAATGTCATTTTATGTCAATGACATTTCTCCTTTGTGAAAGAAGTTTCATTTCTGCAAAGTATCATCTGTAGTTTTCACGGAAGTCCTGGTGCTTTCAAAAGTCTTCAGCTGACAAATAAACGTGAATTTCTCGGTCCAGCTAACATAGAGAACGAGTAAACGTTGTTCATTTACGTATACTTTCGACATTGTAACAATAGAAAGCAGGTTGAAAGTGGATGCATTACTTCTTCAAGGTCTGGCTGTCTTCTTGCTGAAGGGTGTTAGTCTCTACTAACTCAAAGGTGTGCGGCCGTGCGCAGGACTCTCGCTCCACAGGCCTGACACTGCAGAAGCCAAAGAGAGAGAGACTGCCATCTGCTGGCTGGGAGAAGAGATGATAAAAAGACATTAATGAGTAGAAAGGATGCGCATTACATACAAACAAACATGCTGCACAAACTAGGGATGTGACGGTGTGAGGATATTTTTCCACCGGTTAATCGACGTGTGACAACACCGGTAATACCGGTATCAGCGGAGGGGCTTTTAAATCGCTAATTTAAAGGCAAACGTAAAATGACCGCGTTTGCACAGGCATGCATAATGGTGCAGTCGTGAGGCGCAGCAGCACTGTTTTGTTATTGTGCCCTGAATTGGCGCTAATTTGAAAACGAAAAAACAATTTTTTTTACATCAATTATAAAAAGCTGGTGCGGCAGTGTGCACTTCACCTTTCACTTATAAAATGAAGTTAACTAACAACCTCGATCCATCAGGAAATGCTATAGGTTGCTGAATTTCACTGCGCTTCATGAAGAGTTTTTCTTTTGCACAAAGAAGCCGTTCGCCGGAGATGTGTTAAAAGATAGCGGAGTGTACTCATGATGATTAGGCTACCGGTATAATAATCATCCTGGCGCCGGGTCTGAGTGAGTCATTTAATCTTACCTTTGTTCTTTGATTAACATTAATGACACTTTAAGACCAGCCGCTGCAGAGACAGAGACGCGATCTGACACGCATCCCATTTTCTCACAAAACTCTACGTTCATTTAAGACTTTATTAAATAATTTAAGACTGTTCTTATGAGGACACTGGACAAAACTGAGATTTTGGCATAATTTGTGTGTTATGGTTTGTTCAAACCCCAAAGAGAACTCGATACTGACGCGTATCTTTCTGTGGGTCGTGTGTGTGTGTTATAGGCAGGACTTAACGGATACTGATATTTTTAAACTTTTTTTTTGCGGTGGGCAAGTGATGAAACCGGTGTTGCGACTGAACATAGCCTATCGTAGCAAGCCTAGCACAAACACACCTTGTCACCCATTTCATTAGGGTGGTTCCAGTAAAGCAGGTGTCCTCCTTCCAGAATGAAGTAGAACCTCTGCCAGGCTCCAAAGCCACTCACATCCTCAAACATGGTCTACAAGTGGAAAAAGAAAATAATAACGGCATAAATTTCAGAGCACATTTCCTACACAAACAGATCATAAAACACATGAAATAACGAACAATTTTTTGGTCCAACACAGATGAAATTAATAATTCAATCACAAAATGAAGTACTGATGTAATAGGCGAGGAACAAAACTTTATTAGTCTCTTCCTCAGACGTCAAGCTGGCACTCACTGAACTTTACAGTATTTCCTCAGGCAGAGGTCTAACTACTAAGCTGACTACTGCTTTCTGAGACCAACTGCAGCTATACAATGCAACATGAAATATTCTTGTATCCAAAGCCATTCTGAAACTTTCATTTAAAAATTTGCATTCATCAAACTATGAAGATAAACTGCTCCCTTATTTCACACATCTGGTTTAGTAAATATGTATTGCCAACTGTATTATCACATTTTTGCTTATATACAAATTAACTGAGGGAGCACTGATATGATAAGTGCCCTTTTCATGCAATAAAACCAGCCAACTGAGGGACACCAACCCACCAAAAAGCTCTGATGCTGGACATTGGAGTGGCCCTCACTGTGCAGCCGCAGATAGATGTGGCCCTCTAGAGGAGAGAGGAAGGGAACCTACACAAAACAACAAATGGGTTAGTTACAACACAGGAAAAAAACAAAACAACATGTTTTTTTTTGTAATAGCTACTATAACCACATTGGTTATATTGCACATATCTAAATATAACATTCAAAGAACATTAATTTGAACTACATTTTTGAAAACTCTTAAAACAATTATACTAATTCTAATGAATAATTCTAATGAATCACATATCATTAGAATTTACATATTTAAAAACAGGGCACAACTAGAACAATGAATATTTAACTTTCCAGGACTTTCTCATTTCTTAGTAATAAAACACAGAACATTAGGAGATTCAAAGAGGGGATATATTGTGGGATAATAGTTTAATTTATCCCAAAGCAAACAAAATAAATGTTTTGACCATTGCACAGGCCAGGACATTCAAACATATGAATAAAATGCCCTGCATTTTACGCTGTCACACACAAACACAAAAAATGTGCAATGCCCACTAAACCAGACGCAGACTAAGGTGGAAAGAGTGACACCTTTTCCAGAAACTCATCTCCAAGGAGTCGCCTGATTTTGCCTTCAAATTTCATCTAAGTGAAGAGAAACAGGAGAGATGGACAGAGACCCAGTTACATCACCACAACTCCCACCACAGTGCAAACACAAGACAAAACCTCAATACACCGTTCAACCATTGATGTCCTAGTTAATGCCGAAGTGAAGATCCACAATTAACAGTGTAAGTGTATACAATATTTCTTATAGTAAGTGATACAAGTGCCTAAAAAAGTGACAACAACACACAAACACTTCCTCTCCTTTTTCTCTCTAATGTGACCCCAGTTTAGCTGTATCAATACCTTGTCCAGAGGAAACTTGCTCTGTCCCAATGAATTCAAGGTGATCTTGTGAGAGCCCACTAATGTAAAGTTACTAGAGCGTTGGGTACTCAGACCAGGCAGAGTAGCAGCTATAATGGACAGAAAAGAAATATCAATATCTGATACCACCAATCAACCAATGATTAAATGAGGAAATTAGTTAAATACTTACACGTCACACTCTGGTTAGATTTCTAGGAAAACAAAAATAGACACTTGGTTATCTATCATTCAACAATTTTTCATTGATACTTTCCCCCCCAATTTAAACACACATTGCACCTCATTCATGATACATAAGCAGAACTATTTTCTGAATTGTGTGAAAGCGCTCTTATGGATTGTTACATTTGTTACAATTACAGATAACACAGAAATTAGTTTAGCTCATGTTTCATGAGGCAGAGAAAGAAGATACATACTGTGATGCTGTGGAGAATCTTTTTGGGTGTCACCTAGAAACACAAACATTTCTGTTGCAGCTGTGCATTGACAAAAGTAATAAAACACTCTGCTCTGTACATAGCAGTGTACATACCCTTGACTTTGTTGAGCTGCGAAACTGCTGAGCATTAACACTGCTGGTATTACTCGGTGTACTGGACTATAAAACAGAGAAATACATAATAAAGCCGTATGACAAACTAGTTTGAGAAAAGAAAAAAAATTACGAGAGGGGCCATTTCCCTTCGAATTAATGAAAACTAATCTTTTTGGTGGTATATGAGCGGTACCTACCAAACTGTAAACCTCAACATCAATCTCAAAACTGGAGCGAATGTCTTGTCTGTGGAAGCAAACATTAAAACCAGGGTAAATTACTACTGTTATATTTAAAAGCCTTCTCCCCCCTAAAAAATGTGCTATTTTAAATTCTGATATCAGTTTAAAGAAGCAGAAGAGCATTTTATGTAGTGTAAGGACTCACAGTGTGATGGAAGTCGGGAAGGAGATGGTGTCTCCATTTTGGGCATCAGCAGCTGTAGCCAAAGGTGTCGCGACAATGTTACATGGGCCATAACGGATCAAAACGAAGAAGTAGTGCGTTGGACGGCCTTTATAGAGAAAACAGTCATAACAAATTGTATGTAAACATTGACCTTGTGCAATCAAGATTTAACTGCTTTCAATAATAAATATGTATTAACACTCACCTGTGCGAGCAGAGCACACAAACTCCACCTTGAGGGGCAGCTGGATGCTGCTGATGCTGACAGTGCCCCTGCAGGGCTGAAGAGTTGCATTCTGGGACTCTGGTTTTTCAGACTCACCCTCTCTCAGCCTGCTGACCTCTGCCACTAAAGCTGCTCGCTTCTCACCTGCATTACAGGGACGGATTACAGCCAAATCAGACTATGAAGTCCAAGTGATTTGCAGAAGGTTCAAGCTTTTTTACTAGGATTCTACTATACTTACTGGAGACAAGCAAAAGTTTCTCAGCCTCAGCCTCCTGCTGGGAACCCTTCCCGTGTTCCTCATCACTGCAGCAGCTCAGAGCTTGCAGAGTCTGTGTGATGATTGTCTGCAACTTGGCTGCCTCCTCATTTAAAGCCTTAAATGGACCAAATACAATCTCCTGCATCAACTTTTACATGCATGAAGTCTCTTAAAATACCCAGAATAGGTCTCTCTACAGGTAGACAAATTAATTCAATATCTATAGACCCCTTTTCAAACCTTAATTCTCTCCTTGATGTTGATGGGCTTTTTTGAGCATGTCTTCTCTTGAACCTGCTTCTGAACTCCAGGGGTCAAGCTTGGAGTAGAGGGATGGTGGATCTTCCTCTGTAAGCGGTAGGCGTCAATGCTGTCAATTATAGGTAAAACAATGGTTAATCATAATGACCAAAATCTAGAGAGCTTAGTGGCTCATGACTGATATAATACTGTTATGTACTATTGTTCAAAAGTTTGGGGTCAATAATATATTTTCACTGCATAAGAGACCTTTTTCAAAAACATCTTACAAACCTAAACTTATGAACAATAATATATATTATTATAAAAGAAAAACGGGCTAATTTATCAGTCACTAGTAGGCATAATGCTTTACCATTTCTAAATACCAAGATGGATAAACAGTGATAGAGAAAGACAATAAGGTTCTTCTTTTTCAAGTGAGGCACACCTGTATAAAGGTTGAACATTTTCAGCAGGACTATCTGTTATTTCTTCAGGGGAGGGTGGTTGGACTGATGGCTTAGACACAGTGATTTCAATCTTCTGTAGGAAAAAAAAGGGGTCTTGTTAACCACCTAAAATATTTATATCTATTTATTAGATGGCTTGGTAGAATTCCAATGTAGAATGCGGTCTGTCATTTCTTGATTACAGACCGCTGCTTAGTATAACAGACGGTTATTACACTGACCACCCCTTCAGGCTGATTAAGATCCCTCCGCTTCGGGCTCCTAGTCAGCCTGTTGGGGTGGTATTCGCTATAACAACTGCCTCGCTATACATTATCGATTCTCTATACAATCTATACATTCTTACACTAACAGAAAGTTGCATGTATCTGTATATTTGAATTTCTCATCTACACACAGGAAATAAAGATGCTAAACAGTGCAAGGGATTTGATTTCATATGAAAAGAGGTATAATCATGCTAAAAGGCATATTGTTGTAGGGTTTGATAGGCTACAAAATATAGCCATATTAATGCAATTTCTTCCATTCACTGGCTGCTACTACAAAATCATTTAAAACATCTGAAACCAGGCCAGTATACCAGTGGTGTGACAACAGCCTCCATAGATTTGCTGAGAGGAGAGAGGATACAGCTGGGCGGCAGGGTTAGAAAGTCGTCTTCAGCACCCGTGGGGGCGATCTCTTGTTTCCCCTCCATTTCTCCTTCACCATGGTCAACAGACTGGACCTCCTTCTCTTCATCCATTGCAGAACTGGCATCAGGAGTTTCTACGCTGTCTTCACACATCTCACTGTGGTCAAGAGGCTCCTCATTTAAGGTGACTGTGACGGGTTCTGGTTTGTCTTCCATTTCAACTGTGTCTGGTTCTGTTTCGTCTCGCTTTTCAGTCTGTGATGAATTGCTCACATCTTTCTCCACCTCCTCTTCCTTATTTCCATCTTCACCTTTATCTTCATTTTCTGCATGCTGTAGGACGTCCTCAAACATCTTGTCAATTAGGGCAGAGTTGCTCAAAGCCCCAGATTCTGTTAAAGAAGTATATTTGGTAATTATGGCAAATATGTAGCAGAACTAACAGATTTCAGGAAGTACATTTACCTGTTGAGGTGTAAAGTTCTTCATTGGGGAAACGGATGTCCACAGTACATGGAAGTGTGGTGTTCAGACTTCCATCAAATACCTTACTGTTACCTTCACAGGAGCTGAATTCAGTTCCCTTTAGCTCTTCCTGCAGAACAAATACAAGGCCGTGAATAAAAGCTGAAACTAGGTTTTGCCCTACCTTCACAAATAAAACGGTGCGTAAGTGCGAAACAAAACAAAACACGGTTCTTCCCAAGTGAGTCTGTGCAAACAAATCACTGCCCCAGCGACCATAGGCAAATACAGGAGAATAAATATCAAAACCAAGGGTGAGGAAAACCACAAAAAAAGAGAGAGAAAAACAAACAAAAAGAAGCTGAAAAATCAAATACACTTCAACAAATTGTCTCAAATACGTGCTCACACTCCCGGGCTGTAATGGAGGCCACTGGAGTTTTCGAGTTTTCCTGTAAACCCAGGGAGAGGATGTAGATGGAGATGCCCTCTAGGGAAATGGAGATCATATACTTTTGATCTTAACTTCTAAATGACCTCGAACCAGACAAGATTCCACAAGGAGCACAAAAACATCATATTGGCACTTGATACACTGGATTGGCTCACCTCAGCGAGGGAAGAGTCAGACAAACTCCTCTTCAACCACATGTTGTCTGCCACTGGCTGAACCTTCAATAAACGCAACTCATCCTCGCGTGCCTGCACAAGAGACAGTTGGTCTTAGTAACAATACATATCCTGCTCTTAGAGATACATTTCTGAAGGATTGATTAGTCAGAAAAAAAGGTCAGGTGCGTGGGACAGATCTACCTGGCGGATCCGGGAGGCCTCTTTACTGCTGGGTGTCACTGCAGCGTTCAGCTGCTGTTGGATGCCATGCACAAAGCTGGAGAGATTGAGTGTGCAGGGGGTGGTTGAGCGAACAGGGCTGTTCAGAGGCGTTGGAGCTTTGAAGCGCTGCAGGCGAGAGCTAAACTCTCCTTCACCTTTCATAAAAATACACATTCAGAAAGCTGGCCACAATTAAAGAGCATCTTTGACATATACACAATGCATTAAATAAAGAAGCATAGTGAAGCCTGTGTGTAAGAAAATACTCACCAATGTGACAGACCGCCGAGGTCATGCCATCAATGCAACCCTCAGACCCGGGGTCAGACAGGCAGCGCTGGACTAACCCAGTCCCACCTGACCAAACAGAAAAATGCCAATTCATTACTAAACTTCAGAAATATAATTACAAAACCTGATTAATAGCATATTGACAGCACAATTCTAAACATATTGAGGCAATAAAATAAGCATGCATTATTAATAGAGATTGAGAACGTAAGATAGTTAAATAAATAACATGGCCATTTTAACATCAAGATTTTACATTCAAGTTCACATTTAAAGGAAAGAGCATTTTGTAGATGATTTAGTTGGTCAACATTTGCTAAACACATTTAGTATACATTCCCAAATTTCTAAAAGAGGAGTGTCTGAACAAAACAAATAGTAACAATATAGAGACAAATAACAGAAATGTAAAAAGCAAAACTTATTTTACTCTCAGGAAACATGATGCACCAGTTTTACTTCATAAATCTACATAAACAGTATAAAACAAAACACATTTTTCTCAAGCAAAATGATTTTGGAATGTAATGGAAAATCAACTTACAAGTTCAAAGACATGAAAAACTCATGAAAAGTTCATATATTTGAGTTGGCAGAGTGATTTCACAGAAGGATCAATCTGAATTCTTACCATCTCGTCTCTGGCTGAGTTGCTGGACCCTGGAGCGGATGGAGGATATGGCTGGAGTGTCTGGTTTCATCTCTAGCTCTGCCAATCTCAGGCGTGTCCTGGCAGGGGATTTTGTGGGGTCCAGGTTCTCATCTCCCCCTGCCAACCGCCTTTTCTTCAACAAATTTTCAAGTTCTGAAAAACATTATGTAGCCTAATGGTTAAACTGACAGTGTCACATATAATCTGTGTGTATAAAGAATAAAGCTCAGCTGAAAATTAATGAACTCAAGCTGCTGTATCTTATACTTTTCAACAATTAACAAATTAATACGCTCATAAATGCTGTGTCTAGGTAGGCACTTGCACACTGGTTTGTGTGTATAAAGCGGAAATGAGGTGAGAGTCTTACCAATACAAGTTGAAGGGTTTTCCTCCAGTGGATCTCTCGGTCTCTTTTGATTTTCCATCTTTTAACCTGACAGTTGAAAAACAGCTTTAAGTTCAACGAAATTAAGTTTAATTTAGACTTTACAACATATTCAAGTAAAAGAGACTGTCCAGTCATAAATCATCTGTATCTGAGATATCATGAATGATAAGGCTATATGAAATTCGACATATTTAGAAGTGTTACAAACTTTGTTTACATAGCACAGTAGAACAATTTATAGTTTCACTTCAAATCTTCATATCATCAAGAATAAGCTTCGACCGTTGACGTCAAGATTACGGATTAATCTATACGATCGGAAAAGACATGTTTTTCATGAATCGAGTTTACAAGGCCAATGCGCTGCTAGCAAGCAATCATTGTTGAACATTGTTGAAAATACGAAATCCAAAATGGTTGGAGTCGTCAAGAGTGAAAAGCTATGGTACGCGTTTAAATACATTAAGTAATTTTTGTCAGTTTTATAGTTAAATATATTTGTCTTACTCTTACCTCAGTAAAGAACCGTGTCAGAGTTGGAAGAGTTTTCAAACGTCTGTCTGTCAGCTGAGCTCGAGAGAGAGTTTGAATTTCCGCGGGCGGTACGCGCATGCGCAGAGCATCGGCTCAGGTCAATCCGCAGAGCCCTCCAGTGGCCTGATGATTAATGGCGTTATGAGATGCAGAGATTTACATATTTGCACAAATTTAAAATATGATACTTATATAATGTTCAGTTCCTTTGTACATGTTATGTATGCCTATCATTAGGTGTTGTGTAACAGATAAATTGGTTTAAGCATCAGCTTAAGAGAAATTCTCATTCTTATTAAAAAACATTCTACATATCTGACTACAAACGTCATTGCAAGATACTAACAACTACAGAATTTAGACCAGACGGTAAAATGTATATTTTACTTTATATGAATCATTTTGGGGTGTTTTATCATTATTTTATTTCATAACCTTTTTCTGATAAGGCATAACATAATATTTCCATGTTCAGAGACTACATTAGGACTTAAAATGCTCTGTGGTTGCTTCTATCTTTGTGCCATTCTGAAAAATCAACAGATCAATGTGATAATTTGGATGAATCATTTTAATAACAAGATAGACTGAATATAACAGACATCATAAAAATACAAAGACAAAACTCTGCAGTAAATATATTATCCCATTTTAAAATTTCCAAAAGAGGAGTCTCTGAAGTCTGCCAAATAGTAACAATATAGACACAAGTAACACAACTATAAAAATCACAACATTGTTTACTACCAGAAAATATGGTGCACGTTATTACTTCATAAATCTACACAAGCCGTGTAAAGCAAAGACAATTTTTCTCAGCAAAGTGATTTTAAAATGTACTTCCAAGTTGACACAACCTATTAAAAAAATCCATAAAACCAGCCCCTATGACCTTCATACTTTGCACTACAAATATTATCAGTTGAACCATTGCCAAGAATTTTGTTGTGGTACTTTGACACAACCTATAATCACTACAAAGTGCAAAGTGAAAATGACTTCATAGCACAAGCCAAGACAGCTCAGAAACAAATAACATACAGCAGAAGCCAGGTGTGCTAAATTCATGTAATATTCAGACTGCACAGAAACTTAAACTTAATGCAAGTGATATTATTGTCTTATGGAAAAGCTATGGAATTAAGAATTTTTGTCATTCTAATTCTACTGTTGTGAAAATTACACTTAAATGACCACTTCTATGAACAGCTATACATATTAAAACTATAACGAATGATTTGTAGACATTAAATATAAAAAACTGCCTAATGTAACATAAAACATAGCCAGATTAAGACATGACCTAATGTACCTTCACATTTGTAACCTTGCATCATTTAAAATGAACCAGTGAATTCTACCCATTGTTTGTATTCACATTTTCCAAAACAAAATGCAAGAATCTGTTGTGAACTCAAATTAAAGTCACCTGCAGGGATTTTGAGGTGTATGCAGTGCACTGGATGAAACAATATAAAAGACAAAAAAACGGCCTAAAAATGCATAAAAAAAAAATCTCAGCTGAAAACAATTCTTCAACTCTAATTGTATATGTATGAAACTTTAAAATGTTGTTCTTTATTAGTTTTTAGTTTTGTTGAAGTTCGGGTTAAAGTAAATCACGGTGACAGTGATGTCATCACGGTACATGCGTGCTAAATCGCTAGGCAGAGCCAGCATGGTTGCCAATCTCTCCTGGTCCATCTCACCATACTCATTTGTGCCCAGCGCATGGCGAATCAAGTGTGTGGCTCCATTCAAATCCAAAGCGGGTGTTGCCCTGGCCCGTCGCCGCAACAGCAGCTGCTGCATTTGTCCCAAGTTGAGCTGGCTGGCTGAAACTGGATCCTGCAGATGAATACCTGTCAGATGTTCCGCCACAAGCCTGACTGCCTCATCATTGTTCATCTCGTCCCAGAGACCATCAGAGGCCAAAATCAAAAATCGGTCCTGTGGCCGCAACTGGTGGTAGGTGACATCTGGTGTGGCCTCCAAGTAAGGTGGGGTGAGATAATTAGGTGGAGCATACTGATAAAGATTCAACGCTTCCAAATCCGACTCTCCATTCTCTAGAACACTCTGCTGAAGCTCACGACTCCACTTAAAGCGCACGTCGCCGAAAGCACGCAATGGCATCAGGACCCCGAGCAGCCTGTCATCTACGATTACGGTTTGCCGTTCACTGGCCGGGTGCTGCCGACATATCCGCTCCAGCTCGGTTACATTGGCAGCGTTGTGGTCTTGTGTGAGTGGAAGAGCACTCCAGCTCCCATCATCCTCCTGGACACCCAACACTGCCCGACAGTCTCCTGCATTTGCAACATGCACACCCTCTGGTCCAACGTGAGCCACACAAGCTGTGCAGCCGGCGAAGGCTGCCTGGATGGCCGTGTTCCGCATCAGGTCATTTGCGAGCGGCACCTGCGCCTCAAGGGAAAGATCCGTGTCGAGTCGTTGGAACGCATAGCCGAGAGCATCATCAGGGCACATGCCGTCACCGTGTTCTTCACTTGCCAGAAGCTCCTGCCAGTAAACACGCAAATGTTCGACGTAGAGGGCTGCTGACTCCCTGTAGTTGTAGTCATTATGGTGCTTATACCACTGCAGGATGGGCGGCACGGGGCGTACGGTCTCCATGGCGGCCTCTAGATCCTCCAGGACAGACTCTGCCATCATCGCCACAGCAATGTAATAAGGCAGGCGCTCGCTGACAGCTTGAGCGCATGCATGTCCGCCGTGTCCATCAAACACGCCGAAAAGCATGCCACGAGTCTGCAGGCAGTTGGCGCTGCTGCGTCGGTCCTCTAGCGGAGTGTTGGCTGAAAGCTGGTTACTCTCAAACCTCAGCACCGGACTGGGACCACCACGGCCATCAAATTCTGGAATACGAACGGACTGCTCGTTAGCACACAGAACAGCATTGATTTGCAGCCGGCTCAGCTGGAAGTCCATGTCATGTCTTGGAGCACACAGCGTGTTCTCTCCTTCTTGTCCTGAGCTTCCATCTGATCGACCACTACGGGAGGAGAAGCTCCGGACTTGAGAAGGGAACAGGCAGGTTCTAAACTGTGCATCAGGTAAAACATGCTGGCTGGCTGCAAAGAAACGGGACAGATGTCTTCCGCCAGTGTAAAAGAGGAGTCTTGAATGCAAATAGCCAGACATTACTGCCTGGATGCAGTGACTGAAGCAGTCTACAACTCCAGCATCTGGGAAAACACAATGTGAGATCACATTTAGTAACAGACAGTCTTAAATTGAAATGAACAGCAATATGTTGTGCAGATTAAAAGTTGCAAAAATAGTTGTTTTTACAGGCTCACGTCAGTGATGTAACCAACAAAGATTAAAAAAAACGTTAATAGATACAGAGTTATGAACTATTCCAACTCTTAAATCAAGCAAAACCTTTAAACTGCGGATGCGTCTGTAATGTAATAAATTAAACATCGTCGAGAGTCAAAATAAAATCGATAAAGACATACGTATAAACACAGTTTCGATATAAACCATGGTTTTAAAGTGAAACGTGCTAGCTTTACAAGCTAACATACCGGCTTTCGAGATGAAATTGGCACAATGGTTAATTTTAAATTGTATTTATGTTTGTGTGCAGATTGTGTAATTGAATAGATATGCTGGAACTGCCAGTGGAACAACTTCCTCAAAGAGCAGCTTCATTATGAGTTAAATGCTGAGTCAAAAAGACATACCTGGCTCTCTACTCGCCGAATGATTCTTCTTCTGCAGTGCTTTACAGTTTCATCGCAGCAGGTTGCAAACATGCAGATCCCAGCGCCCCCTACAGTCCCTTGTGTACTCAACATTTTACAGATTACTTTTTATATATACACACACTGTGTTTTTTCGTAACTAAACAAATATACATATAAATGTGCGTCCAAAATAATAATATTACGATATTACGAATTACGATTTTCATTAACTATGTTGTTTTCATGAGCGGCTCAAATCACGTGATTCAAAAGAACGTCACGCGGGAGTATGAAGATCTTCCGTTGAAATGTCGTTAATCAATCAATAAAACGAATCCGAGAACTGAAGGAATTTAACCACTCTGAGGCTGGATTCATCATAATTAAAACATTTATTTTGTAAATACTTTATGATTGTGGTCCGTGGATATGATGTAAACTATTCAATCGTGACGGTAAATATTGTGGCGTCCAGTGAAGTTGACGAAATATTTACTTATAGTTATTGCTATTTACTGACTGACTGTTAATAAGTTACCATATTCTAACAACATTTGTGATGTTGTTTTTTGCAGGATATAGTGACACTAGTTTGAGCGCATTGGTGGAAAGGATGGCTTAATGAATCCAATCAAGTGAAAAATGGAAGGTCAACATCATATCATTAATTACAGAATAAGTTTAATTGTATCAAACAATATGATATCTTTCATTAACAACATTAGCAAACACAATTACATAACATAATATAGATAGATAACTGCATAACTAAATATAATTTATTCATAGGTGTGGGTATTATTAATCTGTAAACAATTATGTAATTTTTTATTGACTAATGAAAGTTATGAGGTTATTGTATCAGTTTCTAGTAAAATGCTTTACCATCTCTGGTTTGTTTTCTATTGAAATGTAACATACTGAAGTTGCAACACACACACACACACACACACACACACACACACACACACACACACACACATATTATATATATATATATATATATATATATATATATATATATATATATATATATATATATATATATTATATATATATATATATATATATTGTGTTTTATTGCACAGTAAGTTACCCATCTATTGTAGAGATCCAAGTAGCCTATGTATTTTGCTTTACAAGCTAAATGATTTAAGTGTTCACTTTTTCAGCTACTAAGACAGATTTGCGTCTGTTACTGGAATGTCTGAAATACCAGATGAAATGGCCTGGCTCACAGAAACAAGCTCTTCTCACTATCATCTCAATCTGCAAACAAAATGGTCTGATTTACAGCTCAGAACATACTCATGATATGACACAAAAACATGACCTGCCTCAAACAAACTTGAAAATATTTGATTGTCTTTAATGATTTTTCTGTATCAGATCAGTATGTGGAGTTCTTCAGAGAGATTGGAGGAATTTCCTTCATCTATAACCTGTCAAAGTCCAGCACTTTCTCTCAGGTTAAAGAGACTGCTCTATTTACACTTGCATCCTTAGCTGAATTGCAAGGTTTGTATACAATTTATATATATATATAACACATTTGGTTTTATATTTGTATTGTTGAGATTTAATATTTAACTATAAATTCTCCCTGCAGAGAGCTGTAAACAGACACTGTGCAGAGAGGAGACGTTTCGTGACTTAGCACAACATCTGGAACAGAAAATGCCACTTACGGAGAAAAGAGTAGCGGTGTACATGCTGTCTGTATTGGTTGCCAACAACAGTGAGATTCACTATAAAACTTGCACCCATTGAGACCATTCCTGTGCTGATAATGTATTTTTATAGAGTTAGGAGAGAACAGGTTGTCAATTCACAAATGGTTTATCTGTGTTTTGTGTTCCAGGATGTGGACAGACTCTTGCTAAGACCTCCAGATGTATCGAAACCTTGCTCAATTTGTTCAGGTACACATATTAGGTCTAGTTTGTTCAGGTATGCATCATTATTTAATGTATTTAATATCTTTACATTTAAATCTGATGTCACATAACCCCTGAAGGGTGCTAATTGCAGCGAAAATGAAAAAGTAAAGTGTATGGCGTCAATCTGCTATAAATAGTTTATGTTTAAATAATACTATGTTTAAATAGTTTTATCCCAATTAACACCTATAGGCAGGAAACTCCTGTGGAGAATACGTCACAATATTTGAATGATAATAAATGTCAAAAATGAAACCAGTGGTTCGTAAACCATATTGGCAAAGCATCTTCAATGGAAAGTAAATTAGGGATTGTCCAGCCAAAAATAAAAATCCTGTCATAATTTATTCACCATCATGTACAGTAGTTCCAAAACTTTGACTTTTTTTCATGTGATATTTCCTAATAGTTATTTTATTTATTTAATATTAATTTTTTTATTTTGTGTTCCATATAATATAGAAATTAATACAGGTTTGGAACAACATGAGCGCAAGCATTTTCATGTCTTTGGTGAACTATACTTCAAGTCTCCAAGACTGGATAAATGAAAACATTCCCAAACAAAATGTAATATGCTTCCCTACTTGGTGTGGAAGAGGAAAATTTCAAGCACTGTCTGGTGTTTGTTAAAGTGATTCACAGAAATCCAGATAAACATCTGGAAATTTACTTAAACATTCCTTTGCTGCTCGACAGGACCAGATTTCAGTTTATTTTCTTTCTTATGCCACTTTTCAGGCATAGTTTTCCAGATCCCAATGACTCTTATGAGCAGCTACAGTTGTGGGCCACTGTTTCTAGTGCTCTCTGTGGCTCTGTCAACAACCCTCAGAATGGTATGGTTATGTTCTCTATCCCTTCTCTCCCATTTACCATCATTAAACCCCAAAGTGTTATGTAGATTGAGAGAGAGATTTTTGAACACTTTGACAATCTTCCAATGTGTTTGTTTATGACAGAGGAGAATCAGAACGCATGTATGCATGTGTTTCCCCTGGTGAAGACCTGGCTGCAGGAAGTGGCATTGCCCAGGGCAGATTTGGCACAGCCTATATGCTCATTTATTGGCATGACTGTGGCAAACAACCGTGAGCACAAATCACATCAAACCAAAATAACATAATGGCATCTTATGCACTAACTTTCCTCATCTTATATGAATGTGTTTTTCAGCTTGTGCTCAGGAGTATTTTGTGTCAGTGGGAGGCCTGAGTTCACTCTCAGACACTCTTACCAGAGTTTTGTCTCAGTCGCCACACAGTGCTGCTGCTTGTAAGATGGCAACGGTTATCACTAAAACACTCTCGGCCTGCATCTCAAACAACGGTAAGATGAATGCATGCACACGCCAAGAGAACCATATTGGGTTGTTTTGAATGCTCTATTCCCTTTCTCTTTCTGTCTCAGAGCAGTTGGTATCTTCTTTATCAGAGTTGAGGGTTATTCCAGGGCTGTTGTGTCTGTTGTCCAGCCCAAACCTTGACCAACAAGACCGGCTCGCCGTGGTGCTGACGATTGGACACCTCACGGATGCCTGTGGTGAGTGTGTTGGTAAAAGACATGCATTCCACCAAATTCAAAAATGATATGCTGCACTACAAAAAAAATGAAGGAAGTATTTTTAAGTATGAAGTAAGAGCAGGCAGGCATTGGGACATTGTATATCATGAAATTGAATTTTGATGATGCATCATAAGACATTTCAAACCTCTTGTGTGTGGGAAGAATTATCCAAAAAGAGTTCTCTAATGCCTACTTCAAAAGCTCACCAGAAACTACTTAGTCTGGGTCCCTTTAAATTACTATAATGATCAAACTTTCATCTGTGATAGACCAATGCAGATTGGAAATCAGGGTTGCATTCAGTTCATACACAAGCAAAGCTCCAGTATATAAGTGCTTGCAAAGTGAACTCTAGATTCAAATTTCAGATTTTTTGTCATTCTCAACACATTTCTGCAATTAGCCAGATGCACTTAAAGGAAGTGCATCTGAATTTAAACCAGCTTTTTATTGTTAAAATGTCGGTAGTATTCAGTATGTAAATGAATACTGTGTACTCTTTTTCTGCATTACCTGCACCCAGATATCCCTGTTTATTTGTTAGAAAACATCCATCTTATGAAGCAAAATGTGTCATTTTTTGTCATCCAGAGGACTTTAGACAGCTCTAGGGATTTTTGTCTAGTTATGTAGCAGCACCAATTTCAAAAAGTTTTCGCATTACATTTGCATAGCCAAGCTTAACAGACATTTAAGATAATATTAAATTAAATGAGGATTTGCAAATGAATTAAGATTTGTCTTCATTCTTATATCAATATTTTTTCCAGAATCTGTTTAACCATATATGGGTGCTTAAAGGCCTGTTTACACCAAGAGCCATAACTATTACGATAAAAGATATAGTTTTAAAAATCATTCTAAATATAAAAGAATATACAGAATCCACAACACAACGATAATGGCATGAAGAAACAATTTCCTCGGAATCACTTTAATAACGATTTTGTTCCAGCTGATGAGCGATAAATACATTGACAACCAATCAGTTTCCATCCTGCTTTAAAGAGCTTGAGCATTAAAGTGACAGACGACACATCTGTAGCGGATGCTTAGAATGAACATAATGAAATTGTGCATTGGTTTTGATGCTAATGTAGTTATTCTTATAGTTATATTTATAGTTATCGTGAAAGGGCCTTAGCACTGCAAATAATTCAACTAACAGTATTTGTTTACATAACAGTATAGCAGTTTTGTTTTGCTTCATTTCAGGCACTGAAATCTTAATACAAATCTTGTATGTTGTTGTAATTCTTCTGTCTGTTCTCTGTCTATGCAGTAGAGCATCAATCTCAGTTGTTGTCGGCTGGAGGTTTGCCAATTATGATTTCGCTGCTCACTGAGGCCAGTGATGAAGAGGTCAGAAAGGCAGCTGTGTTTGTACTGCACACCTGCAAAAGAATCAGTGAGTTTTTAATATACATGTTCACACTATATGGCTGTAGTAGCTAGTGATGGAAGTTCAGGTCATTTTACTGACTCTGATCTTTATATTTTGTACAGCAAAATGAACAAACTCATTTGTTCATTTCTGCAGAATTCAATTAAAAAGTTACATGTTAATAATTCCAAAGTCAACGTCTCTAGCCAAATTATGAGAAACAGAAATGATTCATTATTTCGTGACAGCCACTTAAGCTCTGCAATCTGTACAAGAAACAGAAATGATTGGTTCACCTCCTAAGTCTTCTGGTCCGAGTCATTCGTTCTTTTGTCAGGGAACAGCTCTATAGACCGAAGCTATGCCGTCTGTAACGGAAACAGAAATGATTAGTTCACGACACGGTCCTACTCCTGAGTCTTCTGGTCCGAGTCATTTGTTTTTTTTGTCACACGATTGCTTCACAGCTCAGTATTACAGTCAATAATACTAATTTAATGTTGCATTTAAATTGTAAATTTGTTTAGGAATTATTTAGTGCAAGACCATAGTTGAATAGTTCCATAGAAACACAGTTGCTTCAGACAAGCTCTTCTTGGCCAGACAAAAACAGATGGGTCAAGAGCAGTTGTGTTTAAAACATCATATGGTGACAAGGTGGAATTCAACATTCTACATGTTGAAAAGATTCACTAAAATCAAGGATCCAATCATCTCCACCCTGACATTCACTAAAGGCGGGCATACACTGTGCGATGTCCGTGTGATTTCAGCAAGGTTACCTACTCACACTGAACGAGTAGATCGCATGCGATGTAAAGCCAAAGCTCAGGATTTATGCGGCTTGACTGCTCACACTATACGTGTGAAATATGTGCGATAAACCCCCGAGCCGGGTATCCAGGGATATTGTCAAAACAAGCATCAGCTATCAATATCAAAATGATTTAGCATTTCCAATTTATGTATTAAATTATTAGTAGTATTATTGTATTACTATTATTATTATTAGGGAAGGCCTAGGCTACTTTTATTATTAAATTGATAGGCTATTATAATTAATTTGCCACGCAATATTTTTATTATTAAATTGATAGGCTATTATTAATTTGCCACGCAATAATTTTAACGCATCTCCGCATAACCAACGTGCTGTGAGGATAATAAAAGATTACATAGAAGCTTACTCCTCGTTTAAAATTGTCTAAAACATTTAGGTTGATTACAATGAATTATAGGCAGGCATATAATTAAAATTAATAACAGTCTATATGTCCGAACACTGCAATCATTAGTTATAGTTATTAATAAAAATTAAAAATAGCAACAGTAATTTGTAGCTAGTTTGAGCTACAGAACTTAAAGATCTCCCTCTTTTCATTTTCTTTCTTGCTGCAGATGAAATAGTTAAACTTCTGTTTTTGCGCAGGCTCAGTGAGGGAAAAAACACTGAGTTTTGGGCAATCGATTTGTAGCTTTGCTTCAACTGTGTGATATAGTCAGTCACAACTCACAAGGAGTGACCAAAATTTCTGACATGCCAGAAATTCATCCGACCATCCGATTGCCTGTCGGGAGAGGTTAATCGCCCCTCGTTTCTCCCTGTACACTGCACGAACACTGCACGACAGACGACGCACGACAAAGCTGAAAATCGGCCTGACCTGAAAAAGAGTCACACGAGTCAGAATTCGGCTCAAAATCGGACAAAAATCGCACAGTGTATCTCTGCCAACCTTGTCGCCAGATGAATGGGAAATTGCCAGAGAAATTGTGAAATTTGAACAAAAGAGTGTTTACTGTGTTTATAATATCTAGTGCAGGGGTGTCCAAAGTCTGGCCCGTGAGCATAAGCTATTAAAATACACTACATTTGGCCCGCCACACATCATTTACAAATCATGCAGTTTTTCAGTGTCAACACAAGGTGGCAGCACTACATTTTAGGCCAGGTGTTGCAGTAAGCCTTGAAACAAACTTTGATAATGATAAGCGCTGCCGTTTCTGTTGCTTAAGAGAAACAACTTCTAAACTATTTTATTTATTATGACCCAAAAAAAAAACAGCGAGTGAATTATGCTTGATTCCTAAAATACAAAGCAGTGTCAATGCTGAGTGGTAACTGCTATATTTCTATACTGAACGATTTTTTTTAATCACACATTACAAAGGAAATAAATCATACAACAAGTGGATGTATCATTAGAGGAAAAAACATCTGATCCAAAATTAGTTCAATAGTCAAGTCAATAAAATGGGATTTCCCTTACATTTGTATTATGATTTTTTTTTCTGAAGAGAAGATAAATGTAAATCCACTGTAAATAAGTATCTTGCTTTATCAACATGATTTTCCCCATCATATGTATAAAGTTAGTTAACCAATAACCGACAACTTATGGAAAAGATACATCTTGACAGAAATTAAAAAATTGTAAGAAATAAAAAAATCTAAAATTTGTGACCAGAAATGCATCATGTAATTGTAAGGGTAAAATAAAACCTAACTGTGTGCTCGATTGTAAGGAAGGTTGGGTAATAATAACTATTATGTTTGCAATACAGAATAAATGCGGCCGTCACATCACATGACAATAGATC
Source organism: Chrosomus eos (assembly GCA_036326025.1). Lineage (NCBI taxonomy): Eukaryota > Metazoa > Chordata > Actinopteri > Cypriniformes > Leuciscidae > Chrosomus > Chrosomus eos. The sequence goes on along the minus strand of CM070824.1, from coordinate 30,734,794 downwards.
GAACGACTTAAACCAGAAGATTTGGAAGGGTAAACTAATCAGGTGTGTTCGTCTTGAAGTAGCGCTGCACAGACCAATCGGTGTATGACATCAAAGTACAATGAGAGCGATACTAAAGCATATGGAGCCATCTGCTCTCTAATTGCTCTCGTGATACTTGATGTCATACACTGATCGGTCTGTACAGCGTCGCTTCAAGAAGAACACACCTACTATTTTTTTTTTTTTACGGTACACACTGCATAGCTTCAGCCTATGGGGATGTCACATGACAAAAGAACGAACGACTCAGACCAGAGGACTCGGGAGGTGAACTAATCATTTCTGTTTCCTATGGGATGATTATAGTATCAAAATGATTAACACGTGCAAGCACACTTATCAATGAACTTGATACATGTTGCAGAAATGTTTTATCCATGCCTTTCAACTTGCGTGTGAAAAATTCAAAATTGAATGAATGTGAAGCAATTTGTACAAATAGAGACATTTTTGTGAATACAAATGTTTTCCTTTGCATTAGTGTATCATCATTTGCACATACAACACAGAAGATGTGCATGTGTGGATCAGGTGACGCGCGTGCATTCATTGACTCGTTTCTGAGTCGATCCTATTTTGATTCATTTGGATTTTGAGACTTTCATTTCACGGGTTTCGCCTTGCACGATCCACACACAGCTGTCTGAGAAAACCTGCTACCACTAGATGGCAGTATTCTGCTAAAACAGACAACGGCAGCATAATCAGGCGTTCTTCCGCATTTAAGACGCTTAATGAGAGTGATATTGAAGCACCAAATTTAGTACACAATAATATAGGCCTACCCTATTAATAAAGCATATGTTATAGAGGAAACATTAGATCAGATTATGAACAACACCCATAGAAAACCATTATAAAACGCTTAACGTGCAATCGCGCGTTGCATGTTATGTATTGGCTACTGAGTTTAAATATCACCGTTACTGCTTAAGCTTTTTCTTTATGATATGCTCTATGGGAGGAAAACTATATAGGCTACAGACAAGAGACTACATGAACGCAACGCACGGCGTTTCAAGCTAATCACATTTTAGAATTTTAAAATTGCAGCTACAGGCCAGTTGATTTTCAATTAATATTTCAACAATGGTTGCATATTGTTAAAACTCATCGTGCTATAGGCCTACTATAGCCTATAACAGTGGCTTAAGGGTCAAGGGAAAACAAACGTAGGCTACTGCGAAAATCGTCTTTAATATTTAAAAACAGACATTTTCAAATTCCAAAGCTTGTATACTATGTATACAATGTGTAGTCAGATAAAAATAAGCATATAATATGAACGCAACTGCGAAATTTCACCTTTTTTTAACAGGAAGGAATTTTTAATTAACTTGAAACGCCGTGCGTTGCTTTCATCATGATTCACTCAAATGAATCATGTCTGTAGGCTATATAGTTTTCCTCCCATAGAGCATATTATAAAGAAAAAGCTTAACGTCAATGCAGTAAGACGGTGATATTTAAACTCAGTAGCCAATACACTACTGAACAGAACATGCAACGCGCGATTGCACGTTAAGCGTTTCATAATGGTTTTCTATGGGTGTTCATAATCTGATCTAATGTTTGCCTCTATAACGTATGCTTTAGGGTAGGCCTATATTATTGTGTACTAAATTTGGTGCTTCAATAGGCTATCACTCTCATTAAGCGTCTTAAATGCGGAAGAACGCCTGATTATGCTGCCGTTGTCTGTTTTAGCAGAATACTGCCATCTAGTGGTAGCAGGTTTTCTCAGACAGCTGTGTGTGGATCGTGCAAGGCGAAACCCGTGAAATGAAAGTCTCAAAATCCAAATGAATCAAAATAGGATCGACTCAGAAACGAGTCAATGAATGCACGCGCGTCACCTGATCCACACATGCACATCTTCTGTGTTGTATGTGCAAATGATGATACACTAATACAAAGGAAAACATTTGTGTTCACAAAAATGTCTCTATTTGTACAAAATGCTTCACATTCATTCAATTTTGAATTTTGCACACGCAAGTTGAAAGGCATGGATAAAACATTTCTGCAATATATATCAAGTTCATTGATAAGTGTGCTTGCACGTGTTAATCATTTTGATACTATAATCATCCCATAGTTTCCAGTCTATGCAGGAATGAAAGAATGTTGTGCATGCACGGTCAACACAAAATGAACTAATCACTCTCTGAGACAACTGAGAAGATAAAAGATTAGTTAAAAATTAACTATCCATCACTAGTAGTAGCATGCAGAAGTTAGCATGCAGGGAACAAAGAAATATGTAGAGATTTTTTTTTTATATATATAAAAATGCAAATAAATGTCTTCATGAACACACCTGAAAATAAAAGACCTTATTCAGGACAATACAAATACAATAGATGCACACTGCTGCCTTAATTGCAGTGGTGATGAAATGCTATTAACTTCAGGTGCATCATATCACACAGCAGCACTTGGTAAACATACCCCTTCTTTTTAAGTCCCCCGACAATCAATAATTTTATAAACTAATATAGCAAGCATTACATAATAAAGAGGAACAAAGAAACATATTAAAAGCAACAGAGTGCTTTCAGTATTTAAGAGTAGGCTATATCTAAACGTTTTCCATTCAGGAGAAGTGAGTGATTTTTCTCTTTCTAAGCTTTACTGTTGTTTGATTATTACTGATGGCATCATAGTAATATGGCTGCATTCACACTAATGCACAGATCTCTAGAAATATAAGATGTTTTGTCCTGTCTGTTAAATCCCTTAAGACACAATTGATTGTGTTTACTGTATTTTTGTAAGAAAAAATAAAAGCGAGAGTGCGCGAGTTACTCACAGTGCATATCCTGTGCAATGAAGCCTGTGAATGTTCTTGTAATTCGCTACAACCTTTCTAAACTTTATGAAAGATTATTTTATGGAAGGTTCAAGTGGTGAATGTGTGTTTGAGGAATTGAACGCAAGCAGAATACGGATGTTTCTAAAGCATACAAAATGTCATCATGTGTTTGTGGTTAAAAACTAGGCTCAGAATCGATTCTGAAACTCTCAGGATCAATCCAGAATCGTTTGAGAGAGAATCGCGATGCATCGTTTTTTACACAATGGCAAGTGGAAATATTGGTTTAATTCAGTAATATGTTTTAACCAGAAATTGATTATTTGGAAAAAATTATTTGGCCTGGTTCTGTGGGGGTGCTTGAGGGAGCTAAGTACTCTCAAACGAATACAAGAGCACTGTAATAATAATATCATATTGACGAAACAGATTTGGTGAACGCTCCAGTGCGTATTTGTGTTTGCACTGGAGAATGTCAAATGTTTTTATTTACTGTGTGTTTTTCAGCGGTGAGCAATGTTGCCAATCACAGACATGTTTGGTAATCTCTTGAATGCAGTGAGCAATTTACACGCTTGCGAAGTGTAGACACAATAGCTGTGTCTGAAATCGCTCACTCGTTCACTCCTTCACTAATCCCTATATAGTGAATGGCAGTTGAGTGCACTATATCTGCAAGGAGTGAACGAAATGAAGTGAGTGAATTCGGACGCTGACGTTTACACTGTGCGTCGGAGAGTTAGAGCTGTCGCAGAAAAGGCTTCGACACACGTACTGATAAAACTCATTTTATCTTACGTTACTTACTTTAAAAAATAATATTAACAACGATAACAATCATAATGACTTTATTTTGTAATTATATATACCTTAGTGCCAGCTTTGTAGTTTCATCGACTGAAATTGTAACTCTCACGCTCACAGATGACGTGGTCCTTGAGCGTCCTCAGGCGACCGTTATTATATTCGAATGAATACGCTTCCTAACGACCATAACGGATATTTTTAAATCATCCACCAAATTATCATCTCTCCCTTTACAGTTTAACGAGTTAACAATGCCACAAATTATAAAAACACACAAGTAAAACACATTAAATTGTGTTAATGCCTAAATAATATATTTTAATAAAAAAAAAACGATATAAATATAATTTAATTTTACAATTCATCTATATAATATTGTCTCAATGTTTTAATATGTTATATTCAAGTAATGATTAATAGAAAAATAAAATTAGCAGGAATAAGAAAGCTGTAATGTAATCTCTGGTTTAAATTTTCTCTCTCAGTTCTCTCCGCATTGGATTGTGGGAAATAGTGCTTCAGCAAGTGTACATCGAATGTACACTCAAATTCAGAGAGGATTGTGGGTAAAAGTAGGGAATGAATGTAGGGAATGATGTCGTTCACTCAGAATTCGGACACCACTACAAAATGGCCGACACCCGATTTAGTGCACTATATAGTGGATAGGGAGCGATTTCAGACACAGCTAATGTAATCAAGAAATTCATTGAGACATCTTCATTGAATATAACGAAACTTTGTGAGATCGCAATCTGAGATGAGTGACAGCTTTTTAGTGATTATAGAGGGAGCTGTCTTTCCGGGCTTTCTAGACTGTATATAATCTATTCCGAATTAGAATAAATAACAGTAATTCATATGATTAGCCTTTGGCTTGACTATGTTATCAAACAGCTAATAATGTGTTGCTAATATAACACAAACCATGTTCCCATTCGCCATCTCAGAGTAATACGGCTGCCTTCTAACACCACACAGACATATAAACAACATTAAAAACTTGATTTTCACCACAGAGGGTCTTTAACTTCTTGCTTCTATTAAACTTTGGCTCATGAGGATTGGACATTTATTTCCCTTTCCCACCCAGCTGAATCATTAGGCACAGACATGTCCAGTATGGATCTGCAGGAGAGTGAAAAAGAGAGACACTTGCGTTCAGCTGGAGAAATCCTCCAGAGAATACAGCATCTAGAGAAAAAGGTATTTGTAAATGTATATTTTTTCACCAAGTTTTCACGGCTATTGTGCATACCTGTAAATGTCATATTATAATGTGGATGAGACAGATATTTTGGGGTTTTTAACAGATGAAGTATCTGTTAAGATAACACCTCTAAGAGCATTCTTTTATTATTTTGTCAAAATTGCTTTAACCAGATTTGATAACATGGTAAGACCAAAGACAAAATGTGACTAAAAGCGTCCACAGAGGACTTTAGTTTTTTAATGTTTAACTTGAGCATGCTTACATTTTATGGTAAAGGAAGAGTGCGCTATTAATACATTCTTATTACTCTTAACTTTATAAGCCTAATTTTGTATTTTGATTCTCAGATGGGTGTGAAACTGTTGGAAAGAGCCATTGAAAGCCAGCAGGACAGCATGCAGAGGTCGGCCTCATTTGTGGAATGTAATGAGGCAATGTGGGAGGGCCCTGTGATGCAAAAGGTCAAAGTTCAACACCGAGTATGTGAGTCTCCGGCAGGAACTCTTGAACATCCAAACTCAAATGAAATACTGTACGACCAAGAGAGCTTGGTGAGAATCACATGTAAACACATACAACTTATAGTATTGTGTACATATTATTGAGCATTCTGCATCAGCAGTTTTAACAACATAAAATTGTGTGTTTGTGTATGTGAGCAGTGTGTCAGCTCTGAAGAGTGTCCTGCCCAAGTCACTCACTCCAAAGGCTCTAGCTGGGGAGAGAGCAAAGAAAGAGATATGAGAAAGAATGAGAGGAATATTGAGAAAAGTGACAACCAGGAGACGGGGAGAGAGAGAGTTGTGAAAAAGAGAGACATGGAGTGGAAAATGAAGTCTGAAAGAGTGGCGAAGAGATTAAAGATGATGAATTTGGACTCAGATCTTGATGGCAACAAACGTCTCCAGAACTGCAGCACGCCAACAAGGGGCGACAGAGATACACGGGGGTAAACCAACATAAATTAATTAGTCTTGCTATTACGGTTCTGCTTGATACATACACTGTTTCATTACATAGAGTTCAAACCAATGTCTTTTACAAAATATATTGTACACTTGTGGCCAGAGGAAAATGTGGTACGGATAGTACAGTTCGAGTTATTTTTGCTTTCCTCATTCCTAGTTGTTTTATTCCTGATTAGAATGTTCACATTAAATCCAGATTCACATCAAGCATTTCATGTCAATGACTTTTCAAGACAGAGTCAGTAAATATTTCCTCCTCGAGGGAGTGACATTTCTCTCTCCGTTTTATTTTTCTTGGGTTTCAGCCCAGATATTTTCAGACATCCTGATCCCATGAAGAGAAACCAGCGCACGCAACCTCCCTCAGATGGTAAATCTTTCTTAAAACATCACACTCTCTTTGGGCTAAATCACAGAAAACCTACTGATTTACTTTAGTAATCAAGTTGTTTGCTATTCATTTGATCTTTTAGATAATGAATTTGTGCTGTGTTCTGTTTTTAGATGAGATGTCTCTGTGCTCTGAGCTGTTAGACAGAGAAATTAACAGGTTTCTGAAGCCGCCCTCTCCCACTAAACCCAGCAATCTACGCTGTGCAGGTGTGTGTCTGTATAAATGCAAACAAACGACACATTAGATAATAAAAGCAATACATTCTCCCACTTTCTGGTTCTTCAGTACTCTCGTTGTTCTTTTTGTCTCACATATTCATTTTATCCATGCTGTCACATGCACACGCATGCACCTTTTCCATCTCCCAGGTTGTGTGAAACATATGAATGAGATGGACAGTCGTTCATTTGGCGCCGTGTTGCGTAGCTGCAGTTTTCATTGTGACTTTCATCTGGCGCTACAAGAGGTTGAGGATCGATTCAGGAGAAGCCAGCAGTTAGAGAAGACTAGCCACAATTTAACACATGCTCATATCAACACACATGGCAGAAACAGAGAGCACAGCACATGCACTAATGGGGATAATGAGAGGAGCAAGAGGGAAAAGCACAGACTGAATCACCAACCATCAGACGGATGTAAGAGACGGCATCTACACAGTCTTTCACAATGTCTTTGGGATTGTGGAGGAATGTGCACCTACCTCAAATGTTTAGAAAGTAGCTTTGATAGAACAAGGCCTGGAGAACAAAACACACCCTCACAAGTTACATTTATACATTTAGCAGATGCTTTCCTTCAAAACGACAATTTATGTTCAGACAAAATGTTAGGAATTATAATTATATACATATTCTGAGGATCTATTTATATTTTTTTACACACATGCTATATTGGGTTTTTTTGTGTATTTTGTGTTTTCTTTTCTGCTTTGTAATTCTCAGTGTTTCTTTCTTCAGGTTTTAGGCTTACACCACTAAGAAGGCCTTGTGAAACATATGGTAAGAAGTGCTACTTTCCTGTAGATGTATCTCAGTCGCTTTGAGTTTAATGGAGAGGGCTGTGAAATTTAGGCATTTATAATATCTGTGCCACTATTAACATCTGCAAAATGCCCTAAAGTTTGATAAACGATGTGTGTGCATGCAAAGAACTGGGTTATATAATATTAAATAAGGTGCTGTTCTGTAACACAAGACTCTCCTGTGTTTTCCACTTTTGTCTATGCTTCTGAAATGTCTTTCCAACTTTACTCTTTTTTTCCTTTGTGTCCTCCTTTTTCCCTCAGTCTCACTCATTCCATTGCTGAGTTGTGGTCTCTGAGTGCTGTTCAGTTGTTCCTATGTGGCTTCTTTCCCATAACCTCAAAACTTACTCACTAGACTTTCTAGAGATGTTCTCACTATAATTGTCAAGTAAATGGTAATGTACCATCATCCGGTTATTATCGCAAGTCTGGATAGGGCAATCTGGACCCCAATGAAAAATAAAAAATATTACAGTTTAGTGGCCATTATGCAAAAGTACTTTACCAATCAATGCTCCAATTGACCAATCAGTCAAGTATTCTAAAGGACCATATTTATTTCAGTGTTTCTGTTTCTTTAAATTAAATGTTTCTTTATTTATATGCATCCAGTCAACTAGAATAACTCTTCTAGAGATTCTATGATGATCTTGATGGATATCTTACATTTTATTTTTAAAAAGTGACGTTTACATGAATATGTAAATGTGTGCTACACGCTTTCCTCTCAATAGCAAAATAAACACACAACAAAAATAACAACGGTGAGAAAGCATCAGTTAAGATCTGATGAGATCATAGCAATGTGTATAGGTTTGCACCAGCTCTGTAATTCACTGGTAATGGTAATTGTATTATTATTTTAAAATTGCATTTTATTAATTTATAGTCTTGATACCTGAATGGAACAAGTAAATTATACGTTTGTCTAAGATTTAGACAAAGGAGTATATGTGGGTGTGGGTGTGAGAGAAAGACAGATAGTTGGAGCATATGTGTAGGTAAGATGGGTAACTAGATTATGGGTCCCTAGGGGTTCTGAGCTCTAGTAGTTATTGAGCTGTTACTATGGAGACTAGTCTGTTTTGTACCCCAGAACAAAGTCATTAGGACTGAGAATATGACCAGACACAAGCACACGCTCAGTTGCACTTACAGGATTTTCACACACTGTTTCACTTTAGATCATTGTGTTCCAGTCTGCTAATGCACACGTTCACATCTATACATGCACATACACACAAAGTGTTTTGTTCTTCTCAAGAGTTGATGGAATGAATGTCTTTCATGCTGAAAGAAAAAGGTCCTGCTAAAGAACGGTGTGTATTTGTTCTTAGGTTACTAGTACAGGGTTCAGTACTGTGTGTGCAGTTTCACAGTCTGCACACTAAATCATTCTAAAGATCAATACACCTCCCTGCTGCCCTGTGCAAGTCCTACCATTAGTATTGCTGTTGCCAGCATGGACACATTTTAAATGCTTTGGTTCTTTAATTCCAAAGAATTATTCTTCTCTTTTTGTTTTCTTTCAGGCCCAGACATGGAAAAGAACATGCATCACATACATAAGAAGAAAACCTCAGAATACTGGCTCCCAAAAAATGTATGGTACTGTTAGTTTTAGGTGAAAGGATTATATTATGATTTCACCCTAACTAAATCTGCATTGAACCTGGAACATCCTATGGCATTTTAGATGTTCAGGAAGTCATGCATTGTACAGTTTTATTTTCGTCATATTATTCTGAGCAGAATCAAAGAAAATGTAAAATGCAATACTTGCTCTTTCTCTGAAACAATGCAAAGATTAATTTACAGTATGAAGGCAATGTTCATATTTTTGCACTCAAATGCATAAACATCTTTAGTCCACATTTATTCCATAATTTGTAATTGTTTTCTCGTTTAGTCTTCAGGCAGACACCGAGAGAGGCAGAACTGGTCTGCTGATGAGTTGTGCTATCTCAAAATGGGTGTGCAAAGGTTTGGTCACTCCTGGAACTCAATCCTCTGGACGTATCCCTTCCAGCCCAGTCGCACCAATGTAGGCCTGGCCAAGAAGTACCAACACATGCAGGCATGACTTGACCAATAGTGAAGATATGTTTTCTGAATACTGAAACTTACAATATAAATTTAACAAAGTCAAGAATGCTCACTTAATATTTTAACTTAAAGAATTGCTATATTGTGCATAAAGAAGCCTTTTAGAATGTTTTGCATTGTGACATTCCTAATTTTCTTTAGTGCAATGCAAAAGAAAATCCTAATTTTTATTACTGTAATGCAAAGAACTACAATGTAAATAATATATTGTATTATCTGTTGTACTGTATTCATTTAACCATGACGTTAATTTAAAAAATCTATGCTTCCAACAGGATGATTCACATTACAGTAATGAGAAATGAGAGGGGTGCTCAATTTCACATTGTAAAAAATTATAATGGTACACATTGCATGTACACATAACGTTCACATAACCTTGTGTGAAATAAATATGCTAAATACATCAGATGGAATTTTTATTGCAGTGTTGGTACCTTCAGGGCTATGGAGTTATCTAGCTTTTATATTTTGAAAAGATGTGCACATATATTCTTGCTTCCTGTGTCATTTCCCCAGTACTGCTCTTTCAGAATCCTAATGTTTTTTTTTCTCTCTCTCTCTTTTACTGACAGAAAGCCAAAGCACAGGGTGTAGATCTGTCTGGTGGAGGAGATGGATAAAAACATCACCAGATAATCTCAAAATGGACTAATATTCTGCCATCTAATCTATAACGATTTTTCACAATTTATATTCTGTCTTATTTTTATAGAGTAATATATTGGATGTTTTTGTTTTTGAATTGTTTAAAATTGCCCTTATTTTGCTAGATAACAAGGTGATGTGTTAGAAAATAACTCAAGAGAAATGGAAAAAGAAGAAAATATTTTGTTTCTTATAAAGGTGTATTTTCCCTTAGGGAAACAGTTACCTGTTTATTTGTTTTCAGTCAAATCCACTTGATTTGCATGGTAGGCACATATTTGTATAAAGTTTACATTGTGCAACTGTTGATTCCCCAGTGTCCGTGTCATCTGTATTCCTCTTATGGCTGAAGTACACAAAGCTCTGTTATACAAGGATAATGAGGCATGGCATTTCCTTGAGATTCCAGCAAGCGAAAGCAGCTTAATATTTCATTAAAAACTTTGTTACACACTAAATACAGAAAACTCAGCGGAAGGATGTTTATTTATATAAATCCAAAGTTTCTTAGGACAAGAGCCAGAAAGTTAACCTCAAAAAAAAAAAGAAAGAAAAAAAGTCCCATGAGACCCCTTTTTCTCTGGAAAGAATGTTGCCCCTCTCCCCAGAAGCTTCTCTGAGAAAACTAAAGATGTGTGTAAGAGAGAGATAGTGCATGTTATCTTCCCAGAAACATCCCGGGAAACTCCTGTGTTTTGGGATAGTTCGTTCAAAACTATGTTGAGTTTGGTCTGTATTACTCCAAATTATTTCGAACACACAACAGCACTGCGGTAACATGTCAATTTATTTTCACAGACTGCACGCATGTTTGAAGAGCTGAATACATACCACAAATTTGATAAATGCATTTCTAGTATAAAATACAGATTAAGGAAAACGTTTTTGTAATGTGTTAGTCTTTATTTTCCTTTACTACAATCATTGTTTTAATGTACATTCTTTTCCTCTTCTATTGGAGATTGGCTGCACGTTTCATACACAAGAGCTTGGAAAAATATAGAAGAAAAAAATATCAGATGGCTGGTTTGCTGCTTGTCAATTAATCGATAGGCATAACATTAGTAATGTTCTTTAGACATCTGAGGTGGTTCGTTTCGTTATTTAGAGGGCTCTTACTTTCAACTTTTCCATGACAGGGTTGTGTAAAATTCAGAATTGAAGAATTGACTATCGGCTGTCTAAAAACTGTCAAAAATCAAGGCTTTTTAAACTTTTGTCAACTTTGCTTTAATTTTTGCTTTTTCCTGCTTAAAAGTGTTAATTCATTTACACTTCTTAGTTTCAAATTCAAATCTGAATGACACAACCATGTTTTATGACTACATCCTTAGGGGGAAAAAAATATTTAATTGTTCATTAATTTCTTGAATATTGTTTTGACATACTTGCACCTAATGACCATCCAGCTACTACTGTTTACTAGAGGTGAGAGTAGTGATTTATATAATGTTGACATTGTCAACTGCGTTCTGTCCCATATCTTCCAAAGTGAATGAAGGATCCGAGTTAGGGATTGTTGATTCATGCGTCAGTTTACAATCCAGGAGGTCCAATGAGGGCATCTCCACCTTATCCAGACATCCCAACAAATCCTTGTTCTCAGCTGGTGCAGGACTACTAATTTTGTCTTCCATCATCTCGCTGGTTATGGCTTCACTTGCCATTGGGACTCCAGTAATGAGGGCTTCAGAGATTGGAGATTTCAGCAGGTCATCCAAGAGGCTGGGTTCTTGAAGAACATCAGAAGCATCGACATCAGCTACAGGTTCAGACTTCTGCTCTGGAGCGGCATTTTCCTTCCCAATCAGGCTGACGGATGCCAATGCGGACTCCACTGCTTCAATACCTTTGTTTACAACATCTTCCACCGGTGCAGAAATCTGTTCAGTGACTACATCGACCGTTTCTTCAACAGCTTGTGTAATGGTCTGCAGGACACTGGTTGAGGCCTCTGGAACCTCACATTTCTGCTCTGCATTCTCAGTCACAGTGGAGTCCTCTGGTGTTGCAGACTCCTCTACAGCTGGAGCTGTTGTCTCTGTTCCTATCCCTACTTCACTCTTCTTCCGACTGAGCTTCGCTCCCATTCTGCCCCTTTTGCAATAGAGGGATACATCACAGTTATTAAAGCAAGCTCACAAACAATTATTTTTATGATGGTCTCTCACACCACAAAATAGACTGGAGAGATTCCAATGCCATTTTTGAAGCGATTAGTATTAATCAACAATCTTTTGAAAAGAGCTCGAACAATTGGGCCACAGGAAGTCATAAAAAATGTCTTATTCTTTCCAACTAAATCAAGAATGGTTGGTCAAAATTTGGATGACATGTTAAAACACATTATGGAGTCAGGGTGTTTTGCATACCTTTGTTAAGCATCCACTAATGGAATTATTAATGCACATCAAAAATCAACTGGATTACTAAGATTAACAAGTATCATAACTACTCGTTGAAACTTGTGCATTACATGTGAACATTTTTGTTACTTTCATAGCATACAACAACCATTTAAAAACAGCAGGATAGAAGTCTTTAACTATAATGCTAAAATTGGTGACCAGCATGGGTTAACAAGGTTTAGACATCAGAACACCATGTTCTCTTGTGGTTTTATTGGCTAAAAAGTAGGAAAGAGCCACAAGCTCTGATAGATATGAACAGCTTCCTATTTATATGATTAAAAGCGAAAAAGAGAGCTGTTTTTATTTGAATATTGGAGACATTAAATAAAAGCTTCTCAGAATTCTAACCATTACCGTATTTTAGAATAGTAAATTTAAGAGTGATACTTTATTATTCTAACTCAGCCACACCTTCCTCCAGCAGCTAAAGTGCTTTGAACATGGGTTTCATCTGGGGACCACACTCTTGAAAAGAGGTTTAAGAACTCTGTCAAACGAACTTTTTAAAATAATACACCCTGAAATATCACGGTGGAGTTCAAACCCGTTATAATTTTCACCACTGACGTGGCATCAGAGCTGGGACAGAGGGACAAAGCAGAGTCCTACTGAGTAACGTTACCGATGATAAACATGATTTTACTTCTTTATCTTTAACATACTACACAGTAAAACATTGCAAAGTAGCTATGCATGCGTTACGAATTGTCAAACCAGTATAAACCCACCTTTTTTTGACCGGTGAATGAGTGGAGACGCGAACAGATGCAGGATCAAGGATGGTGAGACTGACTGTGCAAAGAGAGGAAAACTCGAAGATGGTGATGTACAGTTTCCAAACGAATCGCTCTTTTGAGCCGATTCTATTTAATGAGTCGATTGAACCGATTCTCAAAGCGTTTGTTATTCAATGGGCCTACTGTGAAAATTACTTGACATAAAAAGTCCTTTAAAAAGCTGACGACTTATGGAAGTCAAAGAATAATTTGCACACTGTATTTGACGGCACATATATATATATATATATATATATATATATATATATATATATATATATATATATATATATATATATATATATATATATATATATATATATATATATATATATTAGCCGTTTTGAAACAGTTCAAAGGAAAAGAACCGAGTCGGTTAAATGAATCAGACATGGTAACCCTGAATGACTCCTCCGTCATTTTCAACAGCGCTGTGTCGGCAGACACTCCCTGCCCCGCCTTCTTCCGAAACGTCACTGACTTCTTTTTTAAACGTGGAATTATTGATTAAAGTGAGTAATTGTCTGCCTCTTTGACTCCACAAACGGTTCAATAAATCACAGGCATTTAGAGCCATATATTTTCACTCAGGCTGTTACACACACACAACAACAACAACAACAAATAGGCCTACAATTGATCCTAATTTGAATCCAACTGATTTCAGGAACATCTGCATGCATAACAGGATAATGTAATTAAGCCAATTAACTGTAAATAACCAATGTCAGGGTCAGAAATTAGTGAATTCAAGTTTTTACCCATAACATTGAATATAGGCCTAAATTGATGTTTTAATTGTGATAACGCAATGAAACATGCCAAATTGTGCAGGCATTTTTACCCAGGCTGTCAAACTGAAATTATAACACATGCAAAAACAAGAGAGAACTAAATTATTAATTTAAAATATTATTAGCAATAGTAATAACTGTTTGTTGTTGTTGTGGTCAATGTATGAATTTTCTTTTCATTTTTTTTTGCATAGTAAAATAAAACCTAGCTCTAATTGATCTTGTATGATTATTTTTTTTTAAAAAAATCACTTTTGGCAAATACTATATATAAAATAGTCCACAAGATGGAGACAGAGTTGACCTAATTTCTGATGTAACCATGAAAATGAAGAATTTAGTCCTCTTTTCATTGTTTGCTATTTTCTGTTTGCCTCAACATTTTTCCTTTTTGATTTGAACCAGTGCTTCATTTTAAATTTTTACGTAAAAATTATCCTATAACCCTAATGGTTTATATCTTACTTTTTTATAGTCTCTGGGGTACCACATGTCATCTCCATCTCTTTATATCTCTTGTTTTTGTCTGTTTGTTGTTTTGCTGCAGATGATGGCAGGTGTTGTTGTTGTTGTAATTGTACAGCTGAAGTCGTAATTGCAGAGCTGTGAGAATCTGCTTGTGTAATGAGTGTGAGACAGAGAGATGAAGCTCTTATCACTCTTAAGACTCTCAATCCCGTCATTCCAATTCCTCTATCTCTGTCTATCACGGCATTTTCATGCTTTTTCGTCCTTTTTCTTTTTGGAAGGAGCTTTTGGCACAGAAAGACAGTAAGGGATGATTAGAAACATCTGTTTTGGAGGAAAGACAGTAGCAGTTGGATGTGTAGGTTATACAGATTTAGATTCCTGTTTTATTTTGCTGTTCTGAAATTGTAATCTCACCAATTAGATATACAATGCCTCTGTTAAGAAAGGAAATTACTGATTCCCTTCTCAAAAAACAGAAAAACACACAAACAATGCGCATTTCTGGACAGTTTTAATGAAGCCAAAAAATAAAGAATCAAAACTTTAAATGCATCAGAATCTGCTTACAATCAAATATAACATGTAAACATTTCATATTCATTCAGAGCATATGTAATAATAATGGGTTGGGTTTTCTCCATTGTAATGCTTTGGGTTTTCTCCATTGTGTCTTTGATCACATGTACAGTATAATGATGAGTCTGATGATGTAACTCATGGGATTTTATAACAGACTCTGAGTTTACATTTGATTCCCGTTTCTGTTTCAGAAATCATTGTGTTTCCACCAAGGTCACATTTCAGACATCTCTGCGACAAATATTATAAACTTAAACATCTAACAGATTTGGTCCGCTGTTAATAAGAATATGAATTAAAAGGTTTATGAATTTTAGTTTTCAGGTTAGTTAGACTAGTAAGAGAAAAGTTAGGGATAGTTCATTAAAACAGATTACCGTTTTTTTTTTTTTTTTTACTTGATGGCAGGGAGTGAAGATCAGTATGTGTATCTGACCTCTTTGGTGTGAGTGGGTTGCTGGTGGCTTTAATGTATTTTGAGGTTATTTTTAGTCTGAGGGATGTTGAGAGATTTGCTGAAGTCTCAGATTGCTTGACATCAGGACTTCAGTCAGAAAGACTCTCTCCATTTCCCTCCCCATGTTCTCACAGAGAGAGGCCAGCTGCCTTCATTTCTTTCTTTCGGTGAAATCTCAGTTATCTCAATAGACAGATCTTCTGCACTATACGACCATTTACAATATTGCTTAACTGTACCTATAGTTTAAATTACAGATTTAGTGAATGACCTAAAATATAATAATATAATATTTTTATTTTTTTATGTAATTTGATTTAAATTATGTGTTAGACTGGCAATATTGTAAATCAAGCCAATAAAGCTTTGTTTACTGGTATATAGATGACACATAGATACGCTGTTCTTCTTTGCCCCTTAGTTTTTGCTCTTTGGCTGATTTGCAAAGTCTTAAAGCTGCTTTGCTGAAGGTTTATTTTAAAATATTTTTTTTTGTCATCTAACAAATTTAGATAATTAGATATTATGTGACAATAAGAATTTAAACAATTGTAAAGAATGGTAGACAGAAGAACCACACTTTCTGAGAACATTTAAGCCACAGTAAACGTCACACACCCTTTGTAATATCTGAAGAAAATCACTTATATCTTTGATGTCATCTTGGAATCATTGTGTGATTGTGTGCTTTGTCACATGGTGTATTCTAATCCAGAATGTATCCTGGACTTAACCCCTCAAATCACATACACATATGGCTATACTGGGTTTATCTGGATACCATGTATTATATGCTGTTCTGCTGTATAGGTTTGAAAGAATATATAAATTGAAAGTTAATATTAAGCATCTCATATGAAGCTTATAATGTATCTGATTATAGGAATTGATATGATCTTTCGACTACATATTTAATGTGTGTGTGTGTGTGTGTGTGTGTGTGTGTGTGTGTGTGTGTGTGTGTGTGTGTGTGTGTGTGTGTGTGTGTGTGCATGCGTGCGTGTGTGTGTGTGTGTGTGTGTGTGTGTGTGTGTGTGTGTGTGTGATGATGACAATCAGATGGTTTTGATGAATCTGAAGGATGCCAAACCCTTAATGCTCTGCTGATGAACCCAGAAAATTTATGAGATTGTACATTGTGTGTGTGATCCTGGTAAATCCTACATTGTGGGGACCACAAAGATATACCGTAATACCAGTGGAGACTTTTTTTTTGTCCCCCATGTAACTTCACCATGAGGAAAACAGCTTATATAAATCACTAAATTATGGTTGTGTTTAGGGGTATGGTATAAAACATACAGTTTGTGAGTATAAACATCAGTATGTCTATGGAAAGTTACCATAAATCGAAAAAGTGCATAGCCATACTATGGTTGTTGTAAGTGTTTGTATTAAATTACTTGGCTTTCTTCCACTCAAAATTCAGTTAGCTTTGCAGTACATACTTATTTAAACACATTTATACAAAATGAGTGCTTATTTAAACATTTAATATATACAATTATTATACAAAAATAAGTAGGCTAATATTATTCCGATAAAAATAAAATAAAGTGTTTTACATTTCACACATGGTTTTGCATAGATAGTACATTCCTTATTTTTTTCTTCCTTGAAATTAAGTTTGCTGACAGGAAACAGGCTAGCAATTTCTCCTCCTCTATCCACAAAGCACCAGATTAACAAAAAGATTTAACTCTTTTCTTAATCCTTCAACACTCAAACAGACGCGACAGCAAGATTTACTTCTGATTTAGATCTGCATTCGCGTGCAGACAAATACAAGTCATGAACTTAGATGCTGCAAAAATAATGCCATAACTGATGCTCTTTTTGAGTTTTATTTTGAATCCAATATAAATGTGATTTCAAATTGTTTCATTGTGTCACGATACAGAAGGAAGCGGACAAGTAAGTGAAACGTAAACAGTTTTAGTGAGCAGTGGCACGGATCCGAACAGTGATGCAGACAGGTGAGCTTGTGGCAGAGAGACAGAATGGATGAAGGACTAGCTGGATGATAACACGGGTCTGTGTCTTCTATAAGCCCCTTTCACACAGAGATTCCGGAAAATACACGGATAATGTGACCCAGCATTTGTCCCGGGATTGTTTGATTTCGGTTCATTCACACTGCCAGAGATTTGCCGGGATGTGTGAGTGCTTTCACACAGTGCTTTCGTTCCAGTTTGCAGACATTTTTTCGTTCTTTCTTTGTTGATGACGAACACAAACTTTCTTCTAAGAGCATCAGAGTCGCGCGATGGCACATGCGTCATCACTATGACACACCCCTTACGGCATTGGTTCTGGCTTTTGTTCACACAGCGCGCGTTCCGGGTCTGAACACGGCAATGTTACTAGGTCCTTAGTCTCAGCCTCAGACGTCACGCCCACGGAACGTTGGCTAAACATCTGATGCATATGGTAGCCTACACTTAACTGGAAACACTTCAGCAATGTCGAAGTCGTCATCTGATTGGTTGAATTTTGCGAGTGTCGCGTTTAAGCGAGACGTGTGATTGCGGAAGAAAAACGGTTGTGTTTACATGAGTGACAATGAGCATTTATCAAGTTCAGCTAAACGTAGTAAACGTAGTAATCAGTAAACGTAATCAGCAATGACTTGCTTGTTTTCTTCTCCTTCTTTGATTGTCTATGCTGTCTGACTTGTTGCACGCTGGTCTGTTGTTGTGGTGACATTTCCACGCCCCGAAACGTGACGCTGAACGAAACGAACTGTAATTGGTTGTTTGACATGTCGGTCAAACGGCCTTATGGGAGGGCCTTGGCCAAAGAAAGCTGTTATGAATTCCAGACCTTCAGCCGTCAGTCTGAAGGTCTGGCTACGCGAGATTACTAGGTCCTCAACCCGGGATCGATCCCGGCATCAATCCCGGGTCGTGTTTGCGTTCAGACAGAAGGCACTCTGGCAATTTGCCTGGTTCAAAGTGCTGTGTGAAAGGGGCTAGATGAACGGAGAGAGACCTGCAGGCTGAAGACGAATGACAGAAGATGGAGTTCAGGTAAGGAATCCTTGAAGCGGGTAAGTACAGGTAGGAATCAGGATAGAGTCTGTATGCGTTTGGAGGGACGAGACCAGACAATGGAGTGAAGGAGAAGAGAGTCTATATAGTGTGCGCTGATGTTAATGTGCAGGTGCAGTGTATCATGATGATGTGCAGGTGCAGGGAATCAGAATTCTGGGGAGAGTGAACGAGTGGGTGGAGCGTGCTGATCTGGTGACTGTTACAGTACCCCCTCCTCCACAGGCAGGGCCTCCTCCACGGGCAGGGCCTCTTGACGGATGTGACGACGGGGCCTACCTCAACCTGTGGGAGTCTGTCGATCTTGGTGTTCAGCATGGTATTGTGTGAGGAGTGTGGGATCAAGGATGTCATGACAAGCGACCCAGGAATTCTCCTCGGGACCGTAATCCTCCCAGTCAATGAGGTACTCGAGCCTGGGACCCCGCCGTCGCAAGTCTATAGATAGCTCGAACCAGGTAGATGGCTTCCTCTTCAGCGATTTCGGGAGGAGGAACCTCATCGCCACCAGACTCTGTGGGAGGAGACAACATAGGTTCAGTGTGAGGTTTTAAGAAAAACACATGGAAAGATAGTGAGATAGGGTAGTGAGGTGGAAGGTTTAACCTGTAAGTAACCTCGTTGAGCTGCCTCTGCACAGTGAATGGACTGTACCAGGGACTCAGCTTGTTCTTTGGGCGTCCGCTTGTCTCTTGTGTCTCCGCACTGCTGGTTGGAGATGCACATGAGCTGAGTCCCATACCCTCTCGCTCTGCTGGAACCAGTGGTTGAGAGCTGGAACCTCCAAGGGCTCACCCAACCAGGGGAATATTGGAGGTTGGTATCCCTGGATAGATTGGAAAGGGGTGAGCCCTGTGGTGGATTGTTGGAAGGAGTTCTGGGAGTACTCCGCCCACGGGAGGAATTGGCTCCAGCTGTCCTGGTTCTGTTGGCAGTAAGACCTCAGATATTTCCTGGATCTTCCGCTCAGTCTGGCTGTTGGTTTGAGGATGGTAACTGGAAGAAAGGCTTACTGATACTCCGAGGAGCTTGAAGGCTCGCCAGACCTGAGAGATAAACTCAGACCCCGGTCTGATATTATGTGTTCGGGAATACAGAAGTGACGAAAACGTTCTGGAACATGGCTTTGGCCGTTTCGAAGGCCATAGGTAACTTCTGAATAAATGTACACGCCTTTGAGAAGCGGTTCACAATGACGAACACACAGGTATGGTTCGCTGAGGGTGGAAGGTCAGTCAAAGTCGATGCCCAGATGCGACCATGGACGATGTGGAATAGGCAGGGAAACCAGCTTTCCTTCAGGACATTTCCAGGGAGTGTTGGTAACGGCACAGACTGAGCATCCTTTAATGTACCGGGAGATATTCTGAGTCATGGTGGGCCACCAGTAGCGGTGACGTAGCGAGAGGGTACGTCGGCTACCTAGGTGTCCAGAGCTCGGAGATGTATTAGCAGAGTCCAGAAGGGGCAGACTATAGGTTGGAGGAACGTCGAGGAGCCCTTCTGGACCTCCCGGCGGAGCAGGGTTGGAGTGAGTAGCTTGGGTAATTTGCTCATCGATGGCCCATTGGATAGGACTCATGGCTGGAGGGAGAATAGGTTTGTGAAAAGAATCTTCTGGATCAGGTTGATGAAGACTTGATAAGGCATCAGCCTTAACGTTCTTATCTCCAGGTCGATACGAGATGGTGAATTCAAACCGGGCGAAGAATAAAGCCCACCGGGCTTAACGTGGGTTCAATCTCTTAGCTTCCCGCAGATATTTAACGTTTTGATTACTTTGAACCGGTGATATGCTCCCTCCAGCCAATGTCTTCATTCGTCCAGAGCTAGCTTGATGGCGAGCCCTTATTATTATGTCGTAGCTCTGCTCCGCCAGGGACAGCTTCTTGGAATAGAAGGCACATGGATGGAGTCTAGGAGGATCACCCTGCCGCTGAGATAGGACCACTCCGACCCCGGTAGAAAAGGCGTCAACCTCGACGATGAACGGGAGATTTGGATCTGGGTGGACCAGGATCGGAGTGGCTTGGAAGGCTTCTTTGAGTTGTAGAAACGCCTCTGAGGCAGACGGGGTTAAGGATAGAGCCGGCCCTTGAGTGAAGAGGTCAGAGTAAACTGATTAGTTGTGAATAAACAGTCTGTAGAAAGTTGCGAATCCTAGGATGCGCTGGAGCTCCTTGATGGTAGTGGGTTGAGGTCAGTTCCGAATGGTATCCACCTTTCTCTGGTGAGAAATTTCCCAGGAAATGTGCGGAGGTGGTATGGAACTCACACTTCTCCAGCTTGATGTAGAGATGGTGATGGTGGAGCTTCTCGAGGACCTGCGTAACGTGGAGGCGATGTTTGGCCAGGTTCCGGGAATAGATGAGGATGTCATTGATATAGACCCTGACAAATTGCGTATATGAATGAGGTTGTATGTGCGGGTCAGGTCCAGCTTGGAGAAGATGTGAGTTTCCCGTAGCTGCCGGGACCAGAGGAAGTGGATAGCTGTACTTTATAGTCTGTGGTTGAGGTGACGGTAGTCTGCCTCAAGCCTCCATTCTTTGCCACAAAAAATCTCGAAATGGCAGGGGATGTAGATAGTCTGATGAAGCGTTGTTGTTGTGCATCCTGGATATACTCCTCCATGACCTTCTGCTCCGGGATGGACAGCGAATAAACTCTGCCCTTGGGTAGTAGGTCGATTGCACTGTCCCATGGCTGAAGTGGTGGAAATTGGGTTGCCAATCGCTTACTGAAGACATCCTGGAACGCCCGGTATTCTGGAGGGATCTCCACCTTGAAATTCAATTCAATTCAATTCAAGTTTATTTGTATAGCGCTTTTCACAATACACATTGTCTCAAAGCAGCTTTACAGAAAGTGCATTTCAGAAATGTACAAAGAAAAATACAGTTAGTTAATCATGTATAAATTTAGGCATAACATATCGCCGGTGTTTAGTCGTCTCTTCACAGGCGTCGAGTCGTCTCTCCACAGGCGTTTAGTCGTCTCTCCACAGGTGTTGGGGCATCTGAAGTCTTCGTGAGAGGCTGGATACAAACTGGAGCTGATGAACGCTATTTACCTCGGGACTAGCGTCCCGAGATAACAGCAGAAAGACAGATGGGAAATAATTAGCATAGCTGATGTTCATAATATTAATGCATTCGAACTGATTCATAAGTAGTATAAAAGGTAAGCATTAAGTGAATGCTTGGTTAAAGAGATGCGTCTTTAATCTAGTTTTAAACTGGGACAGCGAGTCTGAGTCTCGAACAATATCAGGAAGGCTATTCCAGAGTTTAGGAGCTAAATGTGAGAACGCCCTCCCTCCTTTAGTAGACTTAGATATCTTAGGAACGACCAGAAGCCTCGAATTTTGTGATCTTAAAGAGCGCGATGGATTGTAGGGCGATAGAAGGTCTGTTAAATACACAGGAGCTAAACCATTTAGAGCTTTATAAGTCAATAGTAATACTTTGTAATTGATACGGAACTTAATAGGTAACCAGTGTAGAGATGATAAAATTGGTGTTATATGATCATATTTTCTTGATCTAGTAAGAACTCTAGCGGCTGCATTTTGCACTAACTGAAGCTTGTTTATTGAGGATGCAGGACAACCAGCTAATACAGCATTACAGTAATCTAGTCTTGAGGTCATGAATGCATGAACTAACTTTTCTGCATCTGAAACAGATAGCATGTTACGTAGCTTAGCAATGTTTCTAAGGTGGAAAAAGGCTGTTCTTGTAACATATGATATATGATTTTCGAAAGTCAAGTTGCGGTCTAGTATAACACCCAGGTCTTTTACTGTAGTGGATAGAGTAACAGGACATCCTTCTAAATTAAAGTTGTATTGTAAGGGATTTTGTGGGTAGTTTTTTGGACCAATAAGTAATACCTCCGTTTTATCTGAATTTAATAGCAGGAAATTACACGTCATCCAGCATTTTATATCTTTTAGACACTCTGTCAAGTTAGATAAGTTAGTGTTTTCATCTGGTCGTGATGAGATATATAATTGAGTGTCATCAGCATAACAGTGAAAACTAATTCCATGTTTTCTTATAATATTACCAAGTGGCAGCATATATATTGAGAATAGCAGAGGGCCTAGGACAGATCCTTGCGGCACTCCATAGTCTACTGATGTTATCTTTGATTTTTCCCCATTTTCCCCACCTTGTGAAATCCACAAGGTGGATCCAGGCTCCACCAGCTCTCAACAGAGGGGAAAATTGAGGGAGAGTGATGGTGTTTCCTGGGTGGCGAGTGATGGAGAACGAGACTTAGAGAATTTCTGGACAGAGGAGAGACAGGATTGGAAGCAGGCATTACTCCACTGTAATACTTCACCGGTGTTCCAGTTGATGTGAGGTTGGTGTTGTGACATCCACTGTCGTCCCAGGATGAGATCTGCGGTGGATCCCTCCAGCACCATGAACGTGGTTTCCTCGGTGTACAGGCATCCTATGAGGAGCTTCTTTGTGGGAGAGAGATGCTGGATATGACCATGACCCAGCGGCTTCCCTTGGATGGTGTGAATCCTCAAATCCTGTGAACTGCATTTCTTGCGAACATTTAGTTTTTGGAGAAGTTAGGTTTTTTTTCGCTGAAACACAAATGAGGAGAGTAATGGCATTCCGTAGTATAGGATAAAGAGTCTATTTGAGGTGGATGTTGAATGGTCCTCACCGCTGGGCGTGGTGGTCGAACCGGGCAGGCGGTGATGATATGACCCTCTCTCCCACAGTAGAGACAGTTGATGGAGAATTCTCCTTTGACGCTCCACATGAGTTAGATGGTAGGAATCAACCTGAATGGGCTCAGGTGCTGGAAGGGCGACAGATGGTGCAGAGGGCAGAGGATACACAGCGGGGTTCAGGAAAGAAGAAGCGGTGAGACTCGGATGGTTTTTTGAATGAAGTTCTCAAAACCCATCACGTCTCAACCATCAGTTGACGAAACTCGGGATTAAGCCCTTGTCGGAAAGTGGTGAGCAATTGCAGTCTCATTCCAGAGACTAGAGCGCAGAATTGAAGAGCATAAATTCAACAGTTGATCATGAACTGAGTTCCGAGGTGGTTTGTCCAAACACTTCCTTAAAGTGTCTTAAGAAATATGAGAGTGAAGTAATGATTTGGGCATTGGATTGCCAGCTCCAGCCAGCAGCGAAAAGCAGAGGGAAGGGAAGCAGACAAGTAAGTGATACGTAAACAGTTTTATTGAGCAATGGCACGGATCCAACCAGTGATGCAGACAGGTGAGCTTGTGGCAGAGAGACAGAATGGATGAAGGACTAGCTGGATGATAATATGGTTCTGTCTGTGTTTTAGTCTTTATTAGGTAAGATGTCCTTCCATTTCAGTTTCCACAAATCCCTTCGCTCGATTGGGATGTTCTCTTGTGTTCTGGGCGGCAAGTGCAGTAACTGTAACATCGGGCATATTTTGTAGTATTAAACACATATTTATACTGACTTAATCATGCTCCGAAAATTCTTCACAAAGAACACAAAAAGCCTTCTCAGCTGCCGTAGTTGCAACTCTTGCGTCATCACAACAGTGCGTTCAACGCGTCACCGTTTCTGTTTAAAAAACGTTCTGCAACGTTTTGTCTGCGCTGAACGCAGCCCTGGTTCGGTTAAGACACGCCTCATAATCAAAGCCCTATGGAGCAGTCTCAGACTCTAGCCTGGTAATACCAGACTCTGCTACTTCACTTTGCTTCGTAGACAGAGTCTGGCATAGCATAATAGAGAAGTGTTTTCTCTCTCGCTAGGGGGCGATTTCTGAAGTTTAAAATCATTGGTTAACCGTAAGCCAATCAGATAAGTTTATTTATGACGCATGTTATGCGCTGACACAGCCGCATCGAACCACAGACATCATGCATCGAACTCAAATCTATGATCGAACTTCCACCTGCTGTAAACACTTGATGATGCGAGCGAAATACCGGAGTGAACATGGCTGTGAACGACTTTTTTGATCGGTGAGTGATGTAATAGAATGACTGCTGCGCTTTGACAGGGCGCAAACGAGCAGAGAGAGAGAGAGAGAGCCGCGCGCGCACTCTCAGGTCTTCAAACAACACGAGCGCTGTCTTGCTCTCTCTCCCTCGCAAATTAATCAAAATCAATCGACAAGATAGTAAAAGATCGGAAGACCGCAGTTTCACGTGGAGCATTTGGAGATTTTTATAGATTAGAGACCCTAGGAACAACATCTCAATGAACAACATCTCAACACTAAATTATAAAGGCCTGTCTCATATAGACGCCTGTCTCAAATACAAGCCGGTGCAGTTAGATGATTTGGACAAATAAAAGCCTAGGCTATTATTTGAAGTTTTACGGTATTTAAGACCTGGAAAAGAAAGGAGACACTGACCTGTCAAAAGGCTCCCCAGTTTCTCGCTGACGATCGGTAATAGTTGATAAATTAAATTTTTCCCAAAGGGAGTAGGGCCACAACATCACCTCCATTCAAAATGTTTAATACACACTCTTCTACTTCGGGCTTCAGTTTGCTAATGCCCGGAATATTCTCCACAACAGAGCGAATTGCATCCGCGTCTCCCTATCCGCGGTCGTTTTCGATTTCTCTGACCTAACTCTTAAACTCGGCGCTTAGCGACTACGTCACGGCTCTCAGCCCGCCTTCTGTTCGTTGATTGGCCCGGCTGTTTTCAGGCCGGTGGAAAACAGAAAGATAGGCTGCTATCTCAGACTGACTACAGGAGCGAAATGAAATTAGCGGAAGTAGGAAGTCTGACGTAGTCAGGCTACTCAGACTCATGTTCTGACCAGAATATGAGTATGATGAAGTCAGGCTAGAATAAAACATGATAACGAGATTAAATAAACATTTGTTTTCTCCTTATATGGCACAATGTTGTCTTTGTGTTTCAGTTTTCTTCCTACAGAAACAAACCTGCTGTGATTGTAGCAGCTAAAATCATTTTGTATTCATCTTTTTACCTGTTAAGAAAAAACTTCCTGAAACCATTCAGGCATCCATCAATGCATTGTTCTCTCAAGTAACACGTGACCTAGATGTGCATCACATGAATGTGGACACCCATACCTCTATGGTTACATGCTGAATTCACCACAGTAGAGTGGCTTCATTGCTTTATCTAGGCCATTGTAAATGAATGTGGCAGAATCTCTATTCTCAGGTGAGAATCTCATCTCCTCAGTAAGAGATGAAAGGGAGTTTGAACTTCATTTGAATTGCAAATGAGTGACATCATACATCACTGACAGCTTAAGTTATTTATGAAAGCCCTTTTTATGTTAGTTGTCAGCAGGCATGGTGTTGTTGGGGTAATAACTGTTCTGTGATAATTTAAGCAGTGCATATATTTCAACTGGTATGGAGCTTCATTCAAGAGCCCCCCCCCCCTCCAATTTTTGCAGTGTCAAAGTTTATTTTTGAAACTTGTAGCACAGACGTTAAAAATCTGGGCTGTTAATTGAATATGGGTTTAACATACACATGATGAAAATTATGATGCATATTTCAATATACAATTATGGGAAATAATTTGCCGGGTTTGATAGCTGCAAGAAAATCTCCAGCTCCCTCCAAGCCTATAATATTCTGAGCAAAAATCATAAATCTGATCGCTTAGAGTCACATAATTCATTAATACTGAGGGTCAGGGCTCTATGAGCAATAATAATAGTGATGCTTGCCAAGATTAAAGGTGATTAAAGCTATAGAAGCCTTGACAGTCAATACATTACGTGATCACACGTAGAAAGTCTGATATTATTAGAATATCCTTCCTTACAGCAACCATGTAATCAGCTTCTGCAACATGCATCATCAGTTCAGTCCCCCCTGCTTATCAGGCGTGCATGGGTGGGACAGACCCCTCTAAGAGACCAGTGTTAAGTCTCAAATCCCTTGTCTTCAACAGCTGTGTGGACCCCGTCTGCAAGAATCCTACTATCAAGACTTAGCTTGTGAATATTACTTAGGTCATGTGGATGCTTCTTTGTAATCTTCCTAGAGCTGTGGTTCTCAATCCTGGTCCTGGAATACTGTACATTTTAGATGACTTCTAATCTAACATTACTGATTGACAACTTATCAGCTCATTAATAGAGAGTTCAAGACCCAAAATGTGTGTGTCCAGGGATACCCCCAGAATGTGAAGTGTTTTTTTGGCTTCTACAATATAAATATAATAAAAAATAATATTAATGTCGTATTATACATAACATAAAATTATGTATTGAAACACGTAGTTAATACAAACTGTGCAGGTTATGATGAACTTAATTAATATTCATGAGACACCCCCCCCCCCCCCCCCCCCCTCTCTCTCTCTCTCACTCTCTCCTCCCAGTGTCACAATGAAAACTCGCTGTTCAGAAGCACATCGCTCAAGAGTTTCTGCCTTATATTTCTAGCCTTATACAGTTTAATTTGAGTGCTTTCAATGGATTTTTTCGAATTTATTCTAGGAACGAGATGCTTCTTTATTCATGAAATCTGTTGCAGAACCGTATTGCGACAGTCTTAACTTCATGTCGTTGAAAATGTAGACAGCAAATCTCACGAGAGCAAAAGTGTTCAGTGAAAGTGGAAATGCAAGAAGGTGAGTTGTTGTTGAATGCTATTTTTCTTTGCTGTATAAATCTGTTTACGCATTTGGCCAGTGTCAAACATGTTTTGATAGTTGTAAATATGTAATGTTGGCTACATTTACAACAAAGTAGCCTATACTGTGGTAGGCTATTACCAAAGTACAGTGATTATATCAGATGGCTATACCGTGGTGCTGAATGAATGATCTTCACCATATTCATTTTGCCTCACTGTAAAATGTTTTCATAATTGCATCTTTGTCTCTCTTAATCTAACTAGCCAAAAATCGTCTATTATACTGTGGCATTTAAAACTCAATGCAGCGTTTAAACGTCAAATTTCAGTTGCTATGGGTTGAAATTTTTACAACGCTTGGTACTCCAAAATACTTAAAAGAATACCATAGCCTTCCAATGGAACCATAGTAGTAGTTACATAGTATTTTTGTTAATGGAATTTGAGATGGTTTTCATTCATCCATGACATGTCATAACATAATTTAAAGCTTCTTCTACAAACCCTAAGTGAAACAACACTTTACAAATACATGAACAGTATGACAAAATTAGTCATTAGTCCCTCAAGGTAGTTGAATTTAAAAAAGATACTGGTGCAGTAGTTGGGTTATTCCTATTATTTTAGGTTCCCACTGTAAATGGTAGTTGTCTGCTACAAATTACTGTTTAGAAATCTACATATTACTCCATTGTTTTGGTGAGAAACATGAGCAAATATTAGAAATTGGTTTATCTCACTGTAAAACTTCTCATCACGTTTTATGAAATTGCAGAAATCGGTTTAATAATATTAGAAATTAAATTCTAACTCTCAACCTCTCATTTCACGAAAACCACATGCAATGACCTAAACACAACCCTAAACACAGTATATTTAAAAACCTTTGTTGTTAAGCATAATCAATGACATCAAGCTGATATGATTGCAAAACATTTTGGGTTCAAATCCTGGGCAGGTGTCATTTTCTTTTTAATAAACCATGTAAATTGGAAACTCTGAATCTGTGGATGTATATCATGAGAGCATGTTGAATTTTTATTTCCATCCACCTTTTACAGAGTATTGCTCAGTAAAGACATTTATAATGTTTCAAAAGATAAAATGCTTTTTAAAATTGAATTAAAATTTAAATTCTTGCAGCATTGGTTCTGCTTATCCTGATAGAGGAGGGCTTCGCATTGGCACAGAAAACTCAAGGTAAGTTTGAATTACGAACTTGCTTGCTAAGCCACGTTATATTTCCAGTGTGAGAGAGATTTAACCAAATTAATAAAAATTAAAAAATGTATATCTGTTTTGCTTTAATAACTATTACCTTTAATGTAGATCAAGGTGTGTGTGTGTGTGTGTGTGTGTGTGTGTGTGTGTGTGTGTGTGTGTGTGTGTGTGTGTGTGTGTGTGTGTGTGTGTTAGCTTTGCCTCAGAATGTGGCTGTTGAGGATAAGAAGCCTGCTCACTGTGGAACTTTGATCCAGAACGCAAATGGAGGATCATTCAGTTCCCCAAACTACCCCAACCCCTACCCACCAAACAAGGAGTGTGTGTACATACTGGAGGGTATGAGTCTCACTTCCACAAGCAAAGATACTTATTCTTTCCTATTCGTTGTTTTGGTAAAACATGCACTGCAACCGTTTTGTTTATCATTTATAAAGAAATGAATTCTTTAATTTAATATAATTTCATTTAGCAAAGACGCATTCAATTGATTAAAAGTAAAGTAAAGACATTTAATGTTTCCAAAGATTTCTATTTCAAATAAATAGAAATAAATGATAAATCTAATTATCAAAGAATCCTAAAAGAAAAAGGAATTGCATTGCTGTTTTTAACATTGATAATAATAAAATAATCTTGAGGAACAAATCAACATATTCGAATGATTACTGGAGGATCGTGTGACACTGAACACTCAAATAATGATGCTGAAAATATAGCAAAACAGAAAAGTTATTCTGTTAATGAAAACAGTTATTTTAAATTGTAATAATATTTTGAAATTTTACTGATTTTACTGTATTTTTGATCAAATAAATGTAGTATTGGTGAACTTAATAGACTTCTTTTAAAAACATTTTAAAAAATCTTACCAGCCCCAAACTTTTGAACAGTAGTGTATGTTTCTCAGTCACAACAGTTAGACATGTTAGTCCTAATCTTTTTCTTGTCTACATCAGCCCATCCACGGAAGAGAATCCAGCTCGCCTTCGATGACATCTACTACATCGAGCCGTCCTTCGAGTGCCGCTTTGATAACATTGAAATCCGTGATGGGCCGTTTGTTTTCTCTCCGTTGATTAATCGGTTCTGTGGGGCAAAGAGTCCAGGGATCGTCACCTCCTCTGGACGCTTCATGTGGATCAGATTTATTAGTGACGAGGAGCTGGAAGGCATGGGTTTCAGGGTGGAGTATTCATATACTGCAGGTAAATGCATCTTGCAATTAGATTTTCGAATCATTTACTCTAATGCCTTTTTGCTCGGCTCCTTTGGTATTCAGTTGTTGCACTTGATTTTTTTGTTTATCCAAAAACCTCACTTGCATCCAGATCCAGATTTTCATCTCCATGTTGGAGGACTCTTGAATCCCATTCCAGGTAAACGGTTAACACTTGTATATGGAGCATGGGTTGGGAGGTGGTTATTCCAGGGGGTTTGTCCTATTTATTGATTTGGATAAAAGCTTTGTTTAAGAATCATTACATTTATCAAGACAGTTTATGGTTGGAAATTTTGCAGTTCTATCTGTTTTTTTTTTGTGCATATCTTGTGCATATCATATTTTGTTTTATCTGTTTAAATAAACAACTAAACCTGACCTTGCATGTCCTGCAGAAACAGACTTGATTTTCTTGAAGGTTTTGCTACCTATCAGAATAACACTTTATGCGGTCTTTTTCAGTTGCTATGGTTACCGAGCCCAACAAATATAAATGTAAATTACATCTTTAGTGCATCAATTATGTAACTCCTAAATATTTCAGTGCCCCAGAATCTATTAGTATTACTTTTCCCAGCTGCTGTCTGCAGAATCTCTGTTCTCTTTCTCAAGCTATAATGTTATAATATATTAATGCTATAATGTTGATTTAATTGTCTTTATCTTTACTGTTGTCTCTTCCCCTCAGACTGTCAGTTTGAAATGTCTGGATCAGATGGAATAATCCGATCTAGTCAAGTTGATGAGGAAAACAAGGTGAAATCAGGGGAAGCATTGGATTGTATTTGGACGATACGAGCTCCACCGATGTCTAAGGTTAGTGATGCAGCATTGGGTAAACATCTGTTCCTCTCACATTGATTGATTAATAATGGATCATGTACAGTCACTGAGATCAGGTAGATGGTTTTGTATTACCATGGAGGGGGTTCATTTTATGATAATGTATGCTATCCTGCTTCTTACACAACTTTTTACAGAATAAATAAATAAATGGACATTAAATTCTGAAATTATTTTATGATGTGAGAGGATAGTGACAATGAAACTAGTAAAACTTTGTAGGACATAGGTTGCCTGGAAGAATGAGCAATTATGTAGTTCAACACTTTATATAAAATATTTTCATAGCGCATTATAATAAAACTTTATATGGCAGGATTCTACACTTACATTTATTTTTAGGAGTACTTGTGCTCTCTAATTAAAAAAT
Source organism: Chrosomus eos (assembly GCA_036326025.1). Classification (NCBI taxonomy): domain Eukaryota; kingdom Metazoa; phylum Chordata; class Actinopteri; order Cypriniformes; family Leuciscidae; genus Chrosomus; species Chrosomus eos. The sequence goes on along the minus strand of CM070824.1, from coordinate 30,703,968 downwards.
ATTAAATAAAATAGGAGCACAGTTAAAAATGAAGGTGCACCTTCTGATCAACTTTGAATATTTGCCTCTTTAACTTTATTTCCAGGGATGTTTTTTTAAACTTTGTAGGAGGCATTTTCTTCTAACCTTATTAAATGTCATATTTTATGTCAAATTCTTCAATTTATATTTATTTCAATTTAAAATGTAAACTTTTTAATATAGAAAATTGAAATGGCACTTTAAAAATGAAACCATCAGTAGGTGGCAACAGCTCACTGTCTTTGTTACTGAATCATTCACTCAATAGATTCGTTCGAAACAGCTGATTCTTTCAGGAACAAAGCAACTGTGACTGTCTTTGGCTGTGTTCCAATTCAAATTCTGCATACTTCAAAGACCACGCCTTCGAGGGCGCGAAGGTCGGACTCGGACTGAACATTGTTAAATGAGACAGTCTAGTCTACAAAGGACTGTTATTGTTGCCTAGCAACTGTGGCAGCTGCTGTTGATGAGTGAAAGTAGCCTAATGTTTATACTGGACTTTATATCAAACTGTCTGAAAACAATACAGGGTTCACAACCTGTCTAAATATGCTCACCTATGCTCACAAACTATATAAAAACACATCTTGGTAAGATACGTCAACATTTAAACTGCTTTATATGAACTCTATTTTGCCTAAGGTTTTGGGGAGTCTGCCTTTACATGCACATGAAGTTTAATGACATCCTATTCTTAATCTGTAGGGTTTTATTTGGAGTTGGGCCACCCTTTGCAGCTATAACAGCTTCAACTCTTCTGGGAAGGTTTTCCACAAGGTTTAGAAGTGTGTTTATGGGAATTATTGACCATTCTTCTAGAAGCGCATTTGTGAAGTCTGGACCGGACACTGCGGTACCTGGGTGTATGGACAGACGAGGCGAGAGAAAAGGAGACGGAAGCATGAGGAGTGACAGACGAGAAAAAACAAACAAAAAAAAAACTTGGTCCGGTTCCCACAACGCGCTGCCATCTGGTCCTCTAGCACCCAGGCAGCCGGCAACTCAATCCAGCGCACCACCTCGAGTGTCCATGATGACGGACTCTGCTCACCATGCTCGATGGCACCGCAGATTTCCCACAGTGGCGAGGGCTCTTTGACAGCGCATTCCTCCTCCTTCCCAGGTTTCGGCACCAGTGTAACAAGATTAGATGTTATGGGAAGAAGGAGGCGGGAACCGGCAAACATTCAACAAACTTTAATATAAAAAAAATAATACAAATACAAAATGAAAGTAAAAGACAGCAGCCCCTCACGGATGACTGCTGTCACATATAACAAAACAAAGACAACACAAGTCCTGGCATGGCCTCTCTCTATCTCCACTGTCGTCGCTCCTCCTTTTATGCTTCCGCTCCTGCGTGAGAGATACGAGACCGGTGCGTCGTGCAGATGTAACTCATCATCAGTAATCACGATGAGCCTCGTGCCGCTCTCTCACGGCCCTCGGCCTCGTCCTGCTCTCCACAGTGTACTTCTGCAATTTATTTTTAAAAAATCCTGTCATCACACATTTCATAGGAAACGAAGGACGCATTTGAAGGATTCGAATTTGGACAGCCTTCGTTTTGCAGTGGTGACACAATCGGCCTTCGAAGGATGCAGCCTCTGAATTGAGACGCAGCATTTGGGAATGGGTCACTGAATCTTTCACTCACCCGATTCAAACAGATTCATTCATCAACAAAACATTGCTGTGTTTTCTCGGAAATGCGCAGTGGCTCAGCTGTGGCTTTGTTTTGTAGATGAAACAAAACCAGACAATATTGTGCCTAAAATGTAAGTCACTTAATATTAACTTCTTGGTTATTCATCAGTATCACAAATCAATATCACAAATCACAGTTTTTTTTTTTTTTAAATCAATATCGCATTTGCAACCGTGCTGAAATCACGCATGCTAACCTGCTGCACCTCTGTGTAGTTCCTCGCACAAAACTATCTCGCACTTGCTGTGTTGACTGAAGGAAACATTTAAAGCAGCCAATCACAGTGCAAAACTGAACTGGTGGGCACCGGTGCAACCACATATATTTTCACTGTCGCATGCTGTAATTTTGTTCTCACTGTAGAGCCCTGTGTGTACCTTTTACAGTAGCATTACCTGTCTCTGTTTCTATGTCTGTTTCACACTCAGATCTATCTCCGTTTTCTGGAGTATCAGTTGGAGAACTCAAATGAGTGTAAGAAAAACTTTGTTGCGATATATGAAGGCAGTAATGCCATTGAAGATCTAAAGGCCAAGTTCTGCAGCACTGTTGCCAATGACATCACACTTGACAATCCCGTGGGTGTTGTTCGAATGTGGGCCGACGAGAACAGCAAACTGAGTCGGTTCCGTATGCTCTTTACGGTCTTTGCTGAACGTAAGCATTCACAAACCTTTCTACTTTCTGCAATTTTATTACATTTATAGTTCATCAAAAAAAAAGAAAGTTCTGTCATTACTTACCCTCATGTCATTCTATACACATATGCTGTTATACATTTTCCATTGAATGCAAAATGAGATTTTTTTTAATCTATTTATTTTTACTATTTTTATTTTTTTTTTAGATCTAATTTTCCAACTTTTTGGGTGAAATTTTCCTTTATCTTCAATCCTTTCTCTAGGAATAGTACATTACAACTATAAAAAGAACACAAAAACCATCTTTATCTAAACAAACTCTTGTGTTTCAGTAGTTTTGAATGAGAACAATATCTAACCAATGGTACTAGATTTCAAACATGTGGTGTAAGAGGTCCATCATGTGGACATTATGTGCATTGCATGTTTGTCGCTTTCATCTCATTAAAAACTCTATTTTGCAGCTCCGTGTTCAGCCAACGCATATTTCTGTCACAGCAACATGTGCATCAACAATACTCTGGTCTGTAATGGTGTTCAGAACTGTGTGTTTCCATGGGATGAGAACAATTGCAAAGGTAAAAATGTGCTTTGCTTTCACATGACCGGTTTCCTAGTGTTGCGACTCGCTAATGAGATGCAAATCTTCTTAAGAATTTGGCAAGCAAATCAATGTTTTTGTCGATATCTTTCACAGAACTAGATTCCCTCCTTCAGGGGTTTGACCTCAATGAACTGATGTCCACTAAATGAATGTTGAGTATATAAAGCACATAATGAATTATTAGTCTATGAAGGATTGGACGTCATGGGTTCAAGGGTTATTATTGAGTGCAGAAAATGCCATGAGCCCTGGTTATGTAAAGCAGTAATAAGGATTTATGAATTCAGTTTTATTGTCATTGTTCTGATTTAGGTGGAAAATATGAATTGTTCCTCACTCATGACCCTGTCCTCTTCGGCTTTCTTTTGTCTTTGTTGTCCCGTCTCTCTCAGAAAAGAAGTCTAAGAGTTTTTTCCAGCATATGAGTAAAACTCATTGCACTGTGATTGGAGTGTCCACTGGTGTTGTTTTTCTTCTTCTCATCATATCTGTATTTATACAGATGAAGCAGCCGAGAAAGAAGGTGACTATTCATATTGAGAAATCACCATTTAGAAGGACAAATTACCAGCCTCCTATGTGTCAGAAATGCACATTAAAGTTATATACATTTTCAACGTGAAAAATGTTCTTTCATCCGCCCCTTATATACATAAGCCGTTTGTAGGTTGATTTCCCTGAAAAAGTAAACACTGTGGCGCTATCAAAACATTACTAGTGCTTTTGTTTATTTCAGCTTCAGCAACACTGCAATATTGACTCAGCCAATGGTGTGACTTTGGGTCTGTTTGTTTGACCAATAGCAAGGGTTGATTTATGGAAAACATCATCCATACGGTTGTGGCTTCCATTATTATAAAAATACAAAATAATGGAGGTAAAACGATTATTGTGCCAAATTCCCTTTTGCAATGATGTTCTAATTTTGTCTTGTGTTATTTATATATGTGTGTGTATGTGTATGTATATATATACACACACACACACACATATTTACTTTCAATTACTTTATCACCTTTATAATTAGAGTTTTTCAGTTTAACACGTTTTTCATCGATTAAATTTAATAAATCTATGATGAAGTCAATAAATAATTGTGGTATTCACTCAATATTGACCAAAATAATTATGATTATAATTCTTGTCAAAACTAAGCAGCTCTATCTGACAGCATGGATAATAACGGGATAAAATCCATTAATTAAAATGTATTCATTATTTAGTTATTATTAAAATGTTTCTTACTTATTTTTAATAATTATTAATAATATAATCATTATTTATTATTAATGATTACATTAAATAATAAAATGGTTAAAATGTACTTGACTGATATATTGAATGCACAAACACAGTCATATTGTGTGTTCATTGAGCATTTCTTTCCACATTTTTACAAAAACTTTCATCAAAATGTAGTTCTCAACCTCTGAAACAACTTTCCTTTTTAGATCAAATCACAAATCCCTCTTAAAATCAAAATCATATCCCTCTCTACATTTTATTTTCTCATTAAAAATCCTCTTTACCCAAAAATACATAAAATTACTAAAGTAAAAAAAGTTTGTGAAACTGCATTTTACACTGATGTTAAGCATTAAAACCCTAGTATTTATTAATTAATTGGTGCATGGATGTTTAACTTACATGTTCAACAACATGTGACATTACTAATATGTATTTATCTCCTGCAGGTTTTGAGCCGTAAAGGTTTATTCAGCACTGCAGAGATGCAGGAGGTGCTGGAGCCGCCTCAGTATGAGCTGTTCTCCATGCAGGAAGCTGAGCTCCCGGACGAGCTGTCGGAGGAGCTGGAGGGTCTGCAGAAACTCCGCCGGTCCTCCAGCGTTTCCCGCTGCGTCCACGAGCATCACTGTGGAGCTCAGAGCAACGCTGCCTCCATTGTTATGGCAACCAGAGCGCATCATCTCTCACAGGGCTCTGAGGAGCTGAGTACGGTTGTCGGGGCCAGAGGCTGGGGCAGTTTCCATGGACGCAGGAGCAGCTCGCGCTCGCACACTTTCACGCACGATCCGCGCTCACACGCTTACAGCGCACAGAGTCTGCACGAGGCACTTGAAGATGAAGATCTCGGGCTGGAGGGACGTGTGATGGAAGAAATCGGCTACAATGATGTTTTCGCCCGTGGACGCAATGTCGTGATGGTACGTAACCCTGTCCAGCAGCGTTCTCTCTCTATGGACTTCTGAGTGGAGGGTCAGAATCAGCTGACACTTTTTACATCCTGTTTGAAAATACAATAATATAATTCATACAGGGGCGGAGCTAGGGGGCCAAAGCTTGTCCACCATTGATCGAAGCTTGGCCACCCTGCTCACAATTAGCCATTTCTGTCTTTTTTATCTTGACCAGAATTTAGTTTATTTAGATGTAGAACCGTCTCTTTACGACCCCAACACGTGGGAGACTTTTCAGGTGCGCACGTCAGTACATCAGTGCCAGGCGCAAATAATACAAAAGCGTTAAAAAAATCACGAGTACCGGGGAAACTCAGCACCTCAATTTACCATCGCTGAACAGCTGGGTAAATACAACTTGGTTAAATGTGGAGATGATTAAAGCAGCATCAAAACTTAAAAAAATGAGTAGTCTGGGACCGGGCCATATTCCGAGATCGGAGCCCTCCCCTCTGACAGAACGCTAAAAACACACACTCTCTTGCTCTTTCTGATTATTTGTAAGTGTGAACTCGTGAATTGTATTCAGTAGTGTTGTAGGCACTAAAACTGTCCAGTTCTGCGTTTCTCAAATGCATTGTGACCTAAGTTGATCGCAGAGATCATTAGTGGCAATAGAGCATCACAGTCCCGCCCACAGCCTGAGAGAGCGTTGGTGCCGGAAGTAAATTTCCCATTCATTTCTCCCATTTACATTTTGTAAAATCCATATCTCAAGAGTATAAGAGCATGTCTGAGGATAACCAGCTACGGCTGAAATCATAAGCATACAACATATCATTTCGAGTGAAAAAACGAAGAGAAAATCAAAAAAAAGTCAAGGGTACAAGCCTGTGTACATATTTTCATTTCCGAGCAAAGGAACTACTCCTCCCATAAACCACCGCGCCTCACTAAAGTTGACTGAAAGCCACCGTGAAAGAGCCTTTAGAGTGACTTCCAAATCTGACGACGGCAACGTGAACTTTTTCCTCCAGTGAATTTTATATAGTGAATGTGCAGGGAAACTCCTTTTCCTCGATTTACTGAAGCTTATGCACATGCTAAATCATTGAGCATCTGGCTCGCTCATAGGCTGTGCTGGGGCAACTGCACATCCAATGGCGCGTGGTCGTCTCTGAGGTGCGACCAATGAACTTAGCCCTACGTGTGAATTACGCGATCTCCAGTCTTCACGCGCCTTCGCGGGGTTTCACACACGTGACACGACTTCCACCAATCAGATGCATCACTGTGAGATTGTGGGATTGTTCAGGATTGTGGGTAATGAAGTACTTATCCAATACATTGCGAATAAAAGGGATTTATCTTAAAACAAGGTTAGTGCCCCATAAAGCATATACAATCACTTAGTACAGCCGTAGCTGGTTTTAAGTCTACCATGTATGGTTACGTTTTTATGGCTAATATCCCAAATGTCAATGGAGAAATTGTATTGAATTTTTACTTCCGGCACCGGCTGTGGGCGGGACTGTGATGCTCTATGGTTCAATGATCTACTTTGGCCTACAATGCTTTTGGGAGACGTAGCCCAGTAAGTTCTAGTCAAACTCATTTTAAATGTTTGAATAATGAACATTTCTATGCCACCCCAGACTGGTTGATGGCTTCTGCCTGGCCACACCAATGAAAATATCTTGGGTCCGCAACTGAATTTAATAGCTGTAAATGTTCACATGTTCATAATGCCCACACCTTCTTTTATTATTTTAGGTGTTTTTTGGTCATAGTTTTATGGGTGTTATTCTCATTCCTCAATTCTAAATTGTAGGAAGGGCAGGTTTCTATCACATGTTTAAATATTTCTTACTGCCCCTTAGTTTTGCGTTCGTTTTTGCAATTGTCTAATGATTCATTCATTTTTTTATCCCCATTTTGCATATAATTTTGACAAACAGCTCATGTCTTTGTGTCACCTGCATCACACATGAGCCAGTTTTCTATTTGAATATATTTAAAAATGTAATTTATTCCTTTGATAGCAAAGCTGAATTTTCAGCATCATTACTCTAGTCTTCAGTGTCACATGATCCTTCAGAAATCATTCTAATATGCTGATTTGATGCTCCAGAAACATTTAGAATAGAATAGTACAGTATGTGATTCCGAATTTAACACATGATTAGCTGGTTCAGATGTGTTTATTAGGCGAAAGGTGGCCCTCCAGGATTGGACACCCGTTTTAACAGCACGTCATGGAGAGAGAAGGGTTCAGCACAGTTAATGGGTCTGTGGGACTGAAGATACTATAGTTTTATGGGCAAAATTATCATACTGTCAGAAACATGCCTTGGCTTCTAAATTTCCCACTGGATAAAGATGTGTGTAGACATTAATGTGAAAATGCAAGGAGTATGGAGAGGTGGAAGGAAGGATAGTGGATTGTGTCTGTATTTCATATTGCTTTCTTTCCTCTTTTTTTTCATCCAAACTAATCTCAGCCAGGGGTGCGTTTCCCGAAAGCATCGTTAGCCAACTATGGTCGCAAGTTCCGTCGTTTCCAATAGAGTACAATGGAAATTGCGACCAACTTGCGACCATAGTTGGCTAACGATGCTTTTGGAAAACGCACCCCAGGTCGGAAAATTACTAAAACTAACTAAAATGAATTATACTATACTAGTATCTCAGTGATACTATAAAACTGCCTTGAACGGAAGTTCATCGATTTTGAGGTGTACACTTTAAAAAAATTGTTTTTTTTAAAATAATATTGTCATTAGTTTTTTATAAAAAACTGTTCTTATTAAAGCAGTAAAGGGACTTGAGATATATTGTGATCTATATTTGCATGTTTGTATTGAATATATTCACAATAGAGCACATGTTCAGGTAATATTGCTTAATTTTATGGGGGGGGGGGGGGCGAGCATGCGAGCATGCAGAATTTCAACATTATTTCTCCGGGTTCTTTTTTTCTTTTTAGTATGAGGTATTCCACATATACAACAGCCCTAATGCAGACATCCATATTATAATAAATCCTTTTTTATAATAAAAGAAACGTATAGTAAATATGTAAACGGATGACTAAATTAGATAATAGAGATCTATGTTGCAAATTTCCCCAATTTCCTTTTTCTGCGAATACTTTTTTTCTTTCTTTTTTCCAAAGTGCACGTGGAAAAGCCCACTTATATTGGTTTGTCTGACTCACTGTGCTGTCGAATGACTTTTATGGCCATATTATGACTGTAGACATAATAACCTGCCCTGTATATCAAACGGTCCAAACTGTACAGAAATGTCATGCCCTCTTTCCCCTCCACTGATTCGCCATTTCTCATACTGTAACATATTTCTTATTTCTGTGTTCTTTGATTTTGTAAAAAAAAAAATTCTGTACAATGTTCTTGTCCTTGTTTCTTCTTGACCATTTTGGTTAGCCTTTATGATTTGTCAATTTCTTAGTCATGTCACTCTTCCTTGTCATGTGGAGTTTTGTTATTTTAAATACACTAAATCTACTTTTGTTTTCTTCATCCCTGTATTAAACATGCACATTTTTACAGTACATTTTGGCATGTGTCTCTCATATGTTGCACAGTTGTCATTGATGGTCCACCATATATATATATATATATTATAAGGTCAGAATGACAGAACAAGCAGGAAAACTGAACATTAACATATGAGACACTTAATGCATGGATTTATTGTCCTTAAAACGTCTATAAAAACAGCAGCGTTTCTGATATGAATGTCATTAACAGCTGCTTTTATCCATAACATTAATTATAGGGACTGTCACATGAAGTGGTTAAGTGCTTTAGGCCACCGCCAGGTTCAAAAGGCTCAATGGCAATAGTTGATGTTTATTAATTAGATGAACTTGCTGCTGTGAATTAATACATTATAAAGAGAGTACAGCATTAATACATTATAAAGAGAGTACAGTGAAAATGCTATGCTTTTCTCAACTGAACATAATGCAATATTGTGTGCACGTCGACACTGTAGACAAGTTACCAGTACTGCAAATCCTTTAATCACATCAGTGAAAATGCTGTGAAATTAAGTCAGTTTCAATATATATTATATTCAATATATATAGTCTGGAGGTTACCTGTTAAAAAACAGCGAGGATACCTGGGCTGATCCCATATAATTAACTTTATGTGCATGGTAGTTTTTTTGTGATCAAATGTTTACCCTATAATTTGTCATTTAGGTGCAATTGTTTTCAAGCTATTAGATAGAGGACCTGAAAGGAATCAAAGCTAAAAGCCTCGCTCAAAAGGCACATAATGTTAAAACTGGATTTTGACTTCAATAAACATTGAGGTTATACACATTTATTACTAAGGAAAGCTGCCAAATCTTTATTAAATTGTATTTATTTGTTGTGTAAATATGTGGGTTATATAAATATAAATAGATGGGATTTGGTTCTCAAAGTATGTTTCCATTAATTCATTTATTCATCACACAAATCAAAATAAAGAAAACCAGAAAAAACACTATGGTGCAAAACTATGCTTTAATTAATTTTTATTGTGGAATAAATTAAGTATCCCAAAAAGCATTATTACTTCCAGAACTCAACTACTGTGCTCTGTCTACACACCTAGATAGCAAAAGGGCATTTTTATGAATTCAGCCTTAGTTATGTAATATACATGATCAGACTTCACGTTTTAATGGCCCTTGTGAGACTGCAATAAACACAAAAGCTAACTGGAATCTTGATCATTTATTTAATTGATTATTCTTTTAGTTTTGGATTGCCGGTGGTTTCAGTTTGCACATAAAGAAAAGTCCATGCTGTGAACTCATGTGACATAACCACGACCCTTCTGTTCAGCACATATTTGACTGTTCTGTACTGAAAAATTTTATGGGATCACACTTTATGTGAGAATTTTTTTTTACAACCGTGGCATTTGTTGCGCTGTCATTGTTAGGTAAGGGATAAACTAGAAACAACTTTCAGTCAAGAACTAGAAGTATCGGCACATGGCTAAGCAGAAATTTATTGAACAAAACTGCAGTTCAACTTCTGATATATCAGAAATACACTTAATAATATCGCTTTTATAAATAAGATGCGTATGGTTTGAAAATAATCAACTAATAATTAGTCTTTTTCAAGCTCAGCTATTGTTTTATACATTTCTTGAAAATTTCAAGTATGGTTTATACTGTTATGCAGACAGCCGTACAATTGCTATCAACAGGTATCACAAATATATGTATAAAAATAAATAAAAAACATTTAAACAAATATGTGTACTCCTATGTGGATACACACTAACATTTACATGATTTCACACTGCGATTTCATGATGGCTCATTTAACGATTGTTCAAAGAAGGCTCTGTTTGAATAGGCCATGAGAGGCAGACGTTCCCCCAGCACAGCATCTCTGAAATTTCGTCGTCTCCACGCATACACAATACTGTTCAGAAAACCCTGGAGTGACACTGACATCGCCTGTACAACAACACATGGGAGAAAATTTACCACATGATTAAAAGGTCTGTGAATAGCATTCATTTTTATACCTCTCAAACAACAACAAAACCTAGAAATCATATACTTCTAACCAGGGCCGTCGCTAGCCCGAAAGGCGGTGATGTTTCTAGTTTTTAACCGTGTCGATTGCAATATTAAGGTGTTCAGTGTTATAACGACTTTACAGAATAAAAACGTGATTGTTCTCCTCACAAAACAACTGTTTCTTTTTTGTCACTGGCATGTCTGTGTTGAGGACTTGTGCATCTTTGAGCCTTCATTAACAGTAAAATACTTAAGTATTGTTAAAAACATACTCTAAGACTTTGAAATTGATGACTTGCAAATTGTAGCCTAATGGAGAATTTTTTGCTGTAAGGTATTTTCAGGTACTCTTTACTCACTGATACACAATATATTTTGTGTATGTGTAAATAAGTAAGCATGATTGTGAGTGTGATAGATTTTAAACAACAGTTTAGTAAACAAGAAGTTAATATTGAGTAACTTGTACCAACTGTACATTTTAGACACAATTTTGCTGTTTAATTGGACTCTTTTTGCTTCGTAAACGCCATTGTTGTGAAATGCATTCCTGAACGAATCATCGTTTGAAAATGAATTGGTTAGGTAAATGATTCAATGAGTCACTTCACTTGTTTCGTTCCTAAATGAATTATAATGTTTTGAATTAATTGGTTAAGTGAATGATTCAATGAGTCTAGTCCACACCACAACTCTAACGATAACGGCACAGAGAAACAATATTGTTGGAATTACCTTCAGAACGATTTTTTCCCCAGCTGTTGAATGATAAAAACATCTAATCATAAAGACAGCCAATCATAATCTATTCCGTTTTAAAGAGCTTGAGCATTTAAAGCAGCAGACGACAAACCTGCTGCACGGGCTTAGAATAAACAGGGTTTATCGTTAGTTAGTGTGTAGACGCTAATATAGTAATCGTTATTGTTATCTTTATAGTTATTGTTCTTGCTGTGAACGGACCTTTTAACTAGCATTTTTGAATGAATCAATTAAAGGGCACCTATTATGGAATTTTGAAAATTACCTTTCATGTAGTGTGTAACACAGATCTAAGTGAACAAAAACATCCTGCAAAGTTTTATATATGAAAGTTCACTGTAAAAAAAAGTTATTGTCTCCCAAAAGTACGAGTCGACTCTGAGTCAATTTAATGAATCATTTTTCCAATGAGTCATTTTCCTTTTCGTCGTGACGTCAAGTCGAAAAATTATCAAATCGGCCGCGTCCACTCATTGCGTGCGCCGCGCAGACACCAGGGAAAACTTGAAAACGTAATGTCGACGCTGTGTTCTGAAGTGCGAATCAAAAGCGAACTTTTTTTTCGCTGCCCAGGGACGAGCATGTGAAGAATCAGTGGCTAGAGTTTATATTTACAACTATACCACACAAGTATAGCCGAACCTTGAGCTGTGTTCGTGTCATTTTAATGACGATTGCTTTACAAACATGAATGCTTTCAAGTCTGGCTTTGCGAGCTGATACTGAAGGAAGGTTCAGTACCAAGTTTATTTGGATCGGCTTCATCCTCCGAATCACAACCTGTAAGTATTATTAATAATTGTTGCTTTTATGTGTTTGTTGTAGCATGCTCAATAAGTGTGTGTGTTGTGTAAGTTACGCTCAGCGCAGCTTCTAGGTCTCCAATGTCAATTTTTTTCAAATATGTGAAATGTTTGTCGTTGTTATTGGAGTTGTCATAAAGAATAGAGCGTCTTGTAGTACTGCAGAACTTTATAAATATGTTTATGCGTTGGGCTTACAAACAATAACTGACTGGGTCATCTGACCAATCACCACCGATTAGCATCACGTAAAGGAGGGGTTTGGAAAAATGAGTCCTTGAACGAATCATTTGGGAGTCGGTGAGCAAATCAGGTAAAAATAAATGCATATTATAAGACAACAAAAGTGTTTTTTTGTCATTGCATGCATGTACAACTGTTGTTGGGGACTCCCAGAACAATATTAGGAACATTTTAAATGCCATAATAGGTGCCCTTTAAGTGAATGATTTAATAACTCACGCCGACCATATTTGAATTCGGAACTGCATGGAATTAATGAATTGCATACTCTTACTATTTTTACCATATTTTTATATGTCAGAAATAGTAAAGTAGTATGCAAGTATGTGGTTCCAAATTCATCAAGTCACTTTTGTTCCTGAATGAAGTAGCGATTTTTTTTACTCAACCCTGTTTTAACATTGTTTTTTATGGTTGAGTTCAATGACTCACTCATTCATTCAGTCACTTGTTCCGTTCCGTGTTTTTGAACGAATTGGTTGAGTAAATGAATCAAACGACTCATTGATAAAGACAGTCACTTGTCGCCACCTACTGACGTAACAATGCACCATGCAGAAAGAGTCAAAAATCCCTGCTAATGCACAGATGTGTTACTTTTTACTAATGCATAATCCTACACACACACACACACACACGTTCAGAAAATGTGTTTTACCTGTATGACATAGAGAGGGAATAGATGTTTTATCGGAGATTGTGAGAAGGACAGACAGATGAGAACCAGAGCTGAAAACAAAATATAACTTTGTTTAAAATGACAAATACAACCATTCATATTCAGAGAAATACATATAGACATTATTGCACATGTGTAGCAATTGAGAACACGAGTGTGTTATTTTACTGACCTGGTGCCCAGCAGAAAATGATAACAAGGATCATGTATCGAGCTGAGGACCAAATCCCACCTGGATGTCTCTGTGACATTGTGAACATGCTTGTGTTCTCATAATGCCTATAACAGCTTTGTAACCTACAGTACACCACCTACAGGACAACAGACACATATTACAGGAGATTATTTATGTAAAATACCTACAGTGGCCCCAGAAGTATCTGGACACTTGTCATTGCATTAGATAATAAAATATCAAACAAAGTGGCATTTATTTAAGACACTTTTCAAGCAAAGCATGACATATTTAGTCCACTATTAATTTCCAGGGTAAGTGACGAAATTGATGTGATTTGTGAGCAGTATTATTCATAAACGTGTGTACCCACTGTGCAGCTGATGATGACGATCAACACACTGGTGAGAGTGAAAACAGGAATGAACTCGCCATGAACCCGATCCTGTTGGGTAAAAGACTGCGTGATGGAACAGCTCCAGAGATTATTTAGATTTAATCTTGTTGTCTATAAATTTCTTACCATTGTTGAGCAGGAGTCATTTGTGAGATGCAGGAAGAGAATGCAGCTGCAAGAAGAAACAGACATGAATTTAGGTAAATGATTCACATATGCGTACGTTACACAAACTCACATTGAGAAACTCATTCTCACCTGCGACAGAACCTGGCGGAGGGTTCATCTGCTGGCACAAGAGAAGCTTCCATAACTCTGAAGGTATTAATATAGATGAGGTATCCAGTTATTGGTACAAGCCTATAGAAATTACATGTAGTAAGCATATAGATCATTACATACATATCGCAATCATATTACTTTATCATATTTACAGTTTAACATAAATCATATTTAAATGCATTTAAGAATGGAACTACTCACCATGCAATTACATAGACAAGACAAAACCACCTCCTCCTGCGTGATAACTGTGACAATGAATACATTAAAAATTAGCACAATACAATTAAATATATATATATGTATATAATGAATCAATAACTACAATTTTGATTCATAGACAATAATCAAAAAAGTGGGTAACTTTTTTAAAAAATGTCTACATCTGTTTTCAATTTCTGTTTTCACTTTAATTTTAGTCAGTGTTATAGTTAGCTAAAGCTAAATTGAAACTAAAACCATAAAAACATTTTCATCACTTGAAAATAAAATAACTGCAATAAAATATTTTAAAATAACACTTATTTTATTTCAGCTATGTTGCCAAGGCAAATTTTTTCATGTTCATTTAGCTCAACTAAAATAACTAAAAAACAAAATAAAAACTATATAGACATATTAAAAAACTATTAAAAATGACAAAAACACAACAAAATTACTGAAACTTGAAAATGAAACATTTTAAAATAAAGACTAATTAAAAATATTAATAAAAACTATGATAGTATTCCAGTGATACTATTTTGTTTTATTTTGAGTATTTTAGTTATATGTTTTTATTATACGTCTATATAGTTTTAATATTTGTATTTATTAGTTTTAGTTTATTTAGTTTGGGTTATTTAGTACTTCAAGTTAAACTAAACGAAAACGAGAATTGTGCCTTTGCAACTAGCTGAAATAAAATACGTTTTTTATATATTTTTATTTCAGTTAACGTTCATTTTATTTTAAGTAACACATTTTTAATATGGTTTTAGTTTTAGTTAACGACAGTAACTGATCTAAATTAACAGGATTTGAGTTAAAATATGATTTATTATGAACTACACTAGGTTACAACAACAAATATTTTAGTGTTGGGTACTTTTAAGAAATGTACTGCACAGAGATGATTAAATGTGACTATATAAAGAAAATGCGGGAGGAATGTGGCACAGCCTGACCGGTCTCAGACTCTGCCAAAATGCTGCGTAAACAAACATTCATAGCAGGTGTCATGTTAGATAATACCATTGACATTGATTTAATTTACAAAACAGTGACAGCGACTGTGTGTGTGTGTGTGTGTGTGTGTGTGTGTGTGTGTGCGTGCGTGCGTGCGTGCGTGCGTGTGCGTGCGTGCGTGCGTGTGTGCGTGTGTGTGTGTGTGTTTGCTCACCTGGATTTCAAATGCTTCTTGCTCTGCTTTTTCTCTCCATCCTTGAAATGCAAGTGCTGACTCACAGGCATAAACAATGACAAGCAGAAACGAGACGCAGTAGAAGGCCTAGGAAGAGACAGAGATAATGCTTAAACAACTGAAGTTCATCACAGCTGCTGCATAGATCCACAGTGAAAGCTTTGGACACACCTGACTAAATTTATGGTTGACATTTCAATTTAAAGGTGTATACTTCAATACTTCAAATTATTTTAGGAAGAAAATTAAATGTGTATTTTAAGCCGTATTAATACATGTTTCCTTACGTTGTGGCCTCATATGTAAATATCCGCCTGTATATATATATATATATATATATATATATATATATATATATATATATATATATATATATATATATATATATATATATATAATAAACTCAAGTTTTTACTCATCCACTGTCAGCTTGGTGTCAAATGAGGGTTTTACAGGACAGTGCATGACTCAGTGGTTCTACATGTGCAAAGATGAGACTCTTCAATTGCTTTATGGCAACACACAATAATGCAGGATATCGACAAAGCACTGAATGAACATCTACTGTGGAACTCGACACCAAGATCTCATTGTTACCAAGATGTTAATATCTCAGCTGTTCAAGGAAGTTGTTGCATAAAAAGGACATTATTCAGTAAATGAACTGTGTCGTGCACACACACACACACACACACACACACACACACACACCACACACACACACACACACACACACACACACACACACACACACACCAAATTGTTATTTTTCTGCATTGAATGTCCACTTAGTATTCGTATCCCGGTAGGCTATATGTAAACAAATACTTTCAGAATTTTATTAGACTTAAATGATTTTAACAGCTACACATGATTACATGTTTCTGTATAAGTTATTCTCACCAGAGACAAAGGCAATCCGTTGTTGCAGAGCTTTTCATTAAATGTCCAAATTTCATAAGGCAAATTAATTATGGCAGTGCACATCAAAACTAGTGACGCCAGGAAATCTGCCAGGGCCAGCTGAAGAAGAGGCTTAGCCTGTAATACAAGAACAATGATAAAGAAACATACACTCTTACACAAAGGTTCTCCATTAATTTTACAACCATGGAACATTTCCTTTCCACAAAAGGTTCTTTAAAGTGGAAAAAGGTTCTTTAGATTTTTGAAATGATCTTTTAAAAACTGTTCTCTGAAAGTTTCTTTGGGAAACCAAAACGGTTCTTCTATGCATCGCTGTGAAACCCCTTTTGGAACCTTTATTTATAAGAGTGAATGTGATGAAGCATTAAAAAGAACATGATGTATATTTCCAAACGGGGAGGCCCAATTTAAGGAGATTGCCGAAGAAATATTTTTACAAATGTTTTGGTGAACTTTGCAAAAGAGTTATATAAAGTTTGTTATGCTGATAAAGAGAATCAGAGGGCTTAGTTTTCATTGCGCACACTGGCACACTTTTAGCCAATATTGACCCTCACTGTAGACTTTTGCAGCAAGACTTTTGTGATTCAGCTGGGGAATGCAGATCCATCAAATCCATCATTTCATTTTCTCAATTAAAAAAATTCAGATTATGAATTTAAAATCTGCCCGTTTAGAAGATGGTGGTTTAATCAGATCTGTTCCCAGAAATTGAAATGAAATTTCACATTATTGACTTACCTGTTCATTGAGATGCCTTCTCTTTATAATGGACACCACCACCACAGAACAACTACCTATCAGACTGCAACAGAAAAAAAGGTCATTCAAGTTAAGAATTCTACTTTGTGATTTTAAAAAAGCAACTTCTGTCCCCCTGTCACTTCTACCTGATTTAACCCTTAGAAATAGTTAGTCCATGTAAAGTAATGTATTTAAGATAATAATAAAATAAAATACTTAATAAGATGCCTAGGAAGTATGAAACTACAATTTGCAAAACTAACTTTTAAAGTAAAATCTTAACAAAAAGTGATTTTTACTGTATAATACAGTCAATATGCGTGTTTCATATACGTTGCCTCAGTTTGTCTGAGTAAATTATAAAAGCAAATCATAGGCTACATTTTACTTCTAAAACACATGTTTATGAGCCTATTAAATGTTACTACCTCAATAAAAAATGCATAACTCCAGATACAAGTAATGGTTTCTCTTTGATTAAAACACCCCCACATTTTAATGCATTATAGATGTATCTTTCATTGAAAGCAATAGATATAACGCTTAACATTTCTCTTTTCCTTGGAATCACATGTCAGTCGAATCAACTTTTTATTTCTCACCTTAAACTCAAGGCTGAGACGTAGATCCAAGACAAAGCAGTAATCTGCGCGTGCAATTAAGACGAAACACAAAGAATAAGAATAGGCTATGTATTGTTAAAACAAAATTAGCCTACGTAATCAAATCGAAAGTTTAACAGTCATCAAAGTAGATCAACGTAGCCAACTGTCTGTTTTTGGTTTAAATATTTTAAAGCAAATTGTATAGTGGGAAATAATGACATAAGTATGCTGTTTTTTCCCCACATTAAGTTGTATTCTCGTAGAAGTGTGATTAATTAGCCTACCTTTTCTTCATCTGATAACCCACCGCTTGAATTCATGATAAGAGATTAATTCCATGAACTACATGCCCAGCGCGTTGTTGTTCTGTACAGTACATGTAGATAAAGCCGCTGTCTGTGACTGTCTGTCTGTCTGTCTGACTGACTCCCGCCGTCTCACCTGGACGTTGAACCTCTGATCATGTGACATCTACAGTCTCACCTGTAGCTACTGGCGCGGCTGCGCTCCTCTCATTGCTTTCATACCTGTTTGCGGGTAAACCCCTCATGTGTTTTACAGTAGGCCTACAGAGCTTGTGCCACAGGTGTTGTGTGGTCTGTGTTATCATGGAGATACAACATAAAAGTCAAGCTCCTTCAATGATTAGAGGATATCAAACCGCCTACTAGCCTACTTGATATTGGCCTACAACTTTCAACATATTTGGAAACGCTTTCAAATGGCTAATATAGACCTAAACATTAATAATAAATATATATGTGTTGAACTAGCTGTAAACTGTGTTTCTTTGTGTTCTTTAATATCTTTCTAACTCAGGATCTTACTCGGACCCTCACCACTAAAATTAGCACGCAGTGACCTCTACTGGTCAAAATGCAACGTGCAACAAAATCAGTTATCCAATGAAAAAAATAAAACTGAAAAGTGTTTTGACTATGGCATAGTTGGCTAGAAAGATTGCTTAATTTCGAAATAATATAACAATACTGGGATAATATAACATTTAATTAATCAATTTAAAAAAAAAAAACTAACTTAACCATAATGAATCATAGAAATAACAATACAAATGGAAAATATGCCTATTTTTCAATTGATTTATTAATAATAATAATCTTAATTTTTTTTTTTAAAATTAATAGATAACAAACAAAACAATAATATAAGAAATATAAAAAAAATAAGTAATGCTTTGAAATAAATGATTTCAAATTCGCCGTGCCCAAGATTTTATTATTGGAAAAAAAGAAGAAGAAAAAAAAAGAATAACGCAAGTCTAGTTTGTATGCTGGGCGTTTCAGAACATATCGGAAGTTATGAATAATTATGACATCACTGCCCAGAATGCGATTGCAGCAGGAAGTGACGCCGAGACTTCCACGGTGGCTCCTTTCTTACGTGGCAACGCGTCAAGCGACC
This sequence comes from Chrosomus eos, assembly GCA_036326025.1. Taxonomy (NCBI): domain Eukaryota; kingdom Metazoa; phylum Chordata; class Actinopteri; order Cypriniformes; family Leuciscidae; genus Chrosomus; species Chrosomus eos. The sequence continues at coordinate 30,684,853 of CM070824.1, read as the reverse complement.
GCGAGACACTGAGCACAAAGAGACAGAATATTCATTAAAATACGTTATTACATTTTCTTTATTGTTTCGCTTGTTGATAGGGTTTAAGCTCTTCTTTTAAAGCATCATGGGTCTGACCATCTCATCGCTGTTTGGGAGACTTTTCGGCAAGAAACAGATGAGAATACTGATGGGTGAGTGTTTCAAGTACATTACACTTCTGTGTTTCTGATGTATTTGTGTGGTTAATATTAAATTATATAACTATATGGATAGTATGTGGGTGTAAGATTAAATAAAATATGATTTTGGTCATTTCCTCATTGTAATTCAAGAACCAATGTCATATTTATTCGGTAGTGGCTAATGTTAGCTTGCTAGCTTCAGGTAGAGCTTGAATGAATATATAAAATCACACCATTGTAATGAAATTGACACCTAATGTTTTTTTAAACATATTTCAGTGGGTTTGGATGCTGCAGGTAAAACCACAATACTTTACAAGCTAAAGCTGGGAGAAATTGTCACCACCATCCCCACTATAGGTGAGATTACACTGACATGACTATCACTCTTTCACAATGTTACATTTTTCATTTAGAACAGAAGCAGCTCATGATTAAATCTTATATGTAATGTATGTGAATCAGTTTTCAGGATTCTGTTCATTTCGTTGATCAATATCTGTAATGTCACAGCGATTGCCTTTACAGCTTCAGTGTGGGTTTTAACCAAGTGTTTTCAGGGAGAATTTGCACTTAAAGTAATGTTTTGTCTGACAGTGACATTATTAAAAGCTTTTATAATTGTATTTATTGGTACAGATATCTAGAAGGGTCAAATTGCCTATATATTACTAATATATGCATAATCAAATTTATTGACAGCATATACAATTAATATGAATTTCTGAAATTAAGTGGTTTTATTTTTATTCAGAATTCATTAAAATAACTGAAAATGCAAAATATGATCAGCAATTATGGTAAAATATTGTATTCATTGGCAATGCTTTCAGTTGGTCTTTAAGCTGCCAAAAGGTAGAATGGCTACTGCTGTTAATTTACTCTTCGCTAAGCCCCACCTTACAAACATTACTGACCAATCCTACCGTAGTAACTTTTGCTCTCTGCTGCATTATCACAAGCTTTTGCAGAAAATATTCACAAATATAGTATAACTGTGTTGCAGTCACTCTGTTTCTAAGTGAGCTAGCTGCTACAGTAATAGAGGAATGAAGGGTCTAAATTTAGGTGCTGTCATTGGGAATAATCTCTTTAATAGCCAAATATCAGCTAGTGAATCATCATATATATTCGATATTATGATGCACCTTGAGTAAGTTGTTGTAACTCTATTTGTTTTCTGCTGATGGACAGGTTTTAATGTAGAAACTGTTGAATACAAGAACATCTGCTTCACTGTGTGGGACGTCGGCGGTCAGGATAAGATTCGTCCTCTCTGGAGACACTATTTTCAGAACACACAGGTATGATTTTATATAGGGCATTTTGCTGGCGAAGGTGCCACTTAATTGTTTCTGAATATGTTTATCCAAAGCAACTTATAATAAATCAGCTCCTTCCGCAGCATCCTGATCTGAAGTCTCTTTCTATGTGGTTGAGATGTACTGTGAACTTTAACTCGTATGCTTTTGTGAATGTTTTACATTTGCAGCATTTTTAGGGTAGTTATTTTAGCTGTTGATCCCAAACTGTTAATTCTTTTATCTTCAGGGTCTGATCTTTGTTGTGGACAGCAATGACAGAGAAAGAGTTGCAGAATCTGCAGAAGAACTTTCTAAAATGGTAAGCATTCCATTTAACCTTCAGATATTACACACACTATCTGTATCACGCCAAAGTCCCTTACAAGGAAAGTCTGTTCACTCGGCGGCCATATTTGCAATGCCTCTGGGCAGTTATTTCGGGCATCCAAGACCAGGGCTACATCTGAAATCGCATACTTCCCTACTATATACTATAGTAAGAAATTAACAGTACTCATTCCGGTGAGTTAATGAAGTGCATAGGATGAAGTCTTTACTATCACATTAGCTCATGGAAGAGGATTTGTGAATGGCATTAAAGCGATGCGACTGACGCTAGTAGGTCATATGATTATGACAGAATGGCGAATCAATGTAGTGCTTCCAGATTACATTCATACTATATAGAACACTTTTTTTATTTTAGTGGTCGTGAAGTAATTACTTATTCAAAATAAGTACCCACTCAAGAGAGTATGCAATTTCAGATGCAACCCAAGTCCTATCTATTTGAATGGGGGAATCATAAAATCTCACCTTTTTGTTCACAATTGGATAACACCATTCAAATCCACAAACAAATCTGACACAAACTGTCCCATAAATGTTGTTTCTTATGATCAAATATCATAAAAAAAAAAAAAATATTTAGTCTAGACCAGCTAATGCACATGTGCAGTCCTAAGCATGAGTCTCAAGCTTCAATGGGAACCGGAGCTTCTAACGGGAGCTGCCGTGACGCAATGACTTTATCAATCAACGATTGGCTCTTTTATTCAGAAGATATTGCATATATCTAAAGTCTTGGATCACGCTCAAGAACCAGTCACTTTTTCAGTGACCTGGACTGAGATCACGTTACACAATGTATTTGTATTTACATTTGCATTTATGTTCTTGGCCGAAGCTTTCTTACCAACGTGTCATGACGAAGTCCATGTGTTATTTTTTTTAGGAACTTTGCCATTTGCTAACACACACAATGCCATTTAATTTGTTGTGGGAATAATACTGCATTTTCTTCCCTCTTCAAGTCACCTTTATTTATATAGTGCTTTTTACAATACGGATTGTTTCAAAGCAGCTTTACAGTGATTACAGGAAAATAATGCAACACGGTTTGTTTTGGCTCTAGAAGAAAATAGTGTCATTGTCCAGCTTAAAGGGATAGTTTACCTAAAAACTGTAAATAGTCATTTACTCACCCTCAAGTTGTTCCAAACCTTTCTTTCTTTGGCTGAACACAAAAGATATTTTGAAGAGTGTTGGTAACCAAAACCATAAACTGTTGTTGAATATTAAGTCGTGAGATGTTTCCAAGTGAAACTAATTTTCTAACAAGAAAGGGTGGGACTTGTTTTTTTTTTCCATTGTGAATTGATTGGAACGCTGGATGACCGTAGTTTGCCATTGCTGTGATCTCATGTGAGTGACAGGTTGTCGCGCCAGGAAACACGTCATCAGAGAAGAGTTGTCGCTGTTAGAGGCAGGGGAAGTTATTTTGATTAAAGATTAAGAGGGCACATGAATTTTAAAAGAAAATGTGTGTAATAAATAATTCAATATTTAATATTGACTTTCATATTTTATTTTAAATATCAGGAAAAGTGTTTATTTCTTTATTTCTTTTTTTATTAAAAATACTATTTTTTTAATGTGCAGTATTCGCTAATTTGCCAGGTGGCCCATGACTCCATTCTTATTGTTGAGCCCTGTAATGTATAAATGTGTTGATTTATTGACATAGATAAGCCTCATCATGCTCACTTTCTTCATTTATACAGTTGCAGGAAGATGAACTGAGGGACGCAGTGCTGCTGGTTTTTGCAAACAAACAGGATCTGCCCAACGCCATGGCTGTCAGTGAACTCACAGACAAACTTGGGCTGCAGAGTCTACGCAGCAGAACGGTACGCACACTTACTTGATTGACTCCAACATCCACTTGTTTAAGCAGTGACTGCATTTTTATTGTCTGTTGTCTGTTTTCCACAGTGGTACGTTCAAGCGACCTGCGCTACACAAGGCACCGGACTCTATGAAGGACTGGACTGGTTATCAAATGAGCTCTCCAAACGCTGAGAGTGAACTTTAGAAAGACAGAGGGCGTCAGTTGATAGACTCTGTCCTGAAGAACTTGTGTGTGTGTGTGCGCGCGTGTGTGTGTGGAGGAGCTATCAAGTGTTCGGCATCATGTCTAATCTATCTTATCTGTCTTTTTCTATGCTGTATTCCTACTAATGTTCTTTTAATTTTTTTCCTCTTACAAATCTGATTTTTTTTTCAGGACTGTAAAAAAATGCTTAAATTGCACGTTTACTTGATAACTGTGAGAGCATTATGGCACAACAGAGAGGAAGTTTAGGTGGAATTCCAGGTTGAGGCATCCCTATCACGCAAGTTTGGAGTAGTTGTAGCTTAAGAGCGAGCAAATGCCAGTTTTTGTGCATTGACGCTCACTCCAAAGTCTCTGTTGCAGTGCTCCCTAACCTGACATGCGAGTCGTAGGACTCGCCGCTCCATTTACATTCCATTTCTTGGCAGTTCATTTTATTCCAGGAGGTTTTGTAAAGCTACACATTAACTTTTGTTGCAAAAGCCTCCTTAGTCTTGTTTCAGGGACTTTGCCACCAACTGAGCTTTTGAGATGTTTGGAACAAAATGGTACATGAAGTATTGACAGCAATATGGAGTCATCCATGATTGATTAGCCCAATGATATCTAACCTCCTTTGATGTAAAAATACCTCCATTGAACAATATGTAAGTAAATGTTTTTGTTGAAAGCATTTAAACAGATCATAGTACCTTGCTTGCTTTTTTTTGTGGGAGGTGGGATGGACATGGTGGATTGGACATGGATGAATCGTTTCTTCAATCTGCTCCATGTTTCTTTTCTTTTCGCATCGTATGTATGTATGCTGGCACCTTTAATATCAATGATCAAGGTGCATTCGGTGAATTTTTTATGGGACACTCCAGTAAACCAATAAGGTTCCCCTTTCCTGAGCAGGATTTTCTGATCTTATACACTTCCCTACTGCAGCAAATTCCCTACTCTTGCTCGAACTGTGCCACAAGGTCCACACCTGTGAGAAAATAAAGATCTGATAAAAACTGAATGGAAAAAATTGTATGCTGGTGATTTAATTATTTATTTTTCATTGATATACTCTGGTTACAGACCTTTCAGCCTTTGAAATGGATTTTCTTTTCTTAAAGACCATTGCCATAGGCTGCATTATTGCACAGCTTTTATGCTGGTTATCTCATTTGAGGTGGATTAAACCGATAGATTGTTTATTATTTTCAAGGTTATCAAACTGGTTGTTTCACCTAATTTTTAATCACTCAAAAAATCTGGAAATATGAAGATGGTTTACTTACCTAACTTTCTTTTTATTCATTTTATGGGAGATAAAACCGAGATGCATGTTTATTAAACCTAAAAAAATTATTTACGGTTTACTTCAGGTATAATACGACATAGTCATTAAATTACACTAAAGAATTTCATCTGCTTTTTTGTTTCATGAATATGTGAAAAATACAGAACATATCCGTTTTAAATGTATTGCAAGTGTGCATTGATGCATGGGGGGAAAATTCCAAAAAGAAGGGAAAAAAAGGTTGGTTTAGTCTAGTAATTTTGTAATGACTGCTGGTAGTGATTACCTCGCTATGGCAGAATAGTGTTTGGTTCTATTTACTAGTACCATTTTAAAATGAGGAGGTAGCTGCTGTTGCCTGTTTTATATATATATATATATATATATATATATATATATATATATATATATATATATATATATATATATATAAAAGCCTGCTTGGTGTACTGTAGTGAATGAATGAAAAAAAGTGGGGGCAAACATATCATGTACCAACAAGTTAATGCGTTCTGTTTTTTTTTTTTTTTTTTGATATTGACACTTTGTTCCCTTCCCATATTCACTATATAAACAATAATACATAATTTCAGATCATATTTATCAAGTGAAAGACTGGTACATTTCACAAACTGCTGATACTGCAGTTCTTTTTTAAGAGGTTAATATTATGCTTTAAATTTTTTCTGGATATGAACCAAATAAATTTGTATAAGCTGAATAATTATTGTAGCTGTAGGTTATATACGTAACGAAATCATAGCAATAAAATAACGAAGGCTGTTGATATGCCAAATTTTAAAATATTTGTAACACCGACAAGCATACCTGAGAACCGAAAGTACTTTCTCATTTCTTTAATTCGTTATTTGTATAGACCACGTACCGTCACAATTTGACATTTTTTTATTACAACCAAAAACAGCGTATAATAATACAAACAGGAACTCATGCTGTTAAATAATAATACTTATTATTTGTATTAATTATTGATATAATTATTACTGAGAGCAGTAATAATTATATAATAATAATTGCACTATTATTATTATTCGTTTTTTAACAGTATGTGTACTTCTTTGTATTATTATTAAGCTGTTTATTTTGTTCTAAAAGCTGTCATTATGAAAAACTCCTTGTCGGAAGTGGCGTGGCATCATTTCTTCCACGGCGGCCGTGACGTGGCATTACGCAAGCGCAGAGTCGCAAGGGTTCTTGACACCAGACGAGCATCACAACGACAAACTTTACACATTAGGAGTAATCCCGTAGTTTTAGGTGATCTGTGTCCTTCATCATGGGTCTGACCATCTCGTCGATCTTTAGCAGGCTGTTTGGAAAGAAACAGATGAGAATTCTCATGGGTGAGTATTGAGTCTCATGCTAGCTAAGCTAGCAGGGTTAGCCAACTTTCGCAATTCTGTCATTCCCCAGAAAATAATAGATGAAATAGAAAACTAAAACTGACTCCTGATTTTCTTTACAATGTAGGTACATACTAGCTACGGCAAGTGGGCATTTATATATATAGGATAAAAAGTCTGCGATATGATCTCACAAGCTTTAAATTTGAATAATTGTATGTGATAAATAATTTCAATGTAAGTTACTGTCACTGATCAGGAACGGATGAGCCACTGCCCGTTTACGTTTAGTATCATTTATCCTCGAGTGAAGTGTAAATTTATTTAACTGTATAATGTAGTATAATGTGTCTTGTTTTTTCGTGCTTTATACTGTGCATTTATGAAATATGAAATTCTATACTACTTTTTCTCATAACTGTCATGAAACCAAACCACTTCACGTTTATTATGGCATTATACTTATACAGTTGTATTGTGTGGTGCTATTCAGTAATTTATTAATGAAAATAATATTCAGTGCTCAAGAATAAGACCTCTTACTTTTTTGGGCAAAACTACTTTTTTGCTTCACTGAATATTGTAAAAAGAATGAAAAGTGCTTTCATTTAATTCATTCACATTTTGGACCAAATTTCACATTATTAAATGCAGGTTTACTAATAAAAACTCAACTTTATGGTTTTGTTGACTAAAGAAAGGCTCTAAGTATAGACCATATTAGTCTTTGAATAAGAATGCTTTAAATATAGCTATATATGTTATTACCCCCTGGCACTTTTTGCACAGTTTTTTTTACACTAATTTTAGTATAGGTTTCCATATTAGTATAGTAGAGTTACAGTTATACTCTAGTTAATTGTAGTGTAAAACTGGTGCACTGTAAAACCACAATAAAGAGTAGATTATATTCCAGTATATTTAATAGAATGGTACAATGTAGTTTATATCCATGACCATTTAAGGACGTGACATGAGCTCTTTTGAGAGATTTAAAGTCACGTAACTGCTGTTTTTGTCTTTTATATTTGTCTAATTTCCATCATGCACTCTTGGTCTTTTACAGTGGGGCTGGATGCTGCCGGCAAAACCACAATATTGTACAAACTGAAACTTGGAGAAATAGTGACCACCATTCCAACCATAGGTAAGAGGACAAGACTGGTAAACATGTGACACCATTAGCTCATCTTTATGATCTCAGAGCAGTTCTCATGGATAGATTGAGGCCATTGTCTTCTGAGCAACAGTCATATGAATATTCCATCATCCACTGGGGACAATTTATTAATTTGCGTTACGTTTGTCTCCCTTTATGATATGTCAACATCCATTGGCTGTCCGTCATACATGTGGTTTCTGTTATTGCCTGATTGTCCTGTCTTGCACCATTAAAGGGTTCATCCAGTGTTTCATTAAAAAGCAGAACTGTTCTATGATTGTATGATGTGTATTCCTGAGCACTGTGTTTCTATTGGGCAGGTTTTAATGTGGAGACCGTTGAATACAAGAACATCTGCTTCACTGTGTGGGATGTCGGCGGTCAGGACAAGATTCGTCCTCTCTGGAGACACTATTTTCAGAACACACAGGTATGATCTTGATGTGCATTTGTATGAAATATTATTTCACTGACTGGACACTTACTTATATTTTCTTATAGACTCATTTCTCTTTTTCCGTTCATTCTTTTGTCCTCAGGGTCTGATCTTTGTGGTGGACAGCAATGACAGAGAGAGAGTGGCAGAATCTGCAGAGGAGCTTTCTAAAATGGTAAGCATATATCATTGCGTCTCTGATGGCAGCAACGAATCAGGACATTTGTGGAAGTGTTTTGTTGGCTTAATGTGGTTAAGTTGCCTCATCAGTGTCTTTTTCTGTGCATATGTGCAGTTGCAGGAAGATGAACTGAGGGATGCAGTGCTGCTGGTTTTTGCAAACAAACAGGATCTGCCCAACGCCATGGCTGTCAGTGAACTCACAGACAAACTTGGGCTGCAGAGTCTACGCAGCAGAACGGTACGCACATGCACACTAGGGGTGGAACGGTACACATAAGTCACGGTTCGGTTCATACCTCGGTTCAGACGTCACGGTTCGGTACGATTTCGGTACAGAGTGAAAAGCAAAACAAAAATGCAGAAGGCATTTTTATAAATGTCTTAAGCCTTGTATTTTTTAAATAAGTTTTATTAATAAAGGCATAGAACCAGTTTACTTGTAGTGCACTGACAGGAGTTTTATATAATTAGTTTATTTATTAAATTATTAAAAAGATGAAAAGACCTTGAGATATGTTTGGTAATTGTACCTGAATGAATTTAAAATTAATTTGCTCTTTCAGATCAATATATTTGTTTTCCTTCATTTTTAGTTAACCCTAACTTTATTCTCATCTGAATTATAAATAATTGATTTCCGTATAAAATAATACTACCTTTAAAAACTTTTGTTAACATTTGTAGGTTACAGTTTGACAAGAGTTTAGAGTGTGACAAAAGCACAATGTTGTGTTTTATTGCAAGTGTACACAAAAGTAAACAGTAAACACTTTGCAGTTTTAATGATGTCCTGTATGAAAAAATGACGGAGTATGTTTCCACTGTTGGATCGCGCACGAGAGATCTCTCTCGCACGCGCGCAAACACACACACACACACACACACACACACACACACTGACTGTTCATCGCGTCTCTCTCTCGCACACGCGCGCGCAGACACACACAATGTTCATCGCGCCTCTCTCTCTCTCTCTCTCTCCCTCTCTCTCTCTCGCGCGCACGCGCGCGCGTTTTTGTACCGTGTATTCTACGTGCAAATTCGTGCACCGAACCGTGACGCCCGTACCGTTTCGGTTCGATACGAATACATGTACCGTTCCACCCCTAATGCACACTAATAAGACCAATGTGCTACTCTACTCTTTAGTTTCGACATACCGTAAAACTTCAAATAATAGCCGAGTCCCAAATAGACGCCTTTCTCTTTTACACGCCTGGTGTGGAGACAGGTTTGGGTAAATAAAGGCCGGTCTCAAATAGAGGCCGGGTCTGTTTTTTAGTTTCGGTTTGTATTTAATCTTCTAAAACCCGTCAGATCGTCTGCTTTTTGGCGGCCGCCAAAGCAAATTTGTATCCCGCCAAAGCCTTTTTTTGATCAGTGAGTGATGTAGAATAACTGCTGCACTTGACAGGACGCAAAGGAGCAGAGAGAGAGAGTTTGCCTCGGCTGCGCGCGCGCGCGCGCGCACTCTCACGTCTTCAAACAACTGGAGCGTTGTCTTGTTCTCTCTCCCTCCTCGCGTATATTAATCAAATTCAATTTACACAATAGTAAAAGTTCGGAAGACTGCAGTTTCACGTGGAGTATTTGGAGATTTTTTAGAGATTAGAGACTCTAGGAACAACATCTCAACACTAAATTATAAAGGCCTGTCTCATATAGACGCCTGTCTCAAATACAAGCCGGTGCAGATCGACAATTTGGGAAAATAAAAGCCCGGCTATTAAGTTTTACGGTAGTCATATCTTTTAATAAACAACGCAAAATCGGAGTAACGTCTAATTAACATGTATACACTTAAGTTAAAAAATTAAGGGTCAATAAGATTTTTAAAATGTTTTTTTTTAAGTCTCTTATGCTCACCAAGGCTGCATTTATTTAAAAAATACAGAAAAAGGGTAATATTGTAAAATACTCTTACAATTTAAATAACTGTTTGTTTGTTTGTTTATATATATATATATATATATATATACTTTTTTTCTTTTCTTTTTTTACATATCACTTATGCCTGTGATGGCAAATTTTCAGCATTATTACTCGATTCTGCAGTGTCACAGGATCCTTCATAAATCATTCTAATATGCTGATTTGCAGCTCAAGAAACATTTCCTATTATTTTCAGTGTTGAAAACAATGGTGATACTTAATGTTTTGGTGTAAAACATTGCATTTTTCAGGATTCTATGATGAATAGAATATATTTTAAATTTGAATCTTTTGTAGCAAAAATATCTTTACCATCAATTTAATTCATCCTTGCCAAGTAATTTTTTCAAAAAAAAAAAAAAAACTTACTGACCACTAACTTGTGAATAGTAGTGAACATGCTGAACAAAACTGGCGCTACAATCGCATTATCTAGGTCTGTTAGTCTGACTTGACTGGCACGGAATAAAGTGTTTACATGACATTTAAAAAGATTAAGTAGAGTAAGCTGCATCAACCTACTTACAGGCATTTTTATTTTTGTACATTTTGGCTGATTTCCTCTGTCTGGGCTTCTTGCAGTGGTACGTTCAAGCGACCTGCGCTACACAGGGCACTGGACTCTATGAAGGACTGGACTGGTTATCCAATGAGCTCTCCAAACACTAGTGGGTCTGCTAGTGGCGAGATGAGGTGTATGAACCAATGGAAAGGCAAGAGACTCCTCTTAGAATTTTTAAGTGTGTGACAGAACTGGAAGCTGGGGAGAAACCATCAAACACTCTGCGTCTGTCTTAGCTTTCCTTTTTTACAATATTTTGTAGCGCAAGTTTATCTATTTCTTTTCTTCTTTTTTTGTTTTAATTCCAAGAAAAACAACTTTTAGTTTATTATTTTGCAAGAGGAAAAAATGTTTTGAAGGACCTTCCTTCGCTCTGACTTTTCAGTTTATTGATAGGCCTCATGCAAAACCAAAAACGCTGGAGTCCCTGATCAGTGAGCAGGGTTATTGGTTTGGCTTTAGTGTCCTTAACATCTGACCATCATGTTTTAGCATCTAGCTGAGAACTTCTGTTAAGGAGCTCACTGGAGAATCTGTGGGGTCAGTAATATTTCAGAACTGGTCTTTACATGTGGAGTCGTTGGGCAAATCAAAGCCATGCCTGTTCCATCAATCCTTATGGGTATGCAACGTTGTCAAATTTGTTACATCTCATTATCCGCTGTAGTGGCGTGGAGTCCTGTGGTCCTTCTGAACATTATCCTTGTCTGCATGAGTTTACTTCATTCTGAATCTTGGTTGAAATTCCCCACATCAACAGCACATGGCATGCATGGCATGAAAATGATAACTTTCTTTTATTAGGTTAGTTTACTCCCCACAATACATTGTTGTCTGTGGCAAATGTTTGAGCGACTGGTTTTACTCTCAAAAGTCAAAGGGAACATTATGTTCTTCAGCCACAATGATGCAATGATAACATCTCTGAAGTTCTTTCCATTATAATTTAAAGTTTAAATTGATGTGTTTTATGTATGTCATGCCATGTGAAATGTTTTGCTCAGGTGTGTTTCTTGAGCTTATCATTATTTGTGACTGAATCTGACTCTGGAATGCAAATTTAATGTATTGATGAATTCCATGTCTGGTTGAAATGGTATACTTTCCTGAACTGATGTTTAACAGATAAAATCTATTTTACCCTATTATCATGACAAATTTGTTTGTGTATTATATGTATGATATTGTTTTAGAATAAAACATAATCGTGAACATATTGTGTTGAATGTTATAAATATATTTTGCTCTTTAAATTCAGGTTTCCCACTTTTTGGGAGCAAAATCATTTACCTATGTATAAACATCCAAAAGTCTTTTAACGTTAATAATAATTTTCATCTAAGTTGTATTAATGCATCTGTCCAGCAGATGGCACCTGGAATTAACAACTTCAGCCAACTCACTTATGCTAAACTGTAACTAAAATATTGGAAAAGAACACCAAAAAGGTAATATAAATAGCATTTTGTGTGCATTTACATTTGATATTTTGGTTTATTTTACAGATTACATCTATCAGTATATATTTTCTGTAGAGAGATAAATCACTGTAGCCTACACGATGACGTCTGTGTATCTAACTATTTTTCCCTTAAACTGGAACTCTTTTGAAAGTATTTTGATTTCCTTGTTTATTTTTGAGAAGCATTGAGTGCTGTGCAACGCATTTTAAGTGATATATCTTCATGTTTAATTTTACACTCTGCTCATCCCTCTCCATAAAGGGAACATAAAAGTCATAAAAACAAATCAAGTAGGCTATCTTTTGTGCTTCCAATGATAAACATACGGAGAAGCAAAAACTAAGAGGAATATAAAGTTGCCATCGTTGCAAACTTAAATGATAGCACAGCCACGGGAACTGCGTGCCTTCGTCTCATATCAGTTATGGGTCATGATTAGATTTGGGTGTGGACATGATTCTAGGACTTTCCTGGGCAACATCTGCCCACGTCACAGGTAGGAGGGTGTTGGATTGTTTATTTTTTGAGCTTGGTCAATTTTGTTAGGTTTGTGAATAAATTCGGGACGTCCGTGAATCAGTTTTACAGGTCTGTGGTTATTCGTCTGGAGGACCTTGGTGCTAACACTAATGGGTACCGTAGATAGACCTTAAGATACATCAGTGAACTGTATAGATAAATGTAATAAAAGCCGCAGTTACATTGTCGATTACATAATGCAAACTCCAGATATATAAAAAAAAAATCCATCTGCAATCCATTTTTGCTGACCTTGTTTTATTGTTTTATAGACTGCAATGTAGAAAGGTAGTAAATACATCATTAAAATAGTAGATGTGACTGCAGTGGTTCAACCTTAATGTTATGAAGCGAAGAGAATACTTTTTGTGCACAAATAAACAAAAATAACATCTTTATTCAACAAATGTCTTCTCTTCTGTGTCAGTCTCTGATACTGTACACATTGTAAACACAGTGCTGCTTCCGTGTTTATACAGTAGCCTACCAAAAAACTGGACGCTCCCGAATCTGTAGCTGCAACTGTCTTAGTCTTTTTGGGAAGGCCAGTGAGGAGTCCATTACAATAATCCACCCTGCTGGTGATGAAAGCATGCACAAGTTTCTCTAAGTCTTGACTGGAAACAAAGCATCTAATTCGTGCAAAACTTGAAATGGCTAAGCGATTTACTGCAGAGCAGAAAACGCAATCAGATACACTATAGTGTCACTGTCACTTGATGGTTGATCTGGTGAAGAAGCTGTGAGCGGTCAAAATATTGATTTTAAAGATGTTGAAAACGATAGATTTGAGAATATGTTTGAGATTGCGAATATGAGCCAGATGCTGAATAGGGAATGTGGAGATGACGTCACGCCGTGTTGCATTATGGGTCCGCCGCCATATTTACAGGATCGCGCCCAATACCGCTGTATTTAAATGCATGTGTTGGAGGCTGTGTTTGGATTTTCTGTCGAGATTTTAATAAACGTCGATATGGTTGTTCAGTTCAACTGCCATAGCAGGTCACACGATCGTTCAGAGAGGAAACTGAACAACGGAGTATGTTTTTTCACCTTTCTTTCTCGGAAAAACAACAAGGGAAGCAGGTCGAGGAGCTGACGAGAAGACGCCGGATCGCCGCAATCATGAGGAAAAACGTACTTACTGTCCTCCACTGCATACTACGTTTGTTAAAAGTTGTACAAAGCAAGAGGTTGTGTATTGTATATTCCTCGATGACTAACATTTAGGAGGATAGTTGATGAATGATGTTGAATTTGCGGTTAATGTTAGCAGCAGATGATAAAGCCAGGACACATTGCATGAATCAAATTCTATTTATTTTCAATAACAATTTGCTTTAAAATTCTGTACATCTTTTTACATGCCTTTTTTAAAATGTCTGTGAATCATGATTTTATATAATAAATACATTAAGTGACTTCTCTGTTTCTGTACTGATTGCATCCACAAAGACCCTTTAAGTACACATAATAATGGGCAAAGATACATTAAACTTTTAAAATAAACGACCAAATACTCTCATTTTTACACGTGTCAACATTAAATGATGACAACAAGGCACAGTTGTATTTAACAAGTTGCCACATCTTGTGGCATTATAAAGTAACGTACAAATTTTTTTTCTTGCACAACCTATGAAAACTTAACATATGCTGAAAATAGCAAGCTAACATTAACTACGAGAGCTGCTTTTCAGGTAAAATAGCTTGAACTTTATGAACAATAGTAATCAACTTAGCATAGGCTTTGAACTCCAACACTAAATCAGATGTATCAACGTTTTTTTATCGCGGATAGTTTGTCCAAATAGTTTTTTGACAGTGGCATTTAGTTTATCCCAGTATGGTCCCTTCTCCTTTTCTTTAAACATCTCTATTTCTTCCGTTCTTCTTCAATTTTACCTCGATTTAGCCAAACACCCACTATTATACCGAAGGTAAACAGAGATCGTGCCTGTAAAGATGGCGGCCACGTCCCATAATGCAACACGGCGTGACGTACCTCCGCATTCCCTATACTGGGAAATGAGCTCTGATGAGGACAGAGATGATGATAAAAAAAAAAAAACATCTGCTCAAACTGAACCCTTCCAAGCTTTAAAAGGTAACAAAATAAGCTTCATTTTATTCTTCTCTAATTGTTACTATAATAGGAGAGTTTTATATTATCGTGACAGGTAGAGATCCATCCATGTTAGATATAGATCTGGGTCGCTAAAAACCCAAACATGTTATAATGATTGGCGAAACATTCATGCATTTAAGGGTTCAAGAGAAATCATGAAAAAATATTTATATTAAAATCTGTAACTTAAAGGGTCACTCCACCTCTGGGAAGATGAATGTGTATTTAATATTGGTCATTTATATAGTAGAAATGTGAAATTATTTTTGATTTAAGTATTCTAGACTGAGAAAAGGCAGAAATTGTATTTTTTACTCATGTGGCTGAAAGACAACAACTCCCAGAATGCACTTGCTTTGCTGCCCTTACGAGGCCACTCCCAAACCACGCCTACCGGTTACAGGCGGCAGAATCAAGGGGGTAATCCATCGACCGGAAGTTGAAGCCTCGCGGGAGCCGCCATCTTGTAGCAGAACTTCACTTGCGTTAGCATTCCCATTGACTCCCATTCATTTTCGCGTCACTTTGACAGCGAATAACTTTACATCGCAGGCAATCAGGGGGACGTCCCGTCAAGGGAGAAGCCCATAGATAATGAGTCCATAAAAGCAACGGGACAAAATACTCCTGCTCACTCACGCCAAAGAACTCTATGCTCAAGTTCCCCGTCTCTGCAAGATTAACGTTGGCAATTTTCACGCACAGCTACTAGAAGATTTACGTCTGTCAGACAGGTTGCTCACGTCATCAAGCTTAGTTTGAGTCGGTTTGAGTCTGCGCGTCAGGAACGGAAGTGCTCAAAAATCGCTAAAAATGGGCTTCAACTGTCTTAACTGAGTTACAATGAGATGGCTCTGTCCATTTCTTATACTGTCTATGGGCAGAATCCGAAAAATGTATACAACTAGACTTGCTTTGATACATCGTGACTCTATACATCGTGAATTAGTTGATACATTTCCATTTGAAATGGTGCTAAATTGCGTTGTACCGGGATGTACTAGCCTAATGCATATAACACAACTTACACTTTCACATTAAAAATATGATGCAAGGCAGGACCATGTCAACGGAGTAGCTTAGTAGCTCTGCATATGAACTGTTTTCTTCCAATTGAAATTACTATTTCTCTAAGCTAATACATTCTCTAAGCTAATACATACTCTAGTAAGACTAAAGGTTTATAAAAAGAACCACAGCCAATGTGAGTTATAACTTTTAATTAAAAAATAATTAATGTTAACACATACATTCAAAGCTCTGCGGATTCAGCGATCTCCTCCATAAGAAAATGGCATCGCTGAGATTCGCGACAGCAATACTCTATATCTGTTTCCATCGGCGCACAGCGAGAGCACTGACACCGCCAGTCCGCCCCAGCTCGAGTCTGGCCGGGCTCAGGTCTTGCTCCGGCCGCCTCTCGTTTCTCCATCTCCCGCAACTGTTCATCGCTGTATTGCGGCTCGTACAGGTCTCGCTCCGGCCGCCTGACTTCCTCCATCTCCCGCAACTGTTTATCGCTGTATTGAGGCTCGTACAGGTCTCGCTCCGGCGGCCTCTTGTTCCTCCATCTCCTGCAACTGTTCATCGCTGTATTGCGGCTCGTACAGGTCTCGCTCCGGCCGCCTCTCGTTCCTCCATCTCCCGCAACTGTTTATCGCTGTATTGCGGCTCGTACAGGTCTCGCTCCGGCCGCCTCTTGTTCCTCCATCTCCCGCAACTGTTCATCGCTGTATTGCGGCTCGTACAGGTCTCGCTCCGGCCGCCTCTCGTTCCTCCATCTCCCGCAACTGTTTATCGCTGTATTGCGGCTCGTACAGGTCTCGCTCCGGCGGCCTCTTGTTCCTCCATCTCCCGCAACAGTTTATCGCTGTATTGCGGCTCGTACAGGTCTCGCTCCGGCCGCCTGTCGTTCCTCCATCTCCCGCAACTGTTTATCGCTGTATTGCGGCTCGTACAGGTCTCGCTCCGGCCGTCTCTTGTTCCTCCATCTCCCGCAACTGTTTATCGCTGTATTGCGGCTCGTACAGGTCTCGCTCCGGCCGCCTCTCGTTCCTCCATCTCCCGCAACTGTTTATCGCTGTATTGCGGCTCGTACAGGTCTCGCTCCGGCCGTCTCTTGTTCCTCCATCTCCCGCAACTGTTTATCGCTGTATTGCGGCTCGTACAGGTCTCGCTCCGGCCGCCTCTTGTTCCTCCATCTCCCGCAACTGTTTATCGCTGTATTGCGGCTCGTACTGGTCTCGCTCCGGCCACCTCTCGTTCCTCCATCTCCCGCAACTGTTTATCGCTGTATTGCGGCTCGTACAGGTCTCGCTCCGGCCACCTCTCGTTCCTCCATCTCCCGCAACTGTATATCGTTGTATTGCGGCTCGTACAGGTAGCCGCGAGCATCAGATTCTCGCAACAGATCTTCGAAAACCCCTTCTGCCATTTCAACTTCAAAACTATCTTCTGCCATCGTGATTAGCCTACTATACAAACTTTTTACACAGAGCAAGAGGCAATAGCCTGTTAGCTTAGCTTCTACAGAAAAATGGCTGACATTATCTTTACATTATGTGAGTGAGATCCCGCCCCATATGGGCGTGGTGAAAACATGCGGAACACTGGCTGTAGGCAATGGCACTGGCACTGATCTGTGATAGGTCTGTTAGCGAATTAGGTCCAACCCCCTATGGGCGGGTCTGAAAGGGTATTTGTAGTCTTTACAGAAATCCCCCCCTCTTACACTTCCTCCTACAATGACGTAAAATTATGATTTTTTCGTCATTGTAGGAGGAAGTGAAAAAGGTAAATAGCAGATTTCTCTCGTCTCAGGGGAAAATGAGAGAGTGTTGCACGACCATTCAATAGTATGACTGGGTTTCTAACAATGGAAAGCTTAATGCAAATGGGTGGAGTGTCCCTTTAACTAAAATATTACTAAGAAACAGCCTGGTAAGGAGAAGGAGGAGTGAAGTTTATTAAGGAAATGCGGTAAGGTATTTAAGCGAGAGGAGGCAGAGATCAGTCTTTTCTATCCTGCAGACTCTGTTGTCTGAGATGGAGCGGAATGACTCTACTTGTATGCTGTGATTTAGTGTGCAGTCTGGTGAGTGATCATGTCTATTTTTTGCTTTTTAAAACTTGCAGCAGTAATAATTGCATAATGTTTTAATCATTTATCTTTTTTCGGTGACCTCTTTACTGACTAAAAAGTAAGGGTGTTTTCCTTGAGGAATGTAATGAATAAAATCTCCACCCGTTTGTCAAATTAAATTACAATCCATTGAAAAAGGTCTGTCTAAGAGATCTAGAGACCTACAGTTTAATTGTAGTCTGAAGAAAACCGAAACTGAAATGGGAGAAACAAAGGAAAAACACTTCCTGGTTGATAGACAAGTTCTTGATTATTTGTGATTATATTCACAGAACTATCTGATTATATATATATTTTTTTGATTTAGTTAACAATCAATGGTATTAATGTTATTTCTCCGTCTCCTTTCAATTTTAGCTGCCACCAGATGACTGCATACTAGTCGAGACGTCACGCTGCCGAAGGATCTCTTTAACTTTAGGCTTTAGCCATGCTTGCATTTAATTTTTGTAAGTAGATTTCACTGTAAATTCTTTATTTTTTTTTTACAGAGATAAGATGGAAGTTTTAGATATAATAATGATGTCATTTCATGTTTTGATTTTAAGGAGGAGAGGAGGAGAACCAATCTGCCAAGGGATTCGGCGCTCGGGTCCACTGCCCTGTTCTAGTGCATTCTCTGGCAACACTGAATGCCTGGCTGGGGTCCAGTGGACCTGGAGTGGACAGCACCAGGTCCATTACCTGCTGACGAAGCACCAGTACACTAGAAGCAACCGAAAACAACCAAAAAGCCGAACACTATCCCCTAAACCTTTTTCCTTTGGTCGGCTTCTGGTTGTCTGTTGCTTGGTTACAGGTTATGGGGATGGCCTGCTGTAAAACCAACCATGTTTTGTATAAAGGCTGACTGCAACTTTTCCCCCCATCAAACCCCAAAAATCAATAAAAATTGAAAAACCTGCTGAACTAAAATTAATATCTGTGTTTTATTTTATTTGAGTAGTTCCTACGCAGTTTGGAAAAATATGGAATTTGATTTGAGTAATTTTTAAGGTCTGGAAAAGTATGGAGGGAAAAAGCCGAGTATGGAAAAATATTTGCATTTCCAGACTATGGCTCCTATTTAGTTTTCTATAAAAAAATGAATTTAATTCAAATTAATTATTCATACAAGAAGTGTGTTTTCATATCAGCTTAGGGATTGTCAAACATGACTGAATGAATTCAAGGTGCACTTTTTCATTATGCAAAAATGATGGTTATAAGCATTTTAGGTTTCTTCTCACAATATTCTTAGCATCGTATTACAGAGCCTCTAAAAGGATTTTTGAAAAAATATACAGACTTTCGTGTGTGCACGAGAAACCATTAATCTTAGCATATTTTAGCCACCCATTGAACCATCAGCCCATTTCGTTTCATGGTTTCTCCACCACCACAGAGGATGCATTAAATTGGACATTTGGCCTTAATATTAGAGGAAAGCCAAATTTTGAGCAAATAGATCTCTATTAATGCTCTCGTTTTCTTCATAGTAAGATGGCAGTGACGCACAAAGGAAATGGGTTATACTAGAAAATGTAATGTGTAAGCACGCAAATTCCAGTACGCATGTGAAGAGTTTCTTGAGGGCATGAAAAAGTTTCTTGTGTATATGCAAAAGCCTGTATTTTATTATTATTATTATTATTATTATTTTAGGGGCTCTGTATGTTGTCACTTCAAGAAAATCAATGAAAAACCTCATAGAACCCCATAGAAAATTAAAAATATATATTTACAGATGACTGTACTACAGCCTATACCAAATATAAAGCTGAAAGTATGGAATTTTAAAATGGAAAATTGTTTAGCCATGCATTGAAACAATTTTTATTTAAAAGACTAACAGTTAAAGAGATAGTGAAGGGAAAATGTAGATTTCTCACGCCCATGTCGTTTCAAATCGACTAATCATCTAATCTGAGTTTTAAACATGCAGATGTCAATTACATTTTATTATCCACATTTATGAACATTATCTTTATAACCCCTCCTGCTCATAATTCAGAGCAGATTCGAAAGTAACCTACGTATTCTGTGGCCAAAGGTGTAAACAAAACCTGACACCACAGAAACCCTGCTGATCTCAAACAGAGAAAGAAATCCTAAAATAGCATAGACCAACTACAGAAACAGTTTACAATATAATCTCATTTGCTAGCATTATTTAATGCATTACCTAACATGAACTAACAGATTATTTACAGTATTTAATAATCTCTGTTGTGCATTCATGTTAGTTCACATTCACAGATACAACGTTTAATTTGCAATGGCCATCAATTAGCATTAATAAATTATGTAAAAGTTCATTCTGTATTAGTTCATGCTAATGCTAGTAATCTTACCAAATGGAACCTTAGAATTGAAATTACTGGTAAGCACTGTTTTAACATTTTTAGAAATCGTGTTAGGGAGAGAGAAATCATTTCCTGAGCAAGATATATACCAGCCCCAATTTTTAATATTCTCAAACAATATTTATAATAAAATAAACCGGTTCTTAACCAGTCATAAACATGTTATCTCAGCAAAGAAGAGTTAATTTTAGTGGATGTTACATTAGGCTATTAAAATACTGTGTCATTCACCAAGAATAACAAACCCGTCCTGTAGAGGGATGGGCTTCAGAAGAACAGAAACAGAAAGCAAAACCTATGAAAACCAGGGTTCACAGATCAGTTGAGGGCGGGAACAGTGTACCAGTATAAATTACAGAGACACATTGATGACACTTGCCTCTTGCTGACGGATTAGCAGGGTAAGAGATCATTTAATTATTATTATTATTACTTATTATGATTATTAGAATAACCTATTCCCTAAAAGTATTTTCTATCATCACAATGAAAGGATTTTGTAATGCAAATTTTATTTTGATGGTTTGTCGCTGTGTAACCTGGAATCTGAATCCTCTTCTTAACAGGTCTATGGTGGTTCCTCTGTGGGAGACGCCATGAAACCTTGAGTGATCTCGTCGCACTAATGTGTGAGTATACCGGACATTTCAAACCTTTTTTTGAGGTACTTTAAAAGACATTAGTGAACTAAACATAAACAACACCTTGCAACGTTACATCTAATTGCTTATTTAAATGCATTATTGTTATATAATTGTCATACAATTTGTATTTGACAACATCTGCAGTTCCTGTATCTGAATGGTTTTATTGTTTTTTGTAGCATCATGAAGGAGGCGGATCTCATCTCCTGCTGCCAGGGGTAGGATCATCTGGCCCAACACCATTCAGAGGAGAAACTCTCTACCTCTGTTTTGTGCTGGTTTCCAGATGCGCAGAGGCCAGTTTTACGAAACCTGACATCTTGGATGAAGCCTCAAATCTACAAAGTGAAAAAGAAACAAGACTACAAGTCGTACCGCATGTAATGCTAAAAAATGCACCTTAAGTGAACCTTTCTGCATTGCTTGGTTCAGTTGGTCCGGGACCCAGCTTTTAAAACAAATAGTCCCGGAACAAAATGTAACAATAAATGAAGAAGAAATAAAAATAGCAAAATTCGCAACAACTTTAAATTGTACTGTTGTTTTTTTGCCAATGTTTGATGAATTTGTAGCAACCATAACATTTTATTTTTTAGATATTGCAATTAAAGAACATTCGAAAATTAAATCAATGGTGAAACAATATAAACAGAGTATATTATATAAAGTATTGATGCTGTGATGGATTTTTTTATTAATCAGTTAAATTAATTTTTCTTCCAGGAATAACATTAATATGCTTTTAAATGTTTCCAAACCCTTTGGGGGGAAAAACTCAGTCAGGGTGTGTGTTAGTGAATCATGTCCGAATATAACAAAAGGGGAAGTGACTAGACAGATATTTAAAGATATAAACTCAGGATTTAGACAAAGCTACTACCTAGAAACCAATCACATTATGTAAAGAACAATGTAATGATGAATCATGTCACCTTTGCTCCTATTCTATAAAAAACTGTTGTATTCTTATCGATTAAAAGGCATTGTCTGCAGACTGTTAATCCAGCGCAGCAAGTTAGTGAGTGAAGCTTACTAGAAAATCTGCCTGAATGCATTTGTGAGAAAATCTGCAATTTGTAGGATGGTTTGTATTTATTTGTGAAATATTATCAAGGATCATTTATTTATTTGTAAAACACAATATTGGTTACTCCACTGCATTTTTGCTCAAATTGACCTTTGTTTTTGCAAATTGCTTTCTGTTTGTTTGCGAGTCGAGTTTTCCTTTGCAAAGCAGATCGAGTTTGTTTACAAGACGATTTTTCCTTTGCAAAGCAGATCGAGTTTGTTTGCAAAATGCTGTATTTGTTTAATTTTGGCACATAAATCACTCCATACCCAGTTGTCCACTGTAGACGCAATGCTAGAATATAACGATTATTAAGTGTTGACTAGACACTTGGGTGTCGATTGGAGACGCCCCAGGTAAATTTTAAGTCAGGTGTGAAATAAGAAAATCTACCACAATGCAATCAACAGCTTTCCAGAAATAGAACTGCCATAATAACCCTCCACAAGCAGGTGTTTTCCAATACAACTGTAGCATGTGCATGCAGATAGGAAGACGAAGACATAGACACAGGCAACTTTACTTATAATAATCGACACAAGAACACACACACACACACACACACACACACACACACACACACACACACACACACACACACACACACACACACACACACACACACACACACACACACACACACACACACACACACACACACACACACACACACACACACACACCATAGTGTTAACAATACCGGACAAAGAGTGCAGGATAATATAAAGCGTGACCATACAGTTTATACTGTTGTATCTGCATTGTTCACTGGATTCAGAAACTTTGAAGTCCCTCTAAACCAAATATTTACTTGCACTTTCTTTTCTGTGAAAACATCTAATCTAACATCTAATTGGCTGCTGCAGGTCACCATATGCTTGTGTGTTCTTTGAAGGGGTGTGAACGGTTTCTGTAGGAAGAGTATAAATAATGGATGCATTTCCACTTCTTAAATAAGGAGAAAAAAAAAACATCAACATGGTAAGCTTTTTTAAAGATTTCTTTCAATAAACATAGAAGCATAACAATGTTGTTATTATTGCAAATCAACATTCATTGGTGTTCAAGTTTTAATGAAATGGGTCGGGTCCATATTTAATTATGTGAAAACAACCAAATACATGCTTTATGAAATCATATGCGCTGTTTAACATTGTAAGTGGTAGAAATTCGAATTTTGGTAACACTTTACAATAAGGTTCATTAGTTAACATTAGTTAACTACCTTTGTTAACATGAACTAAGAATGAACAATACTTCTTCAGCATTTATTAATCTTAGTTAATATTAATTTGAACATTTACTAATAAATTATTACAATCAAAGGTTGTATTTGTTAACATTAGTTAATGCAGCGTGAACTAACATGAACAAACAATGAACAGCTGTATTATTATTAACTAACATTAACAAAGATGAATAAATACTGTAACACATGTATTGCTCATGGTTTGTTCATGTTATTTAATATATTAACTAATGTTAAGTAATGAATCTTATTGTAAAGTGTTACCAGAATTTTTAAGCAATGTTAACATCGTTACAGTAGCTTTTCCAAAATCGAATCAGACTTCGATTCGAATCGAACTTTTACAAGGTTTTGGGTTTTTTATTTTATTTTATTCTTTCAGTTTTTGCAGTACATAAAATCACGATTTGTAAATAATTTATTTGTGAACTCAACTTCTGTAATTTTCAGCAATGGAATGCAGCGAAGTATCACTGCAGATAAAGTCTATTTTAAAAACACACTAAACAGGTCTTGTAGGTATGACTGACAAATGGCACTATATATCGGGACTTAAAATTCAATTTTAATGAGTAATTAAAATATAATGAGAGAGCATCTGCTATAATATTATGGTGGATATACATTATATAAGTATATATTCTTAGTTAAAAAATAATCTTTTGTTTGTGCATTCACAGATCAGGCTATTGTTTTGTATGCACATATGTAGAGAATGTGTTCATCTAAGAGGAATTGCCCCTATCTTAGGTTTAAGGTGGAGTCCTCTAGAACAGAACATTCATTTATGTACACATAGTTTCTTCTTTTTCAACCATTATGAGCTCAAAATTAACCAAATGTTTCCCCAATTTGACCCCAACTGTAAAACTTCCCCCAAAACACACACACACACACACACACACACACACACACACACACACACACACACACACACACACACACACACACACACACACACACACACACACACACACACACACACACACACACACACACACACACACACACACACACACACACACACGTTTGTTTTTGTGACTTATGAGGACATTCCATAGGCGTAATGGTTTTTATACTGGACAAACTATATATTCTATCCCCCTACACTGCCCCTATCCCTAAACCTACCCTTACAGGAGACATGCTGGATTTTAACATTATAAAAAAAACATTGTTTTTTATGTTTTTTAAGCTGTTTGAAATATGAGGACGCATGCAATGTCCTCATATTTCACGTGTAAGTTGTAATACCAGTGTAATACCCATGTCATTATACACATTTGTGTCCTCATATATCACAAAAACAAGCACACACACACACACACACACACACACACACACACACACACACACACACACACACACACACACACACACACACACACACACACACACACACATACACGTCAGCATTTGAAGTGGATCAAAAAAGTTGATCAAAGTCTTCCTAAGACAAGTACGGATATTGTTCAAAATTCATGTATAACTTTGATGAAAGGTTTTAATCCACTTCAAATGTTGACTACTATATATATGCACAGTGAAATAAGTATTGCTATAAGTAAAATATAATTAGAATAAATGTAAGTATAATAAAAATATAAGTATTCTTTAAAAAATAAGTTTAAATAATGCATATTGATGACTTTAACAAACGCATAGACTATGTACATAAATGAATGTTCGGTTCTGCACTCCACCTGAAACCTGAGAGATAGGAGGCACTTCCTCTTAGATAAACACAGGTGCACACAAAACAATAGCCTGAAATGTGAGTTAAAGGTAATGCACAAACAGAAGATCTACAATAATATTATAGCAGATGCTTTCTCATTATATTTTAACTACTCATTAAAATGTTATATATATATATATATATATATATATATATATATATATATATATATATATATATATATATATATATATATATATATATATATATACTGTTATATTTATCTGAGTGGTGATGCCTGTCCTCCATTAACAGATTGTTTCCGAGGGGAGTGATGAGGAGGATGACAGCGATGATGATGGAGAGGTTGATGTACATTCTGGAGTAAGCGTCTGTTGCCAAGGATAGATTGCTTGGAGTCTTTGACTAGGCTGGATCCACAAAAAACTGTGTTTGCTGATATAAGCGTGCATATATTTACTAAATGCATCGCTGGCAAACACACATCTTGTGTTGTGACATCTTCGTGGCAAACCTGACACGTATGAATACCTCGCAACAATCCTGCTGTTCAGTGGCAGGAGTATCGTTTTTCTTCAGAAAACCTGTGTTTGTGCAACACTGAGGAAACAATGGAGAGAAGAATGAAATGTTAATGGAGAGGTGATGACCTCTAGGTTAAAGAGCTGCTGGTACAAAAGTTGAAAAATGTGAGCCAGTTATTTCTGGGATTACAAACTTCTTCCATCGCTATTGTGCCATAGCAGCACACATGACTCCAAAAACTTTTAAGCTTGGACTGATTGTTACTGCATGTACTCTTTCTGTAGTTGCAGAAGTCAAGCATTTGTTTAAACTGGACGGGCATATGTACAGTATATGTAAACATTGCGTTTAACGTAATGCCCCTTTCAGGACTTATTACATGTCCACTAGGATACACTCTTAAAAATAAAGGTTCATTATTCCATGGGACAAAACTTTCCAACTTTCTATTGCGCTAAAGGTTCTTTGTGGAAAAAGGTTCTTTAGATTATTAAAATGTTCTTCATGCTAAGAAGAAAAAAAATATTTTAATAACTGTTCAAGGTTCTTTAGGGAGCCCAAAATGGTTCCTCTGTGGCATGACTGCGAAACCCCCTTTTTGTAACCTTTATTTTTATGAGTGTAGGGTTCACATGCCGTCTGTTTTCAGATTGGCCTGGTAGTAATCCGGTGGACCTTATAGATCTAGCCAGAAGTGAATGTGCTAATGCCTCTTTGGCATCAGCAGCTTTCATTGAATATAGCTAACTTGGTTTGTAGCAATATGGGACATTAGTTATTTGAGCAAATATAATTTTATTGTAATTTTATTTTTTGTTCTAATTTCAATGTGCTACAGGCAACTCCCTCTTAATAAAATGTAAAAAATATTTAGTCTGTGTGTGTTTTTTTCCCCTCTGATCTATAGCCAATAGTTTAATATTTTACAGTCTATGTCGTTTGGCTCCATTTTGAAGACTTTGGGCTAAAATTAAAATATTTTAATTGAGGTCCATACAATGTAAGTTAATTTAGTATTTTTTATATACGATTGTATTATTTATTTATATTTTGAATTAGCTTTTATTTTTATATTTTTACAGTACCTTTAATTTTTCAGTTTTAGTTTACAGTAACAACACTGGTTATTCTTTAAATGTTTTTTGTGTTGTCAAAAATAAATCATATCAGAACTTTGGCGCCTTTATTGTAAAAATTACATCCTGCAATTCCACTGAAAACCAAAGTGACAAATTTCAGAGAAAGATAAAAATAATAACTACTGCATAAGTGTGGAATTTGATTTTATTACAGCACCCAGTCTGTTTTGGATATGAGTCTATCAGCTTGGAACATCTTGGGAATATTTTTCCACTCATCTTTGCAAAAACATTCTGGATCTTCTGTGCACGGTCCTTTTTAAATGACCAATTAAGATGAATGAATAGTGTAAGTATTCTTCGTTCTTTATTAGTTCATGATAATGCAAATGGAACCTTATTGAAAAGTAGGCTATTACTGAAATGACTAATAGTGGCAAGTACCGGTTTATTGTTTGAGAGCTGTTGAAAACATTTCCCAAGCCAGATGTCTACCAGCCCCACTTTTTAATATTCTCAAACAATATTTATAATAAAACAAAAGTGTTCTGATCCTAGAAATGGAAGCAAAGCAATTGATCAGTGTTACATCTCCTTGGCATGGTTGGCCGGTATAGCATATCAAAAATATACCAACGAGATCAAAAGAGCAAGAACATAAGAGAGATGACTACCCCACCACTCATCACACAAATTAAATACTTCTCAAGGGTTTATTTACGAGATATTTGCAGATGATAAAAATGTTGATAATATATTTCAAAAGAAACAACAAAGAAGCTTAAGGAGGGGATAAGGCCAAAATAACAAAGATAAAGTAAACTGGGAGTAAGAAAGTTGAAATAACCTATCAAGTAAACAACAAAACTCTTCCCTGACAACCCGAGAAAAGGGTAAATATAGCACCCACCTCCCTACTGCTTCTGCAATCAATAACAATAAAACTACAACACATCAACTTTGGCAGCCAACACAGAAGGACCAACAGGTTTTCTTAAAACAATATAGCTCAGTGTCTTTCTTTGCACAACCAGTTCCTTCTGCTTAAATACAGGCTCCTCTCCACAATCATGAGGAACAGCTGACACCAATAACACTCCTATGAGAGGATAGGGAGAAGCACAGGAAAACAGGCAGGAAAACGACATTTCCCAGCAGGCTGTTAGCCAGCAGGAAAAATACAACACACACATTCCCAATAAAAATAAACAAAATGAAATATATGACCTGGGACGTAACAGAAAAATGTGTTATCTCTGCAAAGAGGAGTTAATTTTAGTGGATGTTATATTAACTAATGAAGTATTAACACAAATGCTGTGTCATTCACCAAGAATAACAAACCCGTCCTGTAGAGGGATGGGCAGACAGAAGAATGGAAACTTACAGAGAAAGTGAAACCTATGAAAACCAGGGCAACAGCAGTTCCCAGATCAGTTGAGGGCAGGAACAGTGTACCAGTATAAATTAGAACGTCCTTCATGAGAGCCTCTTGCAGACGGGTCAGCAGGGTAAGAGATCATTTCTAATAATTACTATTACTTATGATTATTATTCAGAATAATGTATTCCCTAAAAGTTTTCCTAAAGTGTTTTCTATCATCACAATAAAAGGATTTTGTAATGCAAATTTTTTTTGATGGTTTGTCGCTGTGTAACCTGGAATCTGAATCCTGTTCTTAACAGGTCTATGGTGGTTCCTCTGTGGGAGACGCCATGAAACCTTGAGTGATCTCGACGCACTAATGTGTGAGTATACTGGACATTTCAAACCTTTTTTTTAAGCTATACTGTAAAAGACATTAGTAAACTAAACATACAAACCTTGCAATGTTACATCTAAATGACTTCTTTCAAATGCAATATTTTTATATAATTGTACCACATGTTGGTATTTGACTCCATCTGCAGTTCCTGTATCTGAATGGTTTTATTGTTTGTTGTAGCATCATGAAGGAGGCGGATCTCATGTAAATCCTTGCTGCCACGGGCGGGGTCATCTGGCCCAGCATCATTCAGAGGGGGAACTCTCTGTTTTGGGTTGGTGTCCAGATGCGCAGAGGCCAGCGCCGTAATGCTGCGAAGCCTGATATCTTACGTGAAGCCTCAAGTCTACAACAAAGTCTATACAAAGCGAAAAACCAACCAGAAAAAAATCATACCAATGCATGTAATGCTAAAAGTGAACCGAGAAACCTCTTTGACATTGCAAACTCATGAATAATGCTACAAATGAAAAGTGAACTGAAATGAAGAAGTGTCTTTTTTGGTGAAACCTTTGGTTTCTGCAATGCTTGGTTCGGTTGGTCCGGGGCCCAGCTGATAAAACAAAAGCCCCGGAACAAAATGTAAAACAAAACAAAACAAAAAAAACTTAAATAAAAATAGCAAAATCCGCAACAAAAATTCATATTGTGCTGTGTTTATTTTTTGTTCATTTGCCCATTTTTATGATGTGTTTACTAACGATAACGATCTATAGGCCATGGGAATATTTTTAGGTATTATATAAATACCTAATAATATACACACACATGTTATATAAACACAAACACTTTTATGTTAGATGTGATAAATCACGATTAATCGATTTGACAGTACTAATATATATTATAATATTATAATAAGTCTAATAATTATATATATATATATATATATAGGCCTATATATATATATATATATATATATATATATATATATATATATATATATATATAATCGCTATACATTATCCCTTATATATATATATATATATATATATATATATATATATATTTTTTTTTTTTTTTTTTTACTTCACTATTTTTAAAAAACAACAATGGAAAAAAATGCTAAAATTATTTCAATATCATAGCCTAGTTGAAATTTAGGGTTGGGGGTTTGTGTTCGGGACAGCCACCTCCCAATTGAAAGTACCCAATAAATATTAAACTTACTGATATTTTACATATAATTATGGGCTTCAATAGATAATAGAAGGATCTTAGTAAACATCTTATAATTTTTAAATGTGTCTTTTGGTTGTGTGACAGCAGCAGTTTGCACCAATTCTGTAGAATTACCCATAAACACTTATTATAGGTGTTGAAGGATTACACATTTATTAAAAGATTTAACTTAGGACAAGACAAAAACACTGTTTGGGAGATGTAGGCTACTATTCATGATGTACTCGATCATTATATAAGTTATGTACATTTAGGGAAAAAAGTTACATGTTAGTGTACCTTTAAGTTAAATATTAATCCTTTGTTTGTGCGTGGCAAAAAAGTACCTTGACTGAGAGACACAAAATCATTTAATCATATTCAAGAAACAGCAGAACAGATCATTCATTTCTTCCGTCAGCACTTCTGCATCCTGCTGAACAAATAAATAAAATCTTCATATGCTTTCACTTTTTCTTAATCTCTCCCTATAGCTTCTAAATTATTTCTGAAACTTTATTGCCTCTTTATGATAAATTAGTTGTATTCCTCATTGTAAGTCGCTCTGGATCAAATTGTTTGCTAAATTAATAAATGTACAATGTAAATGTTGTTTTGTGTTGTTCACTCACCTCGTGTTTATCTAATAGGGTGTGTTATAGCCAGGTTTTACATTTATTAATTTAGCAGACGCTTTTATCCAAAGCGACTTACAAATGAGAAACAATAGAAGCAGTTGAACTAGGACAACAATGTAAGTGCTATGACCCCTCTCAGTTTAATCTAACGCAGTAAAATAAAATAAAAAATAAAAATAGAATAGAATAGAAGAGAATGATAAGAAAAGTGTTAGTGTTACTGGATCAAGTGTTGCCGAAAAACATGCGTCTTCAGCAGTTTCTTGAAAGAAAGGGGTGGGGTTTTAGGTGGGGTGACAGAATATTGCTATCATAGTGTCTTCCTGAATGTCAACAAGACAGTCTTTTTTTGGTTATCTTACATAATAGCTAAATAGCCTACAGCCGTGTTCTGAATTGTTATGTGATAACAATGATTGCTATGTGATCACATGATTCAGAAACTCCCTCACAAGCAAAGTTTCGTTTCTGTGAAAACATCGAATGTAATGTGTCTGCACCGGATTGGCTGTTGACATGTGCGGTCTCTGATGAGGTGTGATCCGTTTTCTGGAGGAAGAGTAGCCTATAAATAACGGAGGAATATCTTCTGCATGAACTACACGCTGCTCTGAGGCTTAAACAAATCAACAGAATGGTAAGCTTTATGGTTTGTTGTTAACATTTTTGTTTATGTTATAGGTGTAGACTATAGGATTTTGCATTTTTCTAAACTAGCCTATATTATAAAGTAGCCTAACTTTTCCACTTAAGCAACCATTTTGAATCACAACGTATGGTTTTAGGTTTGACATTAGGTTGTCTTTTACACACTGTCTTTACAAACTTTACTGCAGATAAAATACCTTTAAGCACATATTAAGAGTTCAGATGCAAAAGCCTAAGTGCCATTTGAAAATTTCTTCTAGAATGATCATTTTTATCAAGCTTGCATATTTAATTTCACTTAAATGACAATAAAAATGTAATTTTCATTGTCATTTAATTGAAATTACTGAATCTAAATATACAAGCTTGATAATTATCATTCTAGAAGAAATTTTCAGATGGCACGAGGCTTTTGCATCTGAACTCTTCATATGCATTAATCTGTCTTGTTGGAATAATTGACACTATAGTTTCTGTTGTAATAGCCTATATTATAACATATATATCTTAACTACATATTATATATATATATATATATATATATATATATATATATATATATATATATATATATATATATATATATATATATATATATATATATATATATAATTATCCTTTGTTTGTGTGCGGCATCTTAAACTCATAGTTCAGGTTTGTTTTGTGCTCACCCCACCTATGTAGGCTAGTTGTTGAAAAGGGTGTGCCAGAGGTTTAGCATGGGGTGACTAGAATCTTCCTTAAAGTCGGCATGAAACGGAAGTTGAGATTGTCATTTTTTTTCTTGTTGTGACGTATATTCGAGTGAAACGGCTTCTGAAATTTGAAAAAATGTAGGGCGGGGCTTGATTCCGTCCTTCGGGAATTGATTGGATCGTTGGAGGACACTGACACTGACAGGTTCTCTGAGAGGCTGTGCTCCGATAGCCGCACCCTCATCGGCTCTGGCCGCACCCTTTCGCCATTGCATGTGACCGGAAGAGAAGAGAGGTCGTTTCGAGGGGGGAGGGAAGGGTAATGTATTTGATTTAAGATTATAAGGGTACATGAATTTTAAAAAAATAATGAAGTGCACAGATAAATCATTTATAATGAACACTACAATATTACATATAAAAAGAAGATTTGTCAAATTTGATTTCATGCCGACTTTAAATGTCTTCCCATCTATCTATCATGTGCTATATGAAACTGTAAAGACTGAAAAGACTGTACTTGCTCTCTCTATATAGGCCTATATCAAGTACATAGCCTTTATATGGAGTGGGGGCTGCCAGAGTTGGCAATAACTTGTCAAGTTGAAAATACTTAATATTCAAAGTACATACAACTTAACTAAGGCAAAGCAAAAAAAAAAAAAAAAAAACGAAGTTAGAGGTATATGTATTTTTTTTTTTAGTACGCCTATAAGTGTTTATATTCTGACTATTTTAGACCGGGCGGGACTACAACTGCTGCGGAGTAGCCCAGCGCCTGCCGACTAGAGACAAATAGCTTTGGCTACAATGTTCTTCCGCAAGACGCATGCAGTTTATTAACCACTAATGTGCCAAAAGTTACATAGTGTACCGTTAAGTTGAGTGAACACATTTCATTTTTTTACATGGTATTTATCTAAGCAACAGTGTTTGTCCTGCGTCAACAGATCTTCTCCGAGGGGAGTGATGAAGGGGATGATGATGAAGATGATGATGATGATGAAGATGATGGAGGTGCTGGAGTAAGTGTCTGCTACCAAGGGTAGACAACTGCTTCAGACCTTGATGCAGCCAGTGTTGAGAAAGACCCAATAGTACGCTGGATCCATGAACTGTGTGTACTTGCTGATACAAGCAAGCAGCAGCCAGAGAAACACACAGTTTCTTTCGTGACAAGAGTCACAACCCAAGCACCTCCCGCGCCATGTGTGTCCATGGCAAACCTGACACATAGACCATGATCCTCCATAGGAACGATGGACCTCGCAACTTACCCGCTTGTGCAGTGGCAGCACCATCGCTTTTCTTCAGACTGGCTCTGCTTTTGTGTCTGTTTTGTGCAACCCTGAAGAAACCATGGAGAGAAGAATGAAATATACATGGAGAGGTGATGACCTGATGGTTAAATAGCTGCTGTTCCAGAGGTTGGAAGATGTGAGCCAGTTATTTCTGTCATCACAATCGTCCTCAATCACCATTGTGCTATTGAGCAACGCACATGACTCCAAGTTATTTCAGCAGGACTGGCTATTTCTGCAACAGGTCTACAGTAGTCAAACATCCATTAAAATACAAACAGAGATGGGCTGAATGGGCATTTAAAAAATGTACCAATGGATGTACTATGATGCTCACATTTGGGAGGTCAATGCCCCTTTGAAGCCCAGGTGTATTTGTGATAAGGATATATTCAGACTATAGCTGCTTGATTCAAAGCTCTCCAGTATAACTAACAGAAGGTTTCTGGAGCAGCGGATCAGGGTCAGTGGTAAAAGCCCACTGTTTTTTTTTCTTGTTTTTTTTTCTTTTATCTCACTTGATGCCACATCAACGGCACTCGGCTATAGAGAGCATGCTAATAGCGAGATGACATGTTCACCAGGATAGGGTTCACAGGCACAATGGTTCTGCAAGTTGTGCTGACTTTGTTTAATCCACTGGTTCAGATACCTTAATTACACTACACAACATGACACACTGCTAAATCTCACGCACAGGTGTTATTGCAGTGCTGTTGAACAAAAGTTGCACAACATGTGTAACGTACCTGTAATGAGATATGATCTCATACAGAACATGGTCCTATTCAAAGGACCTATACAGGTCTAGCCCCGAAATGAAGCCTGATAGATGTGAAACAACATCAGAGGCCCTCATATCCTATTGAGCACTAATTAGAAACTTGGTTATGTGGCAAGGAATCACTAGAAAGTGATGCATTTAGTTTTTACAATGATGTTCTTCAAAATGTCATGATTGCCGATGGATTTCTGTGCATTTGTCTGCCTGAATGCATAACGTTCTAATGAGCTACACGATAACTTCCCCTAAATAAATTACCAGTATGTTGTAAAAAAAGAATGTTGTGTTTTTTTGCTTGACTCATTTGTTTGGCTCCATTGACCATTCATTTACGAAAAATAAGTTTATTATTAAAGCTGCTAGCAGCATTTAGCGGTGTTCAAGCAGTTAAGGCCTTTAAGATTTTTAAGCACACAAGCATCAAAAGACATTAAGTTTTATGTAGCAAGCATTTAACCACTGACATCATAGATGGAAAAGACCATGTTTTAGCATGATTTACCATGATATACCACATTTAATGTGATTTGTCATGATTTACCATGTTCCAGTATGATTTACCATGAATCTAGCATGATTTACCATAGTTTACCATGATATACCACATTCTAGAATGATTTACCAGGATTCTAGCATTATTTACCTTATTTACTATGATTTACCATGTTTCTAGCTTTATTTACCATGATTTACCACGTGGCTAGCAATTATGTGAAGCATCAGAACAAATTAAGTGATAAACTCTGACAAAATATGGTTGTGTTATATTAGTAATAGTTATATAAGGGATTTTTAAGAGTCTAAATATATGAATGCACATGTGAAAAGACTGTTAATAAGGAGAATGGCCAGCAGAGGGCAGCAGAAGACCACTAACTGGCTCACTTTCATTTAGAACTACTTGGTTTCACCAGTATTATGCAAACCAGTTTTTCCATGTTAACTCCATTATGCTTGCTTACACACACACACACACACACACACACACACACACACACACACACACACACACACACACACACACACACACACACACACACACACACACACACACACACACACACACACACAACACACACACACACACTTTTTTTGCTATGTTATTGTGAACATCTACATCTCTTTAAATGGTCTATAAGCATTTAACATATTTCTTTGTGATGTAATAATATAAAAATAATCAAAATGTAGCTTTAAGCATTTGTTTGTCAGCCAATGCTGAAAGCTGATAAAAAAGATTAAACATTTCTAATACTGCTGCTCCCTCTAGTGGACAACAGTGGTGTTACAGCAAATATACAGTTTAAATTAATGAATGGAAAGTTGGTTTTTCACTTATCTCAGGAACAAGAAGGCGAAAAATTCGGAGACTCGGAGCTTAGATAGTGCTTGAGGGACCCTGTGGAATGAGACCATCCCGGTATTGGTGGGCGTTTGGGGCTGGGAGTTAAACCTTTTCAAAGGCATATCTTTTGGGGCTTATATCTCGAGAATGCCTGACCCAAATCGCACCAAACTCGTATCGAAGCTAGATGAGGACGAGACTTTTCCAACAAGCTATCCCACACGGACCACACTGGGTGGTCTAGATCGGCAGTTACAGTCCCGAGCCCCGCGACCATAGATTTGGATTAAGAGCCCGGAGAGGACCGTACCCTCAAAATTTGAGCGCGCAGCGACTTTCCGTTTTCGAGTTATGAGTGAATTTATACTTGGGGGGCCTAAATAGCGGTTTTAGTTTCACTTTCGTTTTGAGGCTTCCTGTGACAAAATTTGCAATAATAATACTCCAATAGACGCATTTTGACAAAATGTGATTGTAAATCTTGAAATAGTGATTTTATAAAGTCTAAATTATATAACAATATTAGGGAGAGTAGTATGATGAAATGACAGCAGGGGGCAGTAAAATACCAACATTTAATGGCTTAAAGGTTCTCTAAGCGATCCTGGGTGACATCACTAGTTGTTGACGTTCGAACTATTGTCAAACAAACCGGAGGCTAGCTAGACCCTCCCTCCTCCTCATCCGCGCACTAACCCCTCAAACCCACCCCCAAACCATTCTTGTTGGTTATTGGCTGGAAAAGTTTGTTATGTTTCTAAGAGCGGGTCGCTAGAGTTTGCTTTTGTAGCCGTTTGTGGAGCCTGGGGTGGGGTGTCCGCAGAGACCGCGTTTTTTTTACAGTGTGTTCAGGGGACAGGCAGCTAGCGGATAGTGAGGAGATGTTTGCTGTATGTGACAAAAAATGTTTTGGCCTTAAAAACGCGTGACATTGCTTAGAGCACCTTTAATGTGCAATTATGTTCACATCATTTTCACCTGTTTTTAACTGTTATACAGGCAAATTGTCTGAATCTGTCTGAAAATTTTAATGCTTGTTTAGATTGATGTTTTTAAAGAAGATAAGAGCATTCATTGAAGAGATATAGGCTTTCGGGGAACTTGGTCAATATTACATTTCCTAAATGACCCTGTTATAGCCATCCAAATGCAGAAGTTTAACTTTTCCTGACAATTATTGTATAATTTATTAATTAATGGCCAGCAGATGTCAGTAGAAGACCACTTATTGGCTCACTTTCATTTTAAACTTGGTTTTACCAGTATTCTGAATCTGCACTAAAGCAAACCATTTTTTTCATGTTAACTCCATAATGCATGCTTACACACACACACACACACACACACACACCACACAATTTGTGCAAAAAAATATTCTTGTCGCTTGATAAACTTAAGATCTAGCCACTGTATAGTCACTTGGACTATTTTAATGATTTCTTTAATAACTTTTCGGGGCTGTCAAGTTGTCAATCCCCTAGAAGCCTATGGAGGAGTGATCCAGCTCTCAGATTTAATCAAAAATATCTTAATTTGTGTTCCGAAGATGAACGAAGGTCTTACGGGGCTGGAACGACATGATGGTGAGTAATTACTGACAGAATTTTCATTTTTGGGTAAACTAACCCTTTAAAGGTGCTCTATGTAACAATTAGCGGCCTCTAGCGGTGATGTTTCAGATTGCAACCAATTTTTATAAGGGCGCTCGTGCTCGTACTCATAGACAATACCGTCTATTACGCAAATATCTCGGCGAATACTAGGCGGATTTGTGGAGCACCGAGCTCGTTGGGACCATCTAGTTGAGCTGAAAAGAACCATATAAGTTCCATAGTTTTTGGTGGTGTTTTCGCGGAGATATTAGCAGAAAACCATCGGGCGCGCTGCAAAATTGCGGACGCCAGTGACGTCACGATCTCAGAAGAAATCGCTCGTATCTCTGGAACGCAAAGACCCAGAGAGCTCAAATTCGGACGAGGAGGTCCCAGGGGGACCCTTGCACGAACGCTAGAGTGGCGGGCCTCGGGGATGCCCCCTATCGGATCGCCGTTCGCTGGGACCCCCGATTTCGAACGGCTATAACTCGGGGAGCCGGGCGAGTTGGACCTCGGGGGTGGGCTCGTTCGAAAGGCCCCGTCCAGCACTACGAACGATTCGAGTCTTGGGAATATTGATCAAAGATTGACCGAGATATAAGCCGAAAAACGTGCCCCTTTATCCGGACGTAACTCCCTGACCGTCTACAATAGACTGTATATAAGGAGAGGGGCTCGGGAGCGCGCATGCACGTCACATCCGTTGGATTTCGCCGTAAATCCGACCCGGAGACTTCACATATAAATATGAATATTGGCCTTCAGAGGTAATAGCAAAACTCGACAAGTGGATCATTGTAATGTGTGATTACAACCCCTTCACACACAGGCAATAAAAAAAGGATTCATTTTAGTAGAAAAGTTCCACATAGCACCTTTAATTATGAGTATCTGAATTTTTTTGTAGGCTAGCCGGTGGACAACTTCAAATCTACTTCACTCTTTCTACTGAATTTTCCGCCTATCCATGTTTTCACTGTTATACGGTAGGGAACGCTATTACGCATCTTCTACAGAATCTCCGGATCAAAACACAAGCGAAGAAAATGCATAAACAGGTGATAGAAGATTGCTTATGCGCAAATATAAAATAATGGGATCATCAAACAAACATTAAACAACATGTGAATTCAAAACTGCCTAACGTTACCGGATTAAATGTCGACACAGGAAGGGTTCATGACTATGAAGCATTGTGTGTGTTTATGGACTCGATCTAATGTTATTCCATCTATATTTTTGATCATTGACATCTGATCCGGGTGCAGTTGTTTAATTTGTATCATCTTTACTCAGGGTCGGCGCCAGGACATACGGAAGGAGGGGGCCTCGATGCGTCACTGGGAGGGCCTACTTTTAATGATTTTTTTTTTAAAGATTTAAAGGCCCGCGGGGGGGGGGGGGGGGGGGGGGGGGGGGTTGTTTCATAGGCGTAATTTGCGGGATTTTCTCAGGATCGATATATTGTCCCCCACCACTTTTTGAAACATGGCACGGATGCACCAAATACAAATACATAAAACATCTCCAGTTAACTAGCAGAGCATTAATTTAGTTCGCTATTAAATAAGAGATCTAGCGCTAAAATGTTTTGTTTTTGAACTCAAGCTGCGCGCTGGTTGCCGCTGCTATCAGTGTATGGATACAGTTTCTCTTGTGGCTCGCGCAGTCTTCACTCGGACACGCTCTTCAATCTATCGCAGTAACGGAGACTTTATTCATTCGGTGAGATCACAATATAAAATGGACACAAACGTGTCCCTGCTTGATAAAAACTGTAACCAATGATGAACATATTCGGTTTTTGATGAGAAAGAAAAAAAACTATACTGAGGGCGGATTAGAACCCGTAACTTCTGACATGCTTGGCAAATAATCTACCACTAGACCACTGAAGAACTCAAAGCAAAATTAGCGGATCGATGGATATATTTACGGGTTGCAAAGCTGATTTAATCATGGTAAAACAAAATTCATTTACAAATAGTTATATGTAGTTATAGTTAAAATATAAAAAATATATACTTAAGTTAATTACAATATGTATAAAAGGGCACAGTGGTAGCGTGTCTGTTGCCGAGTCTCAGCGGCTGAAATCGCGTTCCGAGGTTCCGAGGCAGGGTGGTGCGCTGACCAGAGGTGAGGGGGCACAGTGACCCAGGTGGCCGGGCCAGGCCCCTGGGGCCCCCTCATGGCGCCGACCCTGTCTTTACTCGTAATCTGGTGTCGTGCAACATACCTAATTTAAATATTATGCATGAAACAGAAATCCGATCGGTTATCCAGATACAGAGGCTACAAATGTAAACACACCGTGTCCTGATTGGCTAATGATCCAATCTGCTTGATCGGATCACGGTGATCGCATGTTAATGTCAAGTGTAAACGCAGCCTTTGACAAAAACGTGATTTTGCTGAAAAGATCAAAAAAGTTGAAACGTGTCAGCTTTTTGTTTAAAATGTTGCTTTTTAAATTAAACTTACCCACATTCAAGTGTTATAAAAAAGGAAGCATGAAGCTATAGGCTAATAAAATGTTTTTAAAATGGAAAGAGTTAAAAGTAGGCTACAGTTAACGATATATATCAAGTATAAAAAAAATATGTAAATAGGAACATTAGTATACTTAAAGTCCAAAAATATTATATTAATACAATATTAAACTATAAGTATGATGTAATGCTCACTAAAGAAAACTTACAAGTATACCTTGAGTATAAAACCACTAAACTTGTAGTTTACTGAGAGTATACTTCAAAGCGTACTTTCATAAACTAATAAAAGTATTAAAATAGTAAACTATAATTTTAAGTTCACTTGTAGTAAAGCTGCAGTACAATGGGAAACATAGAACTAGTTGTGCATAGTGTGCACTTAAAGTGTTACACTTAAACGTATACTTTTATATAAAAAGAGGGACAATTAGTCCCAAGCAGTATTGGAATATACACTTACAAGTTTACTAGTAAATTGATATTATAATTATACTTACTACATAAAGTATACTTAAAAATTTACTTGAACTTTACTTAAGTATACTTCATAAAATGAACTTGAAGTATACTTATTGTTACAAAAAGAAGTATAATTCAAGTTCATTTTATAGTACAAATATATTTATGAGAAGTATATAAAAAATAGACAAAGTATACTTTCTTACTTTTAGCATAAGAAGTCTATTAATAGCACACTTGAATAAACTACTTTTTTGTAAGGGTAACTTAATTCAGACCAAAGAAAACTTTGCAATTGTTTTCAAAAGTTCCTTTGATTAAGCAAAATGCACATGAGAAAAATATTTCTAGTGGTTTGGTAGGTATATTGTATATACAGACTGCTGGAACCTTATATAATTAGACTTAATACGAATCGTGAATGTCTATCCACTAATGTGTTTATGACACTTAATAAGGATTAGAAGCCAATCGCTGGGTCAGCTTTGAGACATGAACATGTATCTGTATGCACTGCAGTATAGCCATGTTACATTCTCTCTACATGTTTGTCGTGCCATCTCCATGTACGCCTCTCACATCTAACTCTTTCTTTGGATGGAGCCACATGGGTAAGTCAGGTTTTTCTTTTTGACTGTCAAAATGATCAATAAAGAAAAGCTCAGAGCTGGAGATAATTCATCGGGGTTAAAATGTGGGTCAGCTAACATGGCGGCGGTGCAGTGATTATAGTCTATTAGCTTGACTGCTCTTCTCTTATTTTAATGAATGTCTTGTCTGGTTAGTATGTAGGAAACGGACAATTCTGTCGTTGACTGAAATGTGCATGTTTTCTGTCTGTATTCCCGTC
This sequence comes from Chrosomus eos, assembly GCA_036326025.1. Classification (NCBI taxonomy): domain Eukaryota; kingdom Metazoa; phylum Chordata; class Actinopteri; order Cypriniformes; family Leuciscidae; genus Chrosomus; species Chrosomus eos. Next base: position 30,644,476 of record CM070824.1, on the reverse strand, counting down.
TATAGTATTCCTCAGCTGATTTTCCAAAGCACAGAAAATCCACGTAATGGCCTGCTACATTTTAAGCCATTAGTGCATAGAAGCAGTCATTTAGTTTCCCTCCTTTCCTCTCCTGTCCTCCATGATTTCACAAGTTCCAGTGCCCAGACCATCATATTCTCAGGCCAGGGAGAGTCTGGTGAAGGCCGTTCCTCCTAAGATCATCTGTCTTCTGGCCTGTGGGGGGAGAGACTGCCGCTATGAGGGTCCGGCGTGCTGGAGCACGAGCCAGCAGGCCGTTGAAGGAGTCTTTAGCAGCTGGTGAGGCCAACAGTGTTCTAATGACTGAGCGATTTAGTGTTAGAAGTGACACATCAAACATATAGGAATGAATGGTTATATATAAGAGCATGAATGTACAGTTGCAATCAAAATTATTCAACACCCCGGAGAATGTAACAATTTACAAATGTAAGCTTTTCTAAAGATAGTGTTTTAAAACAAATTGCATTTATAACAGTTTAGTGGCAATATAAAAATGATAATGTCAATTTATAATGTAATGCTTTTGAGTTATAGGATTTTTCTTTTAATATAGCTATGTCATAATTATTCAACCCCTATTCAACGCTGCTGTCGCTTAATTTGCATTGTACACAATTGTGTTAAAACACAATTAAGCTTTTGGAAACTCTATAACAAAATAGAATTAGCTTGTGCTGTTACACATGCATACATTTAGCCCATGCATGTGGTAAAGTTGAGTGGCAAATACGGCCAAGTCAAAAGAGCTCTCACAAAAGCTATAGAGAACAAATTGTTTTATTACAAGAACATTTGCCAAAACACTAGAAGTTCCTAGAGACACATCTGTTTCAAATTTGTTGTACCAAAAAAACTGTTGAGGGTGTTGAAGAAATAGCATAATATCATTAAGGGGAATACAATGATTGATAAGAGCAACTGAGAAAACCCTCAATTTAAAGAATTGCACGATGACCCGATGAAAGGAGGAACACTAGACAAGTATGTTGGGACATCTTGCCGAATGCCACTCTTGACCAAGCAGAACATAAAAGGCCGACTTGAATATGCTTACATTCATTTGGATTTGTATGTATGTATGCATATAATGTCACTTTAGAAGATCTTTAGAAGATCTAAACTAAAAGATCAAGATGGTCACACTGCGTCCTAACTTAAAATTTCCAGCTTTCTTTTCTTTATAGAATATCCTTACATAGCCATGCACATATTCACTGCATGTGTTTATTTATCACTTTGTATTTAGGGTGACAGATGACATTATTGCAATGGCACGACCTTCTACATATCTCATCAAGAGATACAGCATCATAGAACAGTTCAAACAGTGAGTGTTATATAATACAGCCCTAATCAGGATGTTCAATATTTACTTACACTCTGCAGGGGGATGTTTCTGGTTAATAATTGTGTGTGTGTGTGTGTGTGTGTGTGTGTGTGTGTGTGTGTGTGTGTGTGCTTACAGGTTGAACATTAAATCCATCATTAATATGCAGCTCCCAGGGGAACATGCTCACTGCGGCCCTCCTCTGGAGCCTGACAGTGGGTTCACGTATTCACCTCAGGTCTTTATGGACAGCCAAAGTGAGCCAAACACATACAAAAACCTGTCAAAAAAGAAAGAAAAAAATATTTTAAAATAGGATATAAAATGAATATGTTTTGCATTGTGACACTTATAATTCTTATTACCATAATATATACAAATATATATACCTCTCCCCTTCTTTAAATTATACAAATAATTAAAATATATTTAAAAAAATGTATTTGGCTATTCTCAAGAAACATTTCTTATTATTAACAATGTTGAAAACAGTTGTGCTGATTAATGTTTTTGTGGAAACTGTGGATTAATTGAAAGTTTAAAATAAAATAAAAACATTTTTTTTTTTACATTATAAATCTTTCGTGCAATTTAATGCATCCTTGCTGACTAAAAGTATTCATTTCTATTTTTAAAAAACTTACTGCATCTTACCCAAACTTCTGAATGGTACTTTATATATTATACTGTGGCGAGCAGGACAAGGCCGAGGGCCGTGAGAGAGCGGCACGAGGCCGGTGGTGTGAATACTAATGAGCTACACTTGCGCGACACACCCGTCTCATATATCTCTCTCGGAGGAGCGGTAGCATAAAAGAGGCCAAGATCGAGAGAGGCCAGGCCTGGACTATTTTATTTAATGTTTTATTTTATTATGTGTGGTCGACTGCCATCTTTATTTTCGTTTTTGTATTTGTTTAATTATTTATTATTAAAATTGTTGAAGGTTCGCCGGTTCCCGCCTCCCCCTTCCCACGACATATAACCTTGCTACATATAGCCTACTATAGAATATGTTATTATGAAAATAATGTCACAATGCAAACATATACAATATGTATTGGTCCTAATAATAATGAATGGTTCATGCCATTCAAAATCTTTTCTTTTAATATTGTGCGTAAAATATGACCTTAATGTTCCTTTTGAGATTTACCCAATAAATTAGCTGATGAATTACTGAATTGTATTCCTTTTTTGTTTGACAGTTTTGTTCTATAATTTTGGGATGTCTGATTTTGGAGTGTCTTCTCTGGAGGGGATGGTGGATGCCGTGAAGGTTTTGGCTTTCTCTGTGCAGGAAGGGAAGGTGGCTGTTCACTGCCATGCTGGATTAGGCAGGACAGGCAAGTTGCAATTTCTATATCATTGCTTTCAATGTAAATTTAGTGACAGTCTATTCTCTTTAATATCCATCCTGCTTTACAGGTGTTCTTATCGCATGTTATCTAGTCTACACCTGTCGAATCAGCGCTAGTGAAGCTGTCCACTACGTCCGGATCAAAAGGCCTCGTTCAATCCAGACTCGATCACAGATCAATCTGGTGTTTGATTTTGCCCGGCTGGTGAGCTCTCAGCTGGCCCAATTCCCGTGTCTGAACGTGCGCCACGGTTCCTCCTTCAGTCTTCGGCAGTACCTCCTGCGTCAGGCCCTTCTGCTGCACGGGGAAGAGGCCCGAACACTCAAACACACACCCAAGATCCTGCACGTTCTCTGCAGCATGCTGATCACTATAACCCAGGGAGCTTCCAGTCCTCCAGAGGTCCAGAGGGAACTGGAGAAGAGGGTGAACATTCTGGCTCTAAAGAAGGCAGTGAAGGAGACACTTTTGAAGAGGAACCTTCCTGCTTTGAAGGAAAGGCGAGGCTCGAGCAGAATGTTCTCCTGCGAGTCCTGGGACGAGCCATTCGGGTTCTTGGAGAGGAAGAGAGACGTCCTACTAAACAAGCGAAGCTACAGCGAATCAGATCTCAGCAAGATTACCATCATTGAGGTGAGAGCCAATCATTTTTTTTAGCAAGATTTGTTATATTTTGGAATTTCCGAAAATAAAACTACATTTTTCATAAATTGGAATTAATCCGATGAATCAATTCAGATTTGAATGCACCCACATTATCACCAATGTTGGAAATTTGTCTTTGAATTATTATTTAAATTTTTGCTATTTAGAATAACAGTTTTAATATCGTTTAAAATAATTTATTGTGTGATTATTCCAGTCGTTATTGGTGCTCACTTACCAATAATAGTTCTTATCAATTTAGAATATTTTTTTCTGTTTTAAAAATATATTTATGGAAACAGTGATATATATGTATTTTTTTTAAAGTAAAAGTAAAAAACTTTTAAAAGTAAAAAAAACAGCATTTATTTGTAACTGTATCAGTTTCACAAAAATATTAAGCAGCACAAATTTTTTCAAAATTGATGATAATGTTTATTAGCTGCCATTTCTGAAGGATCATGTGACTAAAGACTGGAGTAAAGATGCTGAAAATTCAGCTTTGCATCACAGGGTTAAATTACATTTTAAAATATATTCAAATACGATACATCATTTATGAAAATGACATGACATTTGAAATCTTGTCTCTGCAAGGATTTCATGTTCTCACATTACTCTCCTCAATCTGGTGGACACCATAAAATGAGCAATGGAGAAATCGGTCCATCAAAAGATCAGAGAATCCTAACAGAATCCCAAAAGATTCCTCATATCCTGATGACAGACCAAAGCAATGGAACATCAGCTCCTCGCTCATATAATGAGACTGTGAACAAGAAGACAAAATGTACAACCAAGAAACCTCAAGGTTTCCAAAAGTTCAGCTCAAACCTCGAGGTCAGTGTGAAACTAATTAAAATGTCTGCAATATCTTTCCCCTGCATTTAAGATCATTGGCTGAATGGTTTTGAGAACTTTTATTTTGTATTACCTTTAATTTGTGCAAATGTTGTGGATGTTTTTTTAAAGTTACGACGAGATGATCATACATTAGATCAGTCGTCATTGTCGAGAGCGGTCGCTAAGGCAATGGCACAACAGCGTCCTCCAGTGGACACTGTATTGAAAAGAGCAGCGGGCTTGCAGGTATATATTATGTATGGCTTGATTTTGACAAGCAAAATATGTTCCTGAATTCATAGCCTTGTTAGTGAAAGGACTGACAAGACATTTTGATCCATGCAGGAACACTGCAAAACATGATTTCCAAGGTTCCCTTTATTGGCCATACGACTGCATCCATTTCACATACAGATAAATATACAGAGCAATGATTAATTAAAAAAAAAAAAATCATGGTATATAATCTATAAACTTTTTTGCTTTAAAATTACTCAGATAATCATACTGACTTTTTTTTTTATATTTATCTTGCTGTCTCCTTCCCTATTCTGTCTGGGTGTCTGTAACAAAATATTTTAAAGCTCCAGTCCGTAACTTTTTTGGGTTAAAAATTATCGAAAAATGTTTGAGCAAGTACATAACAATATTCAAAACTATCTGCTTGCCGTAGCTCAAAGCGGTAAGCTTGTAATGATGTTTTTAACTCCATTGGTACTGGTGGATTTCCGTGGGAGATTCGAGCATGTCTTTGCGTATGGAGCGAATATGTGCCATAATTAAACAAACAAATCCAGCATTTTTTGCAAACAAACTCGATCTGCTTTGCAAAGGAAAACTCGACTCGGAAACAAACTCGATCTGCTTTGCAAAGGAAAACTCGACTAGCAAACAAACAGGAAGCAATTTGCAAAAACAAAGGTCAATTTGAGCGAAAATGCAGTGGAATAAGCAATATTGTGTTTTACAAATATACATAAATGAGCCTAGATAATAGGCTATTTCACAAATAAATACAAACCATTCTACAAATTGCATGTAACCTTTGAACAAATACCAAATCTATTGCATACAAATGCATATCTGTCTGTTACGATTGTGAGATCTCTCTGCTCGATTTTCTCACAAATGTGTCCAGGCAGATTTTCTCACAAATGCAGTTGAGTAACTTCCTCTTCTAAAACAGTAGATGGCGCTAAAATAGGGGATTTATTTAGCGCTAGTCTCCCGGGAGAAGCACTGATTTGAAACGTGCTTGCCTTTGCCTAAAGCTGAGGAAAAGGTCTCTGTCTTTCTTTATTTATAATAAACATCCTGAGGTTTACGAGTCGAGTTTTTTCTTTGCAAAGCAGATCGAGTTTGTTTGCAAAAATGCTGGATTTTTTTGTTTAATTATGGCACATAATTCGCTCCATATTTGCATCATTACTTCACATCTGTACACATAAAGAAGGAGTCTCGGCTAGTAGGCTATATTGTGTATGAGGATGTTGGAAGTGGAGATTTAAAGCAATTTATCACAGCACTTGATATAATTAAACTTATTAATTTGATGTCGGATCCAGAAAGGTTCAAACGACAATCACCAGTGACAGCTGGAGATTCACCCGTTGTAAAATGCAAAAAACTTCTGACTTCGGAGTGGCTACAGAAAAAAAGAGACTGCAACCTACCGGACCCATGCGAAACCAAGGATAAATATCTGAAGGGCATTAAATGTAGTCACACAATGTGAGAACAAAGTATAACGGTTTGACGTGATATGATAAGCGATCGTTAGATTTAATCAGCGCGATTTACTGCAATGCTTTTTTCCCCTTAGTTGGTCAGAACAAAAGTGGATGTTACTTGTTCAGATTACATTTTCCGCCGTAAATTTGTATGTTGGTCATATTTCCAAAAAGTATAATCTGTGATTGCGAATGACAGTATCCACACCGACTGACAGCCGCACATTCTCCTCAAAACATTCACATTCTGCGCTGGATTAATCCGTGCAGTGCCGTGCTGAGGCACAACCCATGTAAAGTTGATAACTCCGCGAATAACTGCAATTGCAGATTTCGAACAGAGATGGTGAAAAAGAGGGAAAACTACGGACTGCAGCTTTTAAACTATTTACATTATCAAAATAAGTAAAGCAATTTTCAACTTTTTTTTATAAGTTATACAAAATTCAATGTATAATGTAATTTAAAGGGGTGGTTCGGAATTTTGGACATCGGGCCTCATTTCCAAGTGAGCCTTAGTGTTATCTATCAGTAGAGACATTTTTAAAAAAAATTCATCCAGTCGTCCCAGTTGCGTAGTTGGCCGGTGCTAGGCTAGCGCGAATCAATGGATCCAGCTTTAGCATGCCATAAAACAGTTTTACCCACTCCACAGTACACTAAAAGCAAATCAATTATAACGCCAGACTATCGATGTAAGTGTCTGTTGAGAGAATAATGTTAGAAATCAAACTATCCTTTTCATCGCATTGCAATAGTTATATTGTTTTACCTATATTTATTAGCACAGTCTACAGCAGCGGCAGAGTGATATGTTACCTAGGCTATCGAGAGAGACGGTCCACACGACAATCACGCAAGTGCCTATGCCGCTGACACTCATCACTACAGAAACAGAGTATAATTTATGATATATGTAATAGCAAGACAAGAGGACTATGGCAACGTTTGAAAGCAATACCATTGTTTCGGACTTTGAAGACGATGAAGACGAAGAATGTGAGTTATTCAACGAACCAATATGTATGAGCCAGAAAACACAGATGAAGAATTACTCGAGATGGATGCTAAAAGGGCAGAAATAGAAAGAATGTCTGTAGAGACAGCAGCCAGTGGAGATGCCGTAGAGAACTGGGACAGAACATCGGGAGACTGGTGGTGCCAGTGCAGAAAATGTATACAAATGCCGACGGAAGACGAGTGTTTTTGCTGCAAGGAGAACTGGAAGCTGGACACTAGTTTCCAAAATTTAAATGTATCCGGGCACAGCGCCTCCTGAGACAGACCAATGTGCATAACGGAGCACCAGTTGTCAGTGTCGATGTATCAGTTATGAAAGGGCTAGCTTCATTAGCTAGCTAGAGTAGCCTAACAAAAGTTATTACCTGTACATCTGTAGCTGTTGGTGCATCTGGAAAGACGGCTGGAACTGCATTCCTTGTCATAAACCTGTGACCGTTTCGATTAAACGGTTCTTTAAAGTCGTCTGGTCTAAAATGGTCACTGCAAATCCCTTTTTAGAGTCCAAATTTAGAGTCTCTGCCGGTGTCTCCTTGTCCAAGCCCGAAGAAATAATCCAAAGTTGAATCCTTTCTGGATCTTCAAAATGAAATTTGTGAAAACTTCACGATGAACATTTATTAGGTTTGATTTTGCAATTGCGAAATGCACACCGAATCACCATGTTGCCTTTGTTTACCTCAACAATTATTACTAAGCTAGCTAGACCTCCGGACTGTCATGCGCTTCTGTTCTGTTTACTTTTGACGCAGTAACGTTACTACTAACCGGAGCGAAGTATAATTCCGCCGCTGCTGAGAAACTAGTCCCTGTAAATGTAATGCAATCATTAAGATGAAAAGGATAGTTTGATTTCTGACATTATTCTCTCAACGGACACTTACATCGATAGTCTGGTGTTATAATTGATTTGCTTTTAGTGTACTGTGGAGTGGGTAAAACTGTTTTAATGGCATACTAAAGCTGATACCATTGATTCGCGCTAGCCTAGCAGCGGCCAACTACGCAACTGGGACGACTGGATGAATTAAAAAAAAATGTCTCTACTGATAAATAACACCAAGGCTCACTTGGAAATGAGGCCCGATGTCCAAAATTCCGAACCACCCCTTTAAGTTGAAATTACATAAACTTCCAAGTTGATTGTATTACAAAATTTAAGGCAGCAACTTTTTTTTTTTTTACAGTATGGCTGCAGTTGTAAATAATAAAAGAAATTACAGTGAGTAAATATTGTGGTAATCTAAGAGATTTGAACCTGTTATAATTCTCTGCAGGATGAGCTCAACTTGAGTGAATGTGGCTGGGTTACATTAGTCATGGAAACAGATCCAGACGTTCTGAGCACACTGTTATGGACCTGGCTGGACAGACTAAAGGTCAGAGGTCACAGTATTGTAGTTCTGGCACAAAATTATGTCAGTGATAAAAATGACAGATAACATATTCATGTCTGTTAAAAACTATAATTTTTTTTAGAAATGTTTTTCTCATTGTTTCACATGCAATAGTTTAGCTGCTGTGCTTTCTTATAACAGGAGCCTGTTCTCAATAAAGATGACATAGAGAGGCTGACCTCAACCTGGCCTGCACAAAACTCCCTTATCACACTTCACAAGGTGAACGTCTGAACTGAGTCTGGTTTTTCTCGATTGACAGAACACACTACAACAAACACACGGTTGATGTTGAACTGTAATGTGTGCGACTTCATACATGTAGTAAATACATTTTGTAAGCATAAAAAGCATTGAAAGTAATCCGTTGTATAGTTACAAGTGTGCATCATACATATAAGACATTTATCTCATCTTATACAGCTTTGTGTGGTTATAATTCTGTGCTGTTTTAGTCTCAGTGGCACACCATCTGCTGTTTGCTGGACTGTGTGGGTCATGTGGTGGTTCAATGTCCTCAGTTTGAACATGCTATACTACAGAGACTCATTCGAGCTTTAACAAGAGTAAGTTTGTGTGTACATGTGCAAATCTTCACAAAGATAGCAAACAAATAACAGCAGTAATTGGAGACGGATTATACAAACTTTTGCATGTTTTTGTGTTATAACAGCGCCCTCCTGAGGAAATAGAGAGAAACAGCATCTTGTTGCGCGTCCTCAGAGCTTCAATAAGAGAGCTGTGCCTACACAACCATCCAAATACTGCAACACCATCAGTTTTAAACTAAAAAAGATATCCATACAGAAATATTGTATCATTAACTGTATGACTGATCAAGTTATTTTATATGTATTTTAATGTGTACATGTCCCCAAAAGCATTTAAACACTTATATCACATAGCCTTTAACATTTTTCTGTTTCGCATTAGTTAGCAAGTTGTCAGTTGCATCTGCAGAATTATTATTTTTTTCTGGAATTTTTTTAAGTGTATTTATATTATAATATATATTTTTTGTAAACTGTTTAGCCTTAAGGCCTGTTCACACCAAGAACGATTACTATAAAGATAACATTAGCATCCACATCTTCGGATGGTATCAGAGCATGTCTAACGGGCTTGGTATCGTTTTGTTTATTCTAAGCGCGTGCTTGTCTGTCTCTTTAAATGCTCTAGCTTTTTACAGCAGGATGGATTCTGATTGGCTGCCAATGTTTTTATCGTTCATTAGCTGGGTAAAATCGTTCTTGAAAGTGATTCAACTATATCGTTTCTCTGCTGTTATCATTATAGCTGTGTTTTGAAGTTGAACTCTGATATTTAATATTGAGAACGATTTTTAGAACTACATCTTTATCGTTATCTTTATAGTTATCGTCCTTGTGTGAACGGGCCTAGTGTGCTTATTCATTCATTCATTAATTCATTCACTCATTCATTTATATTTGCATGCACGTTAGTTGGTTTAATATTTGTTATCGTTTCTAATGGAATTCACACGCATTTTAAGTGTGGCTTAAGTGTCCTAATAATTATATGGTCACTGCAAGCTGTTGATGTTGTATTTAGTATAATCTGGTCTACAAGACAGTATGTGTGTATTAAACTTTGAAATATCTCTGAGTTGAGCATTTATTGGATTTGGTTTGTTTAATAATTAATTATAGCTACACGGGTTACAGTGGACTTCTCGTGAACTTCTCACCATTGGAATGTCACTCAAACTGACATCAAAGAATCACCAAGGCGACGGCGTCATAGAGATGCAAAAGAAAACAATTATAAAGCATCAAAAACTGTAGCACCAGTTGCGAGTTTGATAAGAGCTTTTCGGCGGCTTTATTTTACTTTTAGATGTCAATAATGTAGTTATTTTGTGCAGAAATGATAATTTAGCATCGCAATTCGATCGTTCTAAGAGACAAGTTATTTAAGCGGAACTTTTTATCGTTTGACATCTACGTTAAAGGTCGACATCAATCTAAGCGGTGATATTGTAGGAACGTGGTTTTAAACGAATATTTCTTTACAAAATTACCCGGAGATATAAAAGTCTATTAAACTCACGCACTTTTGAATATCTTGCACTTAAGGTAAGTTATTGTGTTTCCTTCGTTTGTTGTATATTTTTTTTAATGTTTTGTTGTAGACATATCACCCTACGGTTAACGTTAGCGCTTCTGTTACAGATGACATTTTTTGAATATTTAAATCAAAATAAATTAGAAATACAAATTAAGTGCTTGTAGCTGCCTAAACTACGGTACAAAAAGTGTCATACTGTGTAATCAAATCTATCATTTTGTAAGAGTAAGTTAGTAAAGTTAAAGGCTTCTCTGTCTTTGCATCATAAAATGCAAATATTCATGTATTATTGTTTTATCTTGTTTTTTCTTAAGTAATTATTGTAATTCTATAAAAACATTTTTAAACAGACATCATGTCACCTGTGGATGTATGGGTGGGTTCTTGGAGGCCCCACCGGCCAAGGGGCCCCATCGCTGCAATGTATAACAGCCCAGGGCCAAGATATGCTCTCCCAGGGGCAACTGGTAACTTAAACACACACACACACATTTCTTTGAGGCACATCAGCAGATCAGTCACTAAGGCCTCTCAAACACACACACACACACACGCACGCACGCACACACACACACACACACACACACACACAAACACCGACACACACATGCTGCACACACGTTTGTTTCACTATTAGTCCGGACATCTCATAGACTTCCTTTGTTTTTCTATCAAGTTAATTATGTTTTCTATCACCTAACTATTTGTAAAATGAACCATCATATAAACCTGTGGAAATCACTAGATTTAAATACAAACATGATTAGGTTGATTTATAAGTCCCTTTAACTAGTGAGGACATTTTTTGTGATATTAGGCCACACACACAATTCACAATAAACACAGTAAATCAGGAGCTAATGCGAAAGGTTGGAATGATTCCAAGAACACACAACAATTTGTAAATGTTATTTTTTTAAAAGGGTCAGGGGTCCAAAATACCTAGCTATTGCCCTGCAGTAAATCTCAATTTTGGGATTTTTTTTTTGCCCTTTATAGGAATGAACATGCATGACCCGCGGATGCCGAAAGGCCCAGCCTTTAGCTTTGGCACGCGCCTTCGTGACTTGCAGACCAACTTCTCCCCAGGGCCCGGATACCTCGTTCCCTCCAACATCACCAGGGTGGGTCGGGACGGAACCCCTGCATACTCAGTCTATGGCCGGCGAAAGGATATTCAGCCCTTCCCGACCCCTGGGCCAGGTATTTCACACAACAAAAACACACAGGCTTTGTAGCTGTGTGCAAATATAGAACAAATACAGTTAAGTTCAACTGTCTTTTGATTTCTTTTTCAGGCAGTTACTCACCTGAAAAGGCAATAAAAACCACCTATTACTTGGCCCCTGCGTTCTCCCTCTCTGCGAGAACTAAATTGTTCCGCAATGACCAAACACCAGGTAGATTCCCACAGATATACACAGCAATACTACTAGAACAAGTGTGTTTCCCATGCGTTAGCAGACGTTTTTGCATTATCTTGTCTCCAGGTCCAGCTGCGTACATGCTCCCCCCAGTATTAGGGCCAAGAGTCGTGAATAAAACAGCCGCTCCAAATGTCTCCTTCAGCGGTCGTAGTCCTATTGGCAGCTTCAATGAAGATTTACGGAAGGTGCGGACACATTCCAGTATGTACCTCTAAGTATGTACTTTGCAAAGATGATAACAATCCTTTTCTCAGACTCCAGGCCCAGGGACCTATCAAGTGGTAGATTCATGTGTGTACAGACACAAGGCCCCTCAATACAGCATGACTGGTCGCAACCTCATGCCTGGGGACACTACCAAGAAACCAGGACCTGGAGCCCACCACCCAGAAAAGGTCTGTACTTATATATTATTGTTTCAAAGTTTGGGGTCAGTGAGATTTTTTATTAAAAATGAAAAGTCAGCATATTAGAATAATTTCTGAAGGATCATGTGGCACTGAAGACTCGAGTAACGATGCTAAAAATACAATTTATTTCATCACAAGTTACATTTTAATATATGAATATATAAAATGTTAATATATCTATCTATAAATTACAGGAACGTCTGTCTGTCTGTCTGTTATTCGCATATCTCTCGAACCATTAGTCCGATGAATTTCAAACTTGCCAGGTGTCTTGCTATGGGCACGAGTAAGTGCAGTGCCAAGTGCCAACTTACTGGGCGTTACTTGGCGTTGTTTGGATGAGAAATGCAAAAGATATCGGTAAATATATCGGTAAAAGAATCACTCAGAAGGTTGTGGTTTAAAGGGGGGTGAAATACTCAGTTTCACTCAATCTCATGTTAATCTTGAGTACCTATAGAGTAGTATTGCATCCTTCATATCTCCAAAAAGTCTTTAGTTTTATTATATTTATAAAGAAAGATAGGCTGTTCCGAGTCTTTCCGGAAAAACCCGAGCGGGTGGAGGCGTGCCGTGTGGGCGGGAGCGCGCGAAGCTTTTGCGTGTGTTGTAAACAGACACACTCGTGGTTTATGAGGACATGATTTATTTTTACAATAAACAAACTGACACCTACAGTGGCCAGCTAAACATCTGTATTTAAACACACAAACACACACCATACATCGCATGCTCCATCGATACATTAACTGTACGTGATCATGTTGTTTACTTGCTGTGCTTAGCTTACACGCCGATAGTTAACAACACACAGACATTTGAAGCAGTTTTACTCACCGCCTGCGGTTCCGTGAACCTTTATCGTTGGGACTGCTCCATCTTTAAGTATTAGGCGATCTGCAAATCGTCGAACTGTGCCTTGTTTATAAAACTATTAGCAGCTACCGCCGAAATGAAGGGAACAAATAAGAACACTTGCGCAACTCCGTTGCTGCTCTGGAAAAACAAAATCCATCCACAGGTCCCTTAACTCTGGGTTCTTTGGAAATTTGTGCAGTGTTGTCTTGCCCTGGCAACCAAAAACACTCTTTTTGGTGCCATTTTTTTGATTGCAGCGCAGCAGAGCACAGCGGTCTGATGGACGCTCTAGTACGCTCTAGGCTACAGCTGCGCGCGCCCCTCCGGGAGAAGTGCCTTAAGACCCGTATAAGGAAATTCCGCCCACTCTGACGTCACGTAGTCCCGTATTCGAAAAAAACTTTCCGAAACTTGTGACAAACCGGAAGGAGTATTTTTGGAACAGAAATACTCCATCAAACTTACAACTTCATTTTTGAAACTTTGTCCATGTTTACCATGGTAATCCAACTCTTTAACAGTGTAAAAAACTCACTATGCATGAAACAGCATTTCACCCCCCCCTTTAAAAATAAACATTCTGTCATTAGTGAAGGTTGTGGTTTAAAAATAAACATTCTGTCATTAGAGAAGGTTGTGGTTTAAAAATAAACATTCTGTCATTAGAGAAGGTTGTGGTTTAAAAATTGTGGTTTAAAAATAACATTCTGACATTAGAGAGGGTTGTGGTTTAAAAATTGTGGTTTAAAAATAAACATTCTGTCATTAGAGAAGGTTGTGGTTTAAAAATTGTGGTTTAAAAATAAACATTCTGTCATTAGAGAAGGTTGTGGTTTAAAAAATGTGGTTTAAAAATAAACATTCTGACAATAGAGAGGGTTGTGGTTTAAAAATTGTGGTTTAAAAATAAACATTCAGTCAGCTACACTGTTTACTTCTGAATATTGTAGTTATTCAGAAGTAGTTAGTTGTCAGTAGTTAGTTATGTAGTTCAATTTTCCATATTTATTGTGTCATTATGTCAGTATCAGTATTTGCTTTCTACCATGCACAAATAAAAATGTCTCTGAACTTTTGCTGTTTAATTGTAACAATGAGCACTCAAACACACCAAACCAACGATTACTAAAACACACACAAAAACTGATTTTGCACATACAAACTGTCAAATCGATTAATTGCGATTAAAAAAAATATACAGAACACACACACGTATAATATACAGTGTATATATATATATAGCCTATACACAGACACACATACATCTATCTATAAATTAGGCTATAGAAACGTATGCCTGTGTGTCTGTTATTCGCATATCTCGGTAAAAGAAGAACACATTGAAGATGTTTAGATTATGTTTAGAAGGTTGTGGTTTAAAAATAAACATTCTGACATTAGAGGGTTGTGGTTTAAAAATATCTGAATATTATATTTTATTCACGGCCATCATTTGTAGTAGCCTTCACAAACTGTTTGCTCAAGCGTATAGCGTTTTCTCGGAGTTCACTGTGTGGCTGCTCCCTGATTCGTCACGCTTATTCATTTGTGGATGTTAACTAAATCTGAGTCAGCAACATTGTTTACTTCTCAATATTATATTTAATTATGGTGCGCTCAACTCGTTTACTAAGAGTCAACGGCTCCTGTGTAATAGTAGCCTATGCTATTCAGCAACTCAAAATGCCAAACCAATTACAAAAAACACACAACAACAGATTTTGCACGGGCATTGCACTAGTATACAATAAATTCAAATAGAAAACAGTTGTTTTAAATTGTAATCATTTTTCACAATATATCTGTTTTCAGTTTTCAGTGTATTTTTGATCAAATAAATAATAAAAAAAATGACAGACCCCAAATTGTGTGAATGGTTGTGTGTGTGTGTGTGTATGTGTATGTATTATATAATATATATATATATATATATATATATATATATATATATATATATATATATATATTTTTTTTTTTTTTTCAGTTTTTAAGTTTAGAATTGCTCTCTACTAAGACTAGTTACTTAAAATAAACAGAATTAGTACACTAAACTATTTTCATTGTCTTTCTCAACAGGTTACTTTCACAGGAACCAAAGCTCCCAGCTTCTCCTTTGGAATTCGTCATTCTGAGTACATCGCTCCCATAATTGTGGATGGTGCTGATTAAACAGATCCTTTCTGTCATAATAAATGCAGTCCAACAAGCTACAGTCTGTCATAGCAGGTCTTAATATCACTAATATACAACTTGAAATAATGTTTCAGTAAAAAAAAAAAAGATGCAATAATTGCGCTGTTCCAAAACCAAGTGAGCTAAGTCTACCCAGACTAGAATTTTAACAGATCACAGACACTTCCATACGCAAAGGTATAAACTGTATATATACACTACCGTTCAAAAGTTTGGGTCGGTGACATTTTTTAAGGTTTCTCATACTCTCCAAGGATGAATTTGATTGATCATCGATACAGTAAAACAATAACATTATAAATGATAACAATTTAAAATAACTGTTTTCTGCTTTAATTTTAAAATGTAATGTGATGCAAAGATTAATTTTCTGCATCATTACTCCAGTCTTCAGTGTCACATGATCCTTCTGAAATCATTCTAATATGCTGATTTGCTGCTCAAGAAACATTTATGATTATGCCTGTTCAGTTTGGATGCTGTCTGTGTAGGTAGCAGACAGCAATGCAGCTCACTAGGATTTGGAACAGAGCTAAAATGGCACAGAGATGCCAAGCAGCACTAATGATTACTGTGTAAATCAAGAAAGTAAATATTTGAATCAAGATCCCTCGTTGTTATTGTCACTTTATTAATTGGTACAGGTACAATATTTACATAAATAGTGCAGTTGTTCATTTTTACACTTGACACCTTTTTTTTCTGCTCCATGACATACAATAAATCAGTTAGTGTGTTTTATTTACTAGATAAAATGCATAATCTGAAAACCTTAAAGTTGCACGATGTAACTATGTATGTATGTATGTATGTATGTATGTATGTATGTGTGTATGTTTTTTTTTTGTTCAAAGTAAACTAAATTTGAATAATGTTTATACACCACCAATTCTTCTCCCAAAATGCATTTGGTCTTACCCTGATTCACTATGGTATGCCCGTTATAAGTGTTTATATTTTAGGCAGAGCGAGATCCTTTTCACTTTTTACGCCATAGGAAATCCAAATCGCATACTTGCGTCACTTGTCTGTGCGTGCTCGTCTTATCCGTAAATACAAAAGTCCGGCTACTTTGATACATTTGGGAGTGGCACATTATTTTTCTTTTCCTTTTTTTGTGGCATACAGTAGTTTTGCCTCTTTTTTTTTTTTTTTTTTTTTTACATTTTCAACTTTCGTTACAAAGCACAAAGTCACTCCAAAAGGAGTTATTCTCTATATTAGAAAACAGTTTGTGTACTCCCTGAAACACATCGATTGTGTACTTTGTGTAGTCTTGAGTGTTCTTCTGGGAACATACATGTCACAATATTCTATAATCCAATATTTTATTGAGTAACATTAGTAATGTGTTGTTGCCATGTCCAAGAGATGCTTACTGAATTCATAACCGCATACAATAATACTACTCATACTATTTTAACCATATCTTTATATGACAGAAATAATAAGAGTATGCTAGTATGTAGTTCCTAATCCATCCATACATCCACATTTGGAAACGCATACTAGCATATTATGTTGTGACGTAGTGATGGTATGTGGCGTAAATTGACACAGTTGTGGTAAGGGGCGTGACATTTCCGAAACACAATCGAAGTGGCTGACCAATCACAACACACTGATCCAGCCGACTAATCAGAGCACATTGCGCTTTTCGGAAGAATGGCCTTTATTGAGACGGGGACTAAACAGAGCGGTACTGACAGACTGAAAACCTATGAAAACCTATTCTAGTATACCCTAAAAACAAAATCAAGCCATTGTAAAAGAGCATAATAGGTCATCTTTAATACCTTTGCAGGTAAATCTACTTGTAAGCATGCATTACTCCAAAAAACAACAACAATGATTCTGGTTAAAATATTGTTTTTGTAGATGGCTTGAATATTGTAGTCATGTCATAAATGTTTTATTACTGTACTGTACTTCTCATGCTACTATCTCCTTTGGATTAATTCAACTGATATCACAGTAAACCTACCAACTTAACTTCACCCGTTTCAAGTTGTATTGGCTCTAAATGTGTGCTTCCACAGTTGTCTTTACTGGTATGATCCTCAACGGATGTTGCATACAGTGATTATAAAAGTAAGGGAATACTTTCTCAGTGAACGCGTGTTTAAACACATGCAAACCAATATTGTGACCCGAGTCTGTGAAAATGACTTTGCCCTTGTCCCAGTTGAGCTGCACCCTGATCCTCTGAATTCTCTGGCTCACCCGTAGAAGGGTCAGGATCTCCGGAGAATAGCCCTTCCCATATTTACCATTGGAGAAGCCCACATACCACAAGCCCGTCTTGGAGGGGTTCTGTCTGAGTTTGTATGCGGACTCTGTGATCACACCCACGGCCCAGGCAGTGCTGTCGCCCACCTCGACGTCCCAGCAGTGAGACCCTGAGTCAAAGCCCTCAGAACCAAGAACGCTTGTGTAGCCGTCAAATCTCTCCGGGTTTGCTGGAAGCTGTTGGTAGTGCTCATCGGTGTAAGTTATAGTAGTCAAATCATCAGACACGGCCAGATAAGGATGGGCGGTGTTGGGGTCAAGGGTTACTGGGGCTGGAGAGATAGAGATAAAGATGTTCACCCACTTTTAAGACACAATAATAGAACAGATGAGATGCTCTGCACTTACCGTAACGAATGTTGGCTTGTAGCTTTTTTGACACTTCATAGGTTATGTTACCCACATGTTTTGCAACATCGATGAGCATTCCTGAAGGTCTGGTTTGATCCCGCAGAGTACACTTTGTTCTGAAACAACATTTAGGAGTCAGCACTGATGTGGGCTGAGAACCATAAAGGTTAAGAAAAGACATTTTCTTACCTTTCAATTGTAGCCTTGTAGTTCTAGGAATAAAGAAATGTAGATAGAAGCAGAAAGATTCATTTATGTTATGTTCAGAAATGTACACTACCATAAGTTTGTGTGCGGTCAGATTTTTTCAACTTAATGTAATATAATGTAGTTATAGTTTATATAAAAGCATCATGGAACAACTCAAACCAAGTGCTCCTCACCACTAGAAATGTGAAGTCATTCCTTCTCAGTTGTTCCTCGATGGACTCAATAATATGTGAGAGAGATAACATCCCTGATGTAATCTCCTCTGTCTTCTTTTGAATGATCTCACTCTTCTGCCCTTCTTCTCTCCTCAGTGCCGTCAGGCTGGAAGCTTCTTCATTTTCTAGAAACTGGTGAAGCTTTTCAAACAGCTCCTTAATTTGAGTCTCTGTTTGCTGGCTCTGCCTCTATAGGCACAAAATATCAGCACAATCAGTCTGATACAATATACACCCATACAGTACTGTGTAAATGTTGGAATTTCCTCCCGATACTCACCTTAATGTACTCCGCCGTTTCATCCCAGGACTGTTTAAATAGTTCATAGACTCTAAGTTTCTCTAGAAAGGCCTTTAGTTTCTGCTGGAGCTCATACTAGAAATGAAATGAAATTGAAATTTTATTTCACCTTTATATCAATTTCTGAAATACATCTGAATATATATATATATATTAGTTCCATTGTTGTGCTCATTTCAAATCAATTTAAGTCAAGTCACCTTTATTTATATAGCACTTTTCACAATACAGATTATTTCAAAGCAGCTTTAGAGTGATAACAGGAAAATAATGCAACAAAGTTTGTTTCAGCTGTACAACAGATATAGAAGAAAATAGCATCATAGTCCAGCTTAAGTAAGTTCAGTGATGGTTCATTTTTGTTGTAAAATTATTAATTTAGTTCATTTATATATATAGCCACTCTGGAGAAAACAGTGACGTCATCGTTTCAGCCTATGATTGTCCGATGGTTACTGTACATGCCATTCTGTGTTAATCTGTTACATGATGATTTTCCCAGCATTGTTTACAAATGTTAAATAGGTTGTTTGTTAAAAACCTGCATATCCAAAATAGATCAGTGACTTTATCAGCAAAGTTCCCACGAACCACGAATGTTTTTGTAGTGTGTGAAAGTGTGTCATATAAGGGCCATTAGTATGCTAAGACCTGTTTTACAAGACAGCTCTCATTTTTCAACTCTTTCCAGTCCATTAAATCTGACACCGGCAATCAGTGCAATCTGACCACAAGCTGGACATTTTGACTATTGCAAAATAGCTCAAAAGAACATGATGTAATCATGGACAGTGGTTCCACTTGATTGAGTAAAACCCAACCTTTAACTAACTAGAATTAACTTGAATGAATGGTGTGGTGAGCAGGACGAGGCAGAGGGCCGCGAGAGAACGCCGTGAGGCCGGTGGCGTGATTACTGATGAGCGACACCTGCACGACGCACCGGTCTCGTATCTCTCACGGACGAGCATAAAGGAGGAGCGACGACAGTGGAGATAGGGAAAGGCCAGGCCTGGATTTTATTTATGTTTTGTTATATGGCTGTGGCTCAGTGGTTCATGTAGATTGTCTACAAATCGAAAGGTTGGTGGTTCAATCCCCGGTTCCACCTGACCAAGTGTCGAAGTGTCCATGAGCAAGACACCTAACCCCAGCTGCTCCCGACGAGCTGGATGGCGCCTTGTACGGCTGACACCGCCGTCGGTGTGTGAGTGAATGGGTGAATGAGAGGCAACATGTAAAGCGCTTTGGTGGCCATTGGGTCTATGAAAGCGCTATATAAATGCAGTCCATTTACCATTTATATGTGACAGCAGTCGTCTTTGAGGGGGTGCTGTCATTTTGTATTTGTTTATTTTACGTTTATTAAAGTTTTTGAATGTTCGCCGGTTCCTGCCTCCTTCTTCCAGCAACATCCAACCTTGCTACAAATGGTTTTAGAGTAAAGGTGCTCTAAGCGATGTATGGTGACGTCACTTTTTGTTGACGTTTAAAGTATTGTCACACAATAAGCAATCAATCGTAAAATTGTCGCTTATTGGCTGGAACAGTTTGTTATGTTTCCTGGAGCGGGTTAGCCCAGTTTGTTTTTGTTGCCGTTTGTGGAGCCTGGGGTGTCTGCAGAGACCGTGTTTTTTTACAGTGTGTTCAAGGGACAGGCAGCTAGCGGATAGTGAGGAGATGTTTGCTGTATGTGACAAAACATGTTTTGGCCTAAAAATCGCGTGAGATCGCTTAGAGCATCTTTAACTTAAATAAATGGTTTTCATTTAAATTGAATCATTCAAATTAATCATATTTAACACTTCTTGTTTAGTACTAGTAATAGTTATAACAACAAACTAAATATAACTTTTCTTTACATGTGATGTTCCGTTACAGTCAAGGAGAGATAGGCTGGTTTCATCCACTGCAATAGCATGCTTAAAGCAATGAATTGAATAGTTGTTTGATGGGTATCGTTAAGGTTTTAACGGTATTACTAATCTTACCGATACTGCTTATCGATCTAGTGCTTTAACGGTATTCTTATCGGTTCTTTCAACATTCAGGTAATTATTAACATTTGCTTTTGAAATGTAAAATATCTATAACAAAAGAAAAAGCAATGCTTTAACAAAACAAAACAAATATCTATTTGTTATTGAGCAGTGGCAGGCTTTTTTGTTTTATATACATGAGATAGGATACGATAAGCAAAAACAAGTACCAACACATGGTCAAAAAATAATACAATTAAACAAAGACACAAATTATATACACGGTGCTTTAATTTCAGGAAGGTCTACTAAAATTACTTTTCAGGTAAGTGTTTCTGTCTGAAAAAAAAGAAATCTAATTTAGTAATCAAATGTAAAATAACACTGCATAGTTTATCATAGATAAATGCTTATTAAAGTTTAAGTTATTCATTCAAGAGCTGTGAGTATTTTCTCTGTCTTTTGTTGTTTGATTCGCATTATGGCTCAATCGTCACAGGTTTATTAGACACTGCCCCTGTAAGACCGAGTGCAGATCTAATAGGTGACTGATGCACCATCATTTTTTCCCAACTATTTAAGTTCATTTAAGACATAAACTGTGTATACGTGAATAAACTGTTTCAGTGAATCTCAGAGCTGGTCATTTTTATATTTTTATGTATATTTGATATTTAGATGCGCACATGAAGCCCAAAGTTACTTTTCTTGTCTTGTTGCAGTCCATTTCGGAGCGCGCATTGCCTTGTGAACAGTCTCTTGCGATTTGTGCTCATAATTGCTGTTTTAATGATTAAACGCGTCCGCAACTTAGGAACAGTAGAGACTGCATTTTACAACAATCCCCGATCGTGTTGATTCTGGGCTAGCCTACTTTTGGGTTTTAGGAAGAAATGCAGCGCATCGCTGTGAAGGGAAGGAAGTTGCTCTCTAGACAGAATGCGTCTTGTTTGTAATGGTTTCATCTCAAATATATTTTTATAATCTTTGAAAGCCGAAATCTAAAATAAAATTAGAATAATATCCCAGATCTAAAGTGTAACGTACTCGGTTACTAACGTAACCTCGGTTCTCTCTAGAGAGGGAACGAGTACTGCGTAATATCTTACGCTACGGGGAAAACTCTTTTCCTCGAGATATTGAAGCCAAAAATTATCCTTAATTTTAAAAATGTAAAACGCTTTGCAGCAGCAAGCAGACAAGGGCGAGACAGCTCGCGCGCCCATTGGCTGCCTTGCTGGAAAAGCAGCAGCCTATCGAGTGAGGCACTGCGTGACGTAATGACGAATGGGGGCGCTTCGCGCCCATTTCGTCATGTCCCGCCAGTAAAGGCGTGGTCTCGGCCTATAATACCCTCGATAGCTGTATTTCCTCTGATTTTTCAACGCCGAAGCGAACCAGAGCGTATTCCAAGCACGGCAAGATACGCAGTACTCGTTCCCTCTCTAGAGAGAACCGAGGTTACGTTAGTAACCGAGTACGTTCTCTTACGAGAGTATCTCTCGTACTGCGTAATATCTTACGCTATGGGGAACACCATGTAACACGCCGTGCGGACAGGGATCCAACACCAGAGTCCCAGGGCCGAAGCCCGGGGCGCATCTAGTGCACAATCACCACAACTCTCACAGAGTAGAGGAGGAGAGGCTAGATGCATCACTCCTTTATAAATAGTCCCGTAGGGGTATCAGACCCGTAAGGGTACCACACTCATGGAGCTGCCGCATCGGACTGAGCGATGCACAGGCCAACACTCCACACATAAGCCGCATGGCGGCCGATAAGCCCGAAGTTCAGACCGCCAAAAGCTTAGCTTGTAAGGCGGGAACCTCCAGGTTATAGTATTTTATAAATGTAGACGGCGAGGCCCAGCCCACGGCCATACAAATATCTTGCAGGGTAACCCCGCTAGACCATGCCCACGAGGAGGCCATGCCTCTTGTGGAGTGCGCTCTAACACCCAAAGGGCACTGTAGGCCCTTAGAAGTGTAAGCCAGCGCAATGGCACCGACTATTCTTCTGGATAGGCTCTGTTTCGAAGCGGCAAGTCCCTTAGCACGGCCGCCAAACGAAACGAAAAGCTGCTCAGTCTGTCTGAAACCAGACGAGCGGGACACATAAGCCCTTAGTGCCCTGTCAGGGCAAAGGAGACTCGCGTCCTTCTCCTCATTGAGAACAGGAAGGGCAGACAGGGAAATCACCTGGGCCCTGAACGGTGTGTTGAGGGATTTGAGTATGACCTCTGAGTCATTAGGTCCAAACTCCATGCATGACGCGCTCACTGAAAGCGCTTGCAAGTCCCCTACGCGCTTCACTGAAGCGAGAGCCATAAGAAACGCTGTCTTGAAAGACAAGTGTTTCATGTCTGACGACTGGATTGGCTCGAATGGGGCACCTTTCATGGCCTCCAAGACCGTGGAAAGGTCCCATGTCGGGACTGAAGGGGGCCTGGGAGGGTTTAGCCTCCGAGCTCCTCTAAGTAAACGCACGACTAAGTCGTTCTTTCCTAGTGACTGGCCAGACACCGGTTTGCAAACGTTGCTATGGCCGCCACGTATACTTGAGCGTGGAAGGGGTCCTGCCCTTATCCAGTAGCTCCTGAAGGAAGGAAAGCACTTCCGTAACCCCGCAGTCTACAAGTGAAAAGCTCTGCGCTTGACACCAAGCAGAGAACACAGACCACTTCGAGGTAGGCTTGGGAATCGGTTCCAGGTTCCGGTTTGGAACCGGTTCCGAACGTTCCGATCCATCGGAATCGTACACGTCCAAACGTTAACGATTCCACTAACGATTCCGAATGTTCCGTTCAGTTCCATCCATTCCCGCGTCGCGGCATGACGTTACAGTATGCGACTGGATTTTTAAATCCCCCAAGACGTAAACGATCGAGCGTGTGGCTTCATTTTAAATGCAGACCGGGAGAAGCAAATCTGGGCGACATCTACAGCTCCAATGACGGCATCAAAACAATGAAAGCATGGCGAAGCGGCTCTCCACGGCTCTGCTTTCGTCGGCGAAAAAGTTAAGAAACTCGACGCTATAAGCCCTCAGTACCGAGCCGAGCAGTTCGCACGTGACTTATGCAGTGTTTCCCACACATAGACTAATTCGCGGCCACAAAATCAACTCCGCCGCCACATATTGCGTTTCGTTCAGTTTTTTTTAATGCTATTTAAAACACGCAGCGTATTCTTTCCGTTGTATTTCCTTTCCCCGCTCTCCCTCCGTCTCTCTATCACTCACGCGTCTCTCTCTCTCACACACACACACACACACACACACACACACACACACACACACACACACACACACACACACACACACACACACACACACACACCGCGTCTGTCTATGAGGCGCCAGACTGGACAAAAGCGAAGCGAACTCGCGAGTGACACTGGGCGAGAGAGAGACAGAATGTGGCTTTTATTTAAACTTATATAAACTAATATAATTTATTTTACTGGACAGTTTAAAGCTCATAAACATATTTTGTTGTTACTTGAAGAGTGCAGTGTCAAGTGGCATCATGCAGTATTTGTCCTGAAAAGGCTAAATGTCTGTAATTTAAGGTCATTCCTATTTTTTGTATACATTTTAATCATTAACTTTAAAAGCACACTCTTTTTATTACTAAAATAACAGTAAAGGGTAAAAAAAATGAATTCCCAAAAAATAAAAAAGGAAAAAAAAACGGAATTTGGGAAAAAATAAAATGGAATCATTCTCTAAAACCACTTTAAATTAGACATTCAAAGCCAACAACTCTCAAAGCCACACTGTAATTGTTCAGCAAATGGTACAGGAATCGATATGGGAATCGATAAGGAATCGCATCGATAAGCAGACTCGACAATGGCATCGATATCGATAATTTCTTAACGATGCCCATCCCTACTTCGAGGTGTAGAGCCGTCTGGTAGACGGGGCTCTAGCCTGCGCGATCGTGTTTAACACTCTCTCTGGGAGGTCAGCGGGTACCCGTTGATGGCCCATGCGTGCAGGGACCACAAATCCGGGCGAGGATGCCAAATCGAGCCTCCCGCCTGAGAGAGGAGGTCTCTCCTCAGCGGTAAAGGCCATGGGACAGCGCTGGTCAGCTGCATCAGGACAGGGAACCACGACTGGTTTGTCCAGAGCGGAGCTATGAGTAGCACTGGGCATCCCTCCCTCCTGATTCGCTCCAACACCTGAGGCAGGAGTGAGACAGGGGGGAAAAGCATATAGGGGGCGGCGGGGCCAAACATGGGCCAGCGCCTCCCGGCATTTCGAGAAGAATCTCGGGCAGTGAGCGTTTTCTTGGGACGCGAACAGGTCCACCTGCGCTTTGCCAAAGGTTTCCCACAGCAGCTGGATCGTCTGCGGGTGCAGAGACCATTCTCCTGCTGGGACGTTGTTTCTGGACAGCCTGTCTGGCCCCACATTTAGGTGACCAGGCACATGCGCCGCTCTCAGCGAGAGCAGGTTGTGCTGAGCCCAGACCAGGAGGCGTCCCGTCAGCCTGTAAAGGTTTCGGGACCTGACGCCGCCCTGGCGATTTATGTACGCCACCACTGACATGTTGTCCGACCGGACCAATACGTGGTGGCCTTTTATCTGGGGACAGAAGCGCCGTAGCGCTTTGTCGACTGCTATTAATTCCAAGCAGTTTATGTGAAGGAGCTTCTCCCGTACTGACCATAGGCCAGCTAGCGGTCTGCCCTCGAGCAGCGCTCCCTGCCCCGAAGTGGAGGCGTCCGTAGACACCACCTTCACACTCGAGGGGATCCCCAGACTCACACCCGACTGATACCAGTCGGTTGCTTTCCATGGTTTCAGAGCCGAAATGCACTGAAGGTCGACCCTGAGGCGAAATAGACCTGCGGTCCACGCCCTGGGGGGAACTCGTGCTTTTAGCCATAGCTGCAGTGGGCGCATGCGGAGCAGGCCCAACTGGAGTACGGAGGCTGCTGAGGCCATCAGACCCAGCATTTTCTGAAACCTTCTGAGCGGGACTATAGAGCCGTGGCGGAAGGATCTCGCGACGTGCTGAATATTCAATCCGCGCTCCGGTGACAGGCGTGCTGTCATGGATAGCGAGTCTAACACTGTTCCCAGAAAGGAAATTCTCCGACTGGGGAGCAGTGAGCTTTTCGCCCAATTGACTGTAAGGCCCAGCTCCTCGAGGTGCTCGAGTAATGCGGCCCTGTGTTCTATGAGCTCCGTTCGTGAACGAGCTAGAATCAGCCAATCGTCCAAGTAGTTCAAAACTCGCATGCCCCGAAGTCTCAGGGGGGCGAGGGCCGCGTCCATGCACTACGTGAACGTACGGGGTGCTATGGACAGGCCGAACGGCAGGACTGTGTATTGATATGCCTGGCCCTCGAAGGCGAATCTCAAGAATCGCCTGTGATGGGACGCTATTTGTATTTGAAAATAGGCGTCTTTCAGATCTATTGACATGAACCAGTCTCCTTGGTGCACTTGCGCGAGGATTTTCCTGGTCGTAAGCATTCTGAACTGGCGCTTCCCGAGCGTTCTGTTCAGCAGTCGCAGATCTAGAATGGGTCTGAGCCCACCATCTTTTTTCGGTACCAGAAAATATCTGCTGTATAAGCCCCCTTCGCCCTGAGATAGAGGTTCTATAGCCCCTTTTCTCAGTAGTTTCGCTATCTCGGCTCGAAGTAGATGAAACACTTCGCTATACACCGTAGTTTTGACTCGAGCTGTATAACGGCGGGGGCGTCGAGCGAACTGTAGCGAACAGCCTCTCGTTATAGTGTTCAACACCCATTCTGATACCCCGGGAAGCCTTGACCACGCATCTGCGTGAATAGCTAGGGGTAGAATGAAATCTGGGCTCTGGCCGCGGCAGGACGGCGGCTCGAGAGCCCCTGTGTACTGGGAACACAACACCGTGTTTACAGCGTTCGAGGCGGGGGGCGCGCTGATCACAGCGGGCAGCCTGGCCGCGCTCAGCTTCTCTATGGCGGGACGCGCAGAGAAAGCGAGCGGGGTGAATCCTGTGGGATTCGGCGCGTGTGAGGGAATGTGGGCACATTTACTAAATGCGGGCACATTTACTACACTGAGAATACTGTCAGCTCGCGCGACTAAATCACTGCTGTGTTTACAGCGTGCGAGGCGCGCGCTGATCACAGCCGGCAGCCTGGCCGCGCTCAGCTTCTCTGTGACGGGTTGTGCAGAGAAAACGAGCGGGGGCGAATCCCGTGAGATTCGGGTGTCTGTGAGAAATGCGGGCGCGAGACAGCGGGCACATTTTCTGCACGGAGAACACTCGGCTCGCGCCGACTGAATCAACGCTGTGTTCACAGCGTGCGAGGTGCGCGCTAATCACAGCGGGCAGCCTGGCCGCGCTCAGCTTCTCTGTGACGGGTTGTGCATAGAAAGCGAGCGGGGGTGAATCCCGTGGGATTCGGCGTGTCAGTGAGGAAATGCGGGACAGCGGGCACATTTACTGCACTGAGAACACTGTCGGCTCGCGCCGACTAAATGTGTGTTAGTTTCGTTTTTACAGAAACCAAGGGACACGCATCGTGTAGTGTAAGCGGGCATTGTATGGGCGCGTTCACTACATTTTCTGCACAACCAACATGAGTTGGTTTATTTGTGCTAGCCCTGCACCGTGGCGGGCTGTGTCTGGGTGTGGGAATGGGCACTGGGACGTGGGCATTCTTACAACACTCGTAACACCATCGGCCGTGGCCGGAACACCAGAAAATGCACTCTTTATTGGATTTATCTGGGTAGCCATAGAAACGGCTTTTGTGCGCAGGCAAGCGGGCTGAGACACCGGCTGCTTCACTGCGAAATACACTGGGACAGTCACAACGCATGGAACTGAACGAACGAGAAGTTTCGGTGGAAATCCGGCCGCAGCGGGATCTGAACACCGTCACTTTCCTAGAGAGACTAGGAAGGCCTTGAGACCTCGGGCTTTACCTCAATCCTCGGCCGGGGCCCGCGCTGAGGGGGGCGGCGTCCAGCAGAGCGAGAGCGCGGTGTTTGATCTCGGGCCTGGCGGCGCTGCTAGTTAGCCGAAACGACGGCCTTTAGGCGCAGGCAAGCGGGCTGTGGAACCAGCTTGCTCACTGCGAAATACACTGGAACAGTCACATTGCTTGGAACTGAACAAGCGAGAAGTTTTTGGTGGAAATCCGGCTGCAGCGGGAACTGAACACCGTCGCTTTCCTAGAGAGACTAGGAAGGCCTTGAGACCTCGGGCTTTATCTCAATCCTCGGCCGGGGCCCGCGCTGAGGGGGGCGGCGTCCAGCAGAGCGAGAACGTCGAGGAACACGGAGCGCTCAGCTTCCGTCATCTCGGATAGCGTTAGCCACAAATGTTTCTCACCATTCAGGGGGAAAGGCACGGGTCTCGACTGTGACGGAGCTTCGTCTTTCCCGAGAAAGCGTCCGTCCAGCCTATTGCGCGTTAGTTGCGCGAGCGCCTTTCAGTCGAGGCCGATGTAATCCACGGCTTGAGAGAGCGGACGCATCGGCTCAGTTTCAATGCTGTCTCCGGTAAGTTCGTCGAGCTCACGGCGGGCTGGGATGCGGCTCGGAGAACGAAGCTAGGCGAGTCCGCAGAGTCACCATAGGCAAGCGTTCACAATGATGGCATCCGCCGTCAGCGAGCGCGGTGGCCGCGTGATCCTCACCCAGGCAGGACACGCGCGCTAATAGTAACAGTAACAGTAAAAATGGGTGTTGCGTCACGTAAGCAAACACACACACTTAGCAGAGTAAAGGATATAGTACGCCGGAAAGCGCAGCAGGTACGGCGGCTGAAGGCGGCTGGGCCAGCGACTTCAAATGATGGCACGTCCCGCTGAGAAGGCTACAAGTCAACGGCGCGGCTTCTCACTCTGGATCCAGAGATGCGTGAGCTTCGCGTGAAGAGTAGAAAAATCAGAGGAAATACAGCTATCGAGGGTATTATAGGGCGAGACCACGCCTTTACTGGCGGGACATGACGAAATGGGCGCGAAGCGCCCCCATTCGTCATTACGTCACGCAGTGCCTCACTCGATAGGCTGCTGCTTTTCCAGCAAGGCAGCCAATGGGCGCGCGAGCTGTCTCGCCCTTGTCTGCTTGCTGCTGCAAAGCGTTTTACATTTTTAAAATTAAGGATAATTTTTGGCTTCAATATCTCGAGGAAAAGAGTTTTCTCCCCGTAGCGTAAGATATTACGCAGTACGAGAGATACTCTCGTAAGAGAACCACGTTTGAATGTTTAGTTCTGTCCTCATTGTCACTCATTAAGCAGGGCTCGTGTTGTGCGCGCTGTGGCTCCGCGTGAGATCTCTCTCTCTCTCTCTCTCTCTCTCTCTCTCTCCTCTCTCTCTCTCTCTCTCTCTCTCTCTCTCTCTCTCTCTCTTCTGGACTGTGAATAGCAAAATTGCATCACAGACAAATGGTTTAATAATATTATATATAGAAATGGCTGGCGAGATAAACATGTTCAAGATTACGTCTTTATAGCAATAATAAATAGTAGCTACGTGCATTTTCTTAATTTCTCCAGTAGGCCTACCGACAGCAGAACCGATAACGTCCGAACATATCGATACTGCGGTCTTTCAAAATTCAGTCCCGTGCCGGGGCCCGTTTAAAACAACAATACCGGGTTTCGGTACCCCAGGGGCGTAGGCTATATGAGTTTAACATTGGGCGGGGACCAGGGATGATTTTAGGATTTTATTTTTAGGGAGGCTCAGTCCCCAATGAGAATACGGAGGGGTTTTTCTTGGCTCAAACGAGGAGGAAGACATGAAATCCTGATCATGCACGTATTTATAAGATAATTAGAATTTAATTTTTCACAGCCCATAGGCTGTTATTCCCACAGTATTTTTGTGGATGTAGCCCAGTACCTCTAGGGGGGTCCGGGGGCATGCTAACCCCCCCCCCCCCCCCCCCGGAAGAAAATTTTGTACATTTTAAAGATAAATTCATTAATCTTGTGCACTTTGAGTCATCCAAATCCACTGTTGAAAATAAATAATCCACCCGCCAATCGACGAAGATGAATTCTCTGATTTAGATATCTGCATCTAATTTTTTCTGCATCATATTTTCTGCATCATATTGTCACTTCAACCAAAATCGGTTTATTGGAATAAACTACTTGGGTTCAATTCAACTCGACTTCAGTGGACTACATTACACATATTATAGACATGATTCATGGGTCTTTTTTTTTTAAATTATCTTTCTATATATTTTTTTTGTCTTAATTTTAAAATCTGAAAGTTCTTGTTTTAGGTTCTTCATATGCCTATTATACCTTGTTATATATAAAAAACATTAAGAAAGGTTTTAATAAGTGAATGAAACGTTTTTTATTATCTTAGAAAAACATTAAGAGAACGTTTATATAGCCTAATGGGAGAATTGAACGTTTGAATAACGTTCTTATAACCAAGCAAGAACGTTAATACAACGTTTATATAAAGGGATAATTGAACGTTCTTACGTTATTATAACCAGGAAATAACGTTAATACAACGTTTATATAACGGGAGAATTGAACGTTCTTATATCCAATACAACGTCTAAAAACTGGACGTTTTAAAATTCCCTAAAACATTCAGAAATAACGTTCTTATAACTTAATGGGAACGTTATGAAAACGTTCTTATAACCTAAAATTGTTAGCTGGGGAAGAGGGGAGATTCGCGATTGCACTGAACACGTTTTAATTGCAGGCATATTCTCTGAGCGATCTGAGAGCGTGCGCGGGAGATTCGCGCTCGGCACATCATTCCACGCGCGAGCAGAGAGATTCACGCTCGCGCATTAATTGTAGCCTACTTTCGCGCTACAATATGCGCTCTCGACATTTGACCAATCTAATACGTGTGTCTCACGGCCAATGCGTGAGAGTTGGCAAATATTTTTGTCTTCCGCGGTGTCATTTTTGGGTGGGACAAATGGGACTGTCTCCAATATGCCGCCCCCCCCCCCCCCCCCCTCCCCACCACAATGGTAACCACCAAAACCACTAACATTACCGAAACTTTTTTTCTCATCTTGCATATTTACACTCCCAATTCAGTCAGTTTGCAAAGCATGATGGGAAATTAAAGTTTGATCGGGTTACTTGATTGAAACATGTTATTTCAAAATGAAGAAATCAAGTTAAGTCAAATAGTGTTTCAAGTCAATTTAACACGAAACAATTACATTTAACCCGGAAACCTGATTCAATGATGTTATAATAAAATGTAGGCTAGGCTATTGTTTAAATAAAGCGTGCCGTGCAGCATCATTCCAGAGCTCTTACCCTGAGGTCCTGTGATGCGTCTGTAGCTGAACGGATGCGGTGGTTCTTATGTAAAGCATTTCTGCATTTTCCACAAACTAGTTCTTGATCTTCAGCGCAGAAGAAAGTAAGAGGTTCTCCATGAAGACTACAGAACCCCGCCGTCTCTACGGGAAGGTCCTGAGTGGTTTCTTCTCTTATCAGATCACACATGTTTCTCAGCACGATGTTTATGGGTGGATCGGGATTGGAGGACACAGTTCTGCAGATGGGACACTCTTGAGTTCCTCGCCGATTCCAGAACCTTTTCACACAGCCGTTACAGATGCTGTGAGAGCAGGCTAAGAGAACTGGATCTCTGAAGATGTCACAGCAGATGGGGCAGTAGAAATCCTCCTCTGTAATGGACAGTCTACTGGCCATTTTGCCACTACAGTAGGCTATAAAAGATTCCTATTGTCTTTCTCTCACTCTCTCTGAGTGTCTGGCCCAGCTCTCAGGAGCACAAGAGTGTCTCTCAGCTGTGTTTACATCCCAGGCACATGCAGATTAGGGCGGAGCTCATAAGAGCATTTCAACAGAACCTTCTTTTATTTATAGTGTTTATTTTTTACAGTACATTTTCTACAACGACACCTTAGAGTGGAATACTTAATTTGAATAATTAATTAGACATTAAAAACTTTATTCATAAAGTAAAAAATGACAATTTCACTTGGTGCTAATCAACCTAATAAAAACACAAAATATATGATAAAGTGACACAAAATAATATTTTTTGTTTGTTTTAGATTTTATTTACACATTATGTATATATGGTTACAGTACAGTACATCAAATGTGAATTTCTGCAAGTTAATAAATCAGTACCATAAGTTGGATACTAACTATCAAAAACAATGTTGATGTATATTTCTGGTCAATTTCTGTCTTTGCTACATATCCGTATTTTAATATAACGTGTATGCTATTATAGGCTATTCATTTATTAATATTTTGAGTTAGATTTTATTTGTATATTTTCAGTTTTAGTTTAAGTTTTAGTCATTTTCATTCAATTTCAATAATTCATTTATATATATATATATATATATATATATATATATATATATATATATATATATATATATATATATATATATATATATTTATATATATATATGATATGCACTCACTGAACTCTGTGGGAAAAGACTTCAGACTGAATCAGAATCAGACTGTTCATCAAGCAGATCTATATAGAACTTTTTTTTCCCTCCTGTTCTGTGTAGCCTATTCCCATGTCAAGAATGTGACCAAGACAACATTCTGTAACGTGAATGTTACGTGCTGCTTACTCAAACTCAAAAAAAGTAAGATTATTGTGTTTGATATTACTGACAGGTAATTTGTCAAAGACAAAGAAGATTTTCCAGGTATTGTTTCTTGGTTTTGTTTCCTAGTAAGGGTAACATTTAGGTCAAAGTTTACACCTTCATAAATTCATTAAATAAAAAAAATACATATCACATTTATCACATCTAAATAATAACATTAGATGAATATGATATTGCTTAATCTTCTAATGTATTATTTTATATCTCAATTTGTATTATTATTATTAATAGTAGCCTAGTTGTAGTAATATCAATATTTATTTTTTGCCACTTTTTGGTTGTATTGGGTTTAAAGGAATCATTAAAATAACGTAGGCTACTTTAAAATTTACAAATCAAAACCAATCAGGCAATTTCAAAGACAGCCTGGTGCTTACTAGGAGCCAAAGAAGGCCCTTCATGGGTCCTGGCGTTGCTTAGAAACGCGTTGTTGTCGTGCATGTTCACAGTGAATTTTCTGAAACCAAACCGAGATTTTTCATCACAAAATAGCGATGCTTTCTCGTCTATAATCCAGCCCTGAATGCTAACAAACTTACGACGAGCCCTAAATATATCCGTCGAAGATTGTAAAACAATATTCTGCCGTAAATATGTATTTAGCCTATTTAGTTAGTTAGCTTGGGTAACAATCAAGCTAATCTGCTAGTTAACGTTAGTCAGCTAGCCAAAGCAATAACACTGTCGGGTTGTGTTTGGGAATGTATCGTTTGCGGTTTGTTTTACGAATCATTGCTTGAAAAGATTAACTAAACGATATCCATCGAGTTAGAAAGCGTGCGATGGAGTAAAGCAGTGCCGTGTTTCAGCTGTGTGTGGTCAGCTTAATCCCGCTGTATTAAGAGGCTCAGAGTTTAAACTCCTGCTGCTGATTCTCTAGTCTCGCAATGGACGCAGGAGGCATTTCTGATCTGGACCTGGAGAAATATGACGCTGATGAGCAAGTCAAGATCATCTGCCTCGGAGACAGCGCTGTGGGCAAATCCAAGTAACTTCTGCTTAATGTGTTACTGACACTAATGGAGTAACTTACGGTACCTGTGTTATTGCTTTCATTCAGTGACAAGGCTTTGCGTTTTTTTCTAATGGTTTTCATATCTTTCCAGGCTTATGGAGAGATTCCTTATGGATGGATAGTATCCTTTGACATCATTATGTTTGTGTATATACACAATATGTATCTACTGTATGCATGGTTGAATGTGTGCAAGTGAGTGTGCATCATCTCTCTCTCTCTCTCTCTCTCTCCTCTCTCTCTCTCTCTCTCTCTCTCTCTCTCTCTCTCTCTCTCTCTCTCTCTCTTCTTTATGTCAGTGTATCGTTCATTCTCAAAGTTGAGAGGTTCTTAATGAAATGTATCAGTCGGCCTCAGCAGCTGTCCACCTACGCTTTAACTCTGTACAAATACACCACAACCATCAATGGACAAACTATACTGGTTGGTAAGTTTGGCATCAAACACAGTGTTATTTTAGTGAACAAGAATGGAGCAATTTGCTGTATTTTATTTTTTGCAGTATTATTATTGAGAGATTGCACATTTTTGCACATAATTTACCTTTTTGATGAAGTTTCATACACTTGTCTTATTAAAGGGCCTATATGCAACTTTTCCCCCAAAATAAACATAACAATAGCCTTTTTATTTTACCATTTATGACTCAAACATCTCCTGTTGAGCATACTGACACCTTGTCCGCTCACAGTGGGTGCACCTATAATCCTGTATCCTATTTTTCCTATTTTCTGTCGGGTCGGATTTTTCCCGCGCTGTCTGTGGATGTGACGTCAAGCTCATGTTAAACGTTTCAGATCACTCTGCCACCACCGCTAGTCAGCAAGTAGCCTATACACTCGCAAACTTATCTCAAACAATATATGTATTTGACTGTTCTTACCTTTGTAAACATAATGTTGACCTCCTTGCAGCAGATGACTTGTGAAGTGTGCACGTACGAGCGCTGTGAGAGAGAGCAGAAAGGAAGAGCAGTTCTGTTTTTTGGCCAGAGGTGTCAGTCGCGAGTTTAAATTTCAGAAAAATGCATATAGGCCCTTTAAGAATTAGAGCTGCATGATTCTGGATAAACTAAGTGTTCGTACACGACAAAGATGTTCTAAAAACGGAGAAGTTTTTCCTTTGTGTTTATCGCGTTTTAGACAACAACGTTGTCAAAATGATCCCTGTTCACACAGATCCGCGCAAAATGATAAAAGCGCTGTGTTATGCATGTCAGGCCAGTAGTTGGCAATGTCACTTTGTAAAAAAAAATACTACGCACCTGTAGAATGAACACGTTATACGCATGTACATGCCATCAACGTTTTCACCAATTCACGTTTTTGTAGTTTACATGGACACGGCAAAGCTATCGTTTTCAAAAACTTGCACTTTGAACCCCGTTTTCAAAATGTTGCATTTTCAGGCCCCTAAAACTGTTGTCGTGTACGTGAATGGCAAAAAGGCATAAAAAGTGTTCAGTTTTTATTTGAAAACGCTGTTGTGTTGTAGTTGTTTAAACTATAGATAACGATGTGATTCTGAATAGAAAAATAAACAAAATAACATGTAATTTACAAGAGCTTCTGACAAAATCTTAATTGCTGCAGTCTCTTAAAAATGTTAAATTAATTTGAATGACTAATACATTTTTGTTTGGTTTGAATTAATGACAAATACATTTGTGGCCTTTTTTGTCATGTACAAATTTGTATTTGTACATGGCCTACTGGTGAAACGGTGTAATTGATCCAATCCTTTTTTTGAAATCAAATAAGGTGATTTACTCTATTTTGATCATTACTGTACACATCTGCCTTTATATAACTATAAACTTTTATCCCAGTATTTCTGTGATCATTTGAATTATGGTAACATGCATAATGATACTGTGTGGTTGAAAAGACTGTTTGTGAAGCTGTTTTACACCTATACATGACAACTGGGAACTATACCATGGAACCGGTTTTAGGTGGTTGGCCAGGTATGTTTCAGTTTAGTTTATGCCACCCTTGGGTTTTAGGCACCATGAAAGTTGTTTGGTTTTTAGTGCTGCTTCGGGGCAGATTATGATAATGTTCTCGGTAAGAGATCTTAAAACTAAAATTGGACCAATCAGCTGTGAGCAAAGTGACACGTCTGTCTTAACTATAATGATTAATTGTGTGTGTGATTGGTCCAGATTCTACACATGTTTCAAGGCTGAAAGGTAATTTGTCAAAGACAAAGATATTCCAGGTATTGTTTCTTGGTTTTGTTTCCTAGTACGGGTAAAATTTAGGTCAAAGTTTACACCTTCAAAAATGAATAAAAAATATATATAATTAAAAATGGTTTAAGATTATCACTGCTAAATAATAACATTAGATGAAGATGCTATTGCTTCCTCTTCTTTTATTCTCTACTGATGTCACATTTTCATGTGTACGTGCTTCATGAACTCAGGATCAAAGAGAAAGTTGATCAGTTTCATTGTACTAACAAAGCCCGATTGGATTGGTTTGGTTTTGAAGATCTGAATGTTCGCTGTGATTTAGGAATAAGATTGTGTTGGTGTTTGAATCGAGATTGCGATCTTTTAACGATTAATCATGCAGCTTTATAATACAAGGGGTTTTAGTTTAGTTTTCATGTCAGATGAGCAGTCATGCCTTTGTCTACCCAACCTGAGCACTTATGCACTTGTTTAACTTCACCACAGATTTCTGGGATACTGCAGGGCAAGAACGTTTTCGAAGCATGCACCCATCTTACTACCATAAATCTCATGCCTGTGTCATGGTAAGAGAAGAGACGGTCACAAAACACTCATCTTATTGAAATACTATTATGGTATTTATTAAAGGGGTCCTTTTATGTTTTTCCACTTTTTCAACTTTAGTTAGTGTGTAATATTGCTGGTTGAGCATAAAAAGATCTGCAATATTATAAAGCTCAAAGTCCACTCCAAAGGGAGATATTTTATTTAACAGGATCCTCTTTTCAAGAAATACAACAGACTTTTGGACTACAATGCGATTTTTACGGATCTGATGAAGTCACAATATTACTCATTTAAATAATCTCACCTACGGAATACGCAAAAAAAGGGAAGAGGCCTGCATTAGAAAAGACAGTGTTGTTGCTGTCAAAGAGACACTTTTTTCCACATTTCCAAAACTCATTTATTTGACCTTTCTAAGGCTGATAAACTTAAAGTGGTCAACCTATTTTAAACACTGTTCCTGAACATTATAACCCCAATGTTTATCTGTGTGCTGCACTGTTTTTATGGAAAACAGCTTGTTTTCTGTTGCTTTTATAAGCTCTCGCTTTTGTAAGACGGTTCACCGCTATTTAGGAAAATTAACTATGGTTTTGTGACATAATGGCATAATAGGACCCCTTTATGACCTTTGTCATTTGTTTTTTAAATATTTCTATTTAGGTTGAACTTATTTTTATTTCAGTTTAAATGATAATAGTAATTTAACCTATACTTATTTTATTTCAGATAGTTAATGCAACATTTTTCATTTTTTTTAAATCAAATTTTTATGTTTTTGGGTTGATTTCAATTAAAACAAAATGCTTTTTAATAGTTAAAAAATAACCCTGAAATGACACATGAATCAACAAAAATAAATCTTTATTTGTATGCTGCTGTAGTTGCAGATTAATGTCCATTTAACTAAAACACACACACACACACACACACACACACACACACACACACACACACACACACACACACACACACACACACACACACACACACACACACACACACACACACACACACACACACACACACACACACACACACACACACACACACACACACACCTCTTTAAAAAAAATATATATATTAGTGAGTGAAAAATATGTTGTGGCTTTTGTAACTGAAAACTATTTTGAATGCTTTTCATAAACAGTAGATCTCAAAAAAGCTTTCAGAATTAATCCAATTGCTTTTGCCAGGTGTTTGATGTCCAGAGGAAAATCACATATAAGAACCTCCCAAATTGGTACAAAGAACTCAGAGAGTACCGGCCTGAGATTCCATGTCTGGTAGTCGCTAACAAGATAGATGGTACATTTCATATTTCCTTTGTGAGATTACAGATAATAGCATTATTAGTCAGAGTTAGTCTTTGCATGTCTCTAATCTTTGTTCTTTTATGTGTTCTGCTGTTTCAAAGCTGACATGAAGGTGACTCAGAAGAGTTTCAACTTTGCTAAGAAACAAGGTCTGCCGTTCTACTTTGTATCTGCTGCTGATGGGACCAATGTGGTGAAGGTAAGAATGGAAAACAGAACATAGACAGACAAATCAACAGGGATCAGGGGATGTTTAGCTATGTGCCTTTTTACACCTGGTCACTTCATGCGTTTTTACTGATCGGATAGATTTCTGATTTGTTAAAACGGTTCCATTTACACTTGGCCACATAAATGTGTCTCTGCAAAACCTTTTCCCGTGCTAAATGCAAATTTAACAGAGTTCAGGTCAACATAAGCAACAGATATGAGCTGCATTTTATTTATCATCGAGAGAGAGAGAGAGACATAAGCACTGGTAAGATAATGTAGTCTCATTACTTTTAATGAAGATGATTGTGTGTTGAGTGTCTGGGACTTACTTTTAGTTGTATTTGTGGCAGTTTGCACGTTGGCTTGCTGAAGAGATACTCAGCGGTGATGCGTGTTGCTGTTTTGCCATATCTGGCTATATAGCCTATAACACGCTCTTTATTTTTTAACATTTCGGTTATTTTTTAAAGTTTACATACTGTATGTGGTTTCAAAAACCAGATGCATTTACACTTGTCCAGTTGAGTGATCGGATTTAAATCTGTTTTGGAGGGCTTTTGCTCGATCGGACAGCTATCTGATCAGAGAAAAGGCATGAAGTGACCAGGTGTAAAAGGCCCTATGTGTTCTAGGGTTAAAGGGAAGTCCTTGGTCCTGCTGTGGGAAGTTCTAATGTTCTGGGAATGTTCCACAGGTGTTTAAAGATGCCATTCAGATGGCTCTGTCCTACAAGAAGAACTCCAACGACTTTATGGATGAAGTTATGAGGGAGTTAGAGGTGTGTGTGTGTGTTTTAATAATACTCTCTTCATAATGATGCAATTTACTGATTTTATTCATGTTATTTTGAAGAACTTTGATTTAGAGAGTAAAGAAGAAACATCTGATAAAGAAGAGGAGACGCGAGAGGGAAAACCGGACTCCGCATGACCACGTCAGATTCTTCATCCTCTTCTTTTCTCATTCTCCGCTGCTTCTGGAGTTCCTTAAATCATGGCTGTCCTCTCACTGTCCTGAGCATCAGAGAAACTCTACCTCACACCACTGATAGTGTGTGTCTTCTTGAACCTCTAACAGAAATAAATTATGATTCTGTGAATGTACAGGTGGCATTATACGATGATCAACACCAATGGAATCACAGTTCTAAACTGCTGAATTTATTCGATACAAAATGTGCAGCATACAGATTTAGCAAAAAAAACCTTTTAGTAATCTACATAGAATCTTTATGGAATGTGAAGCTTTGTCTGTGCCGAATGTAATATAAATATATACATTGCTTGTTATTTTTGTCAGCTGGAATATATATATATATATATATATTGTATTTTTCAGCTGAAATTTTAGGTGAAATATTTATAATCTTTTTTTTTAAGTGTAATATTTTACAACAAAAGCACACTTTGTTTAACAATTTGATGCTTTTCAGTATGAATAAAGTAGTTTATCTTTGAATAAGGGTAGCTGATTATACAAGATTTATTTAATAAATACATGCAGTTTTAACTGCAGATTTTAGGTTTCATCATGTAAAACTATACACTTAAAACTGCAGGACTGTTTAAACTATTAAGAGTTAAGGGATTTAAATTGTGAAAACTTCAAAATGGCTATCAGTTACACAACTGAAATGTACTCATTCACCTATACATGTATATTTTTTAACCTAAAATCCTGATGGAAAAAAGTTTATATCCATTTCATTTGCCAACTTAAGAGTTTGTATATAGATTAAAGAAATTTGTTGCAAGCATATCTGAGAGCAGGATGAAATATTTTTGGGAATTAATGAGAAGACAGCCATGATGAAAACTCAAGCATATGAATGTGTTTGTGTGGATGTGACAGTCAGGGCAAAGAAGAGAGCTGAGACTGCTCTGAATGCTCACTGACGTTTACACACTGTCAAATTACAGTCATCGCTATTGACTTTTGTCTTAGAATGAGGATGAATGGCAGATTAAAGCACAAATTCCCTTTGTTGGGAGTTTGGCTGACAGGCAATCTGACCAATCATAACACCGAATCCACCATTTTGTCAGACAAACAAACCAGACAGAGTTAGTAGATTAACATCGGTCAGTTTGAACTTAAAAAATTGTGTGTATTGAGGTCTTTCCGTGGTTGAAACAACATACGCCTTCTGATGTTCATTCATGTTTATTTCATTCTATAACTAATAGGAAGAGATTTTTGGTTGACGTGCCACTTGAACATAGGCGCTACAGCGATCTGTTACAACACAAAGAGCCACAACACGGTATTTTATTGTTTGATTTAAAAAAAAAAAAGACAAAATTGGAATTTGTTTCATAAAAAAGTTACTTGTGTCTGTCGGTGCATTGTCTGTGTCCTCTTTGCCCCTGCGATATATTTCTCAAGTAAAGCATTTGGACGTTGACTGGTGCTCTTTAAAATGTTAATTACATTAATTAGGTGACGTTCACAAGATTGAGATCTGAAACAATTCAGCTACCAAAATTTATACATTTTACATCTGGAGAAGAGGTGTGCGCACGTTTTTTGTGCGTACGTTGGTACTCTGAATCACACGTAGCCTATGCACATTTGAGAAATGTTCGTAAAAATGTTGGAATTGGGCATCTCAAAGAGGGTGAAATGGACATGCAGGCCAAGTGTAAAGCATTCATGTGTCATGTCCACATGCAGCTGTTTGATAATCTGTCCAACAGGGTAGTTCCGGAGTGAATCTGTCAATAATGTCTGTCTTGTTCTGGGCCTAAAATTAGCTTTTTGCCACAAATGATGGCCGGTGACCGGAAGAAAATATAGCGGCCATAAATATTTTTTACCGGCCTGTGCTCGCGTTTTCGATGTGCACACAAAACTCAATGTGCACAAGTAAGTTCCCTAGCGCTTGAATATTTAAATTGGCAAGGCTTAAACTTTCGTGACGATGCAGCTCTGACCCGTCAACTGTCTGGAGTGGTGTTCATGTTTCCTTTTTCTTCACGTTTATTGTCTCGCAACATTGCATGGTTAGAATTCATAAAAAATGTACCAACTGGCGTACCAACCAATTGACATTGTTTCAAATACTCGCCAACACCGATTGTTGCTTGCATTTGTCGCTTGGCAAGTGTTCATTTTAGGCCCTGGTCATGTTGCAACTTGCAACCAAATCAAAACACAACATCCATCTCCACTTTGATTACTGATTGTAAATTATTTAAATAATTTGTAATAATAGTAGTACATTCTCTACTGAAAGCAATTTATGCTGATTTAAAAAAAAATTGTGCTTGGACAATGTTTTGTCATTACTGTACTGTAGTTTTTTCCCCATCTTACAGTGAATGGGGATGCTTCAAAAAAGAAAAAGTCCTAAAAT
The DNA here is from genome assembly GCA_036326025.1 of Chrosomus eos. Classification (NCBI taxonomy): domain Eukaryota; kingdom Metazoa; phylum Chordata; class Actinopteri; order Cypriniformes; family Leuciscidae; genus Chrosomus; species Chrosomus eos. Next base: position 30,603,523 of record CM070824.1, on the reverse strand, counting down.
AGATAGATTTCGTCAATTCTCTTTATTCTTTTATGACCCAGATGTTTCTTCATGCGTTTCCTCCTCAGATATTAGAAATAATAATTATTATTGTGAAGAGCAGTTAATCTTATTGCACAAACTGTGAAGGAATTTTTAGATTATTGCTTTTGGTTTGTGTATTTTTTTGATGTTTTGCACACATGCTTTATACATCAAATATACATCCATGTTGGTGAATTAAAATAGCTCCAGCTTTGTACTGCACATCTGAACTGGACACAACCTGTATGTCATTATAAAAATGTTCTTATTTCTGAAGACTCAGGTGTTTTTGTTATGTACTCTCATTTTCTTCTGTGAGCAGAATGTGGTTCAAATGAAAAATAAAGACAAGCAAGATCTTAAATGTCATTAATCAGCAATTAACTATTAGCACTTACTTTCACTTGAATCAATCACTTGACATTATGACATCTAGCATCTAACATAAAATGATCAATGCATGAAAAGTAAATGGTTTTAATATCAAACATCAACCATTCAAAGACTTACCAAATTACTGTAAAATTATCTTATTGTAAGAAAAATACAAAATCGTAAGATAAAATATTTTCCTTTATGGGAAAGTCAGAATGCAAACGCTTTTGCCTATTCTGGTGATTTTATTTTTTTATTTTAAACATTGAATTTTTAAATGTAATTTTCATGCATGGCTATAAAACCACACAAACCAGAGCTGGTAACAAGGCTGATTTCTAAAAGTTTAGCACCTTACAATCAGTTGGTTAAAAAAAGAAGACAAGAAAAAGAAGTTTCAAACCTTGTTTTTCACCTCTTAGAGGAAAGTGTTTCTCTCTGGGCCTCATTTATAAAACGTGCATATGTACAGATTTGAACTTTGCGTATTCTAAAATGTACGGCAACGGTCATATTTATAAAAACGGTCTTTAAGGTGGAAACATTTTTAGCACCATGTCTGGTTGTAAGCAGATATTTTTCTTGTGGCAGAGAGTGGGAGTACTGCTGGTATTTGGAAATCGTCTTGGGTTACTCAACGTACCTGAAAGAAGAGAACGAGGCATTATGTAATAGCTTATGCTTTGGGGAAACTCCTTTCTCCAAAATTACTGAAGCCTGATTGAATCAAGCTATTGCACTTGCAATAGCCAAAGGCGCGCGGCCTCAAGCGCTCACACGGTGGGCGGGCCTAGCCGCTATATTAGAGACAGATTTTCTCAGAATCTTTTAGACTGAGCGAGAATTACTCATGGACCCTGAGGAGGTTTTACAACTAGCTGGCAGAGTGCCAAACTAGCAATGGCAAAGGCACCTTCAGCACCGCCCTGCACACAATTGAGCAATGCTGGACTAATGTGGCACAGTGATAATAATGAAGCAACAAGTATATTGGTGCATACAACATTAAACAGACATTCACAGCGTCCAGCATAAAACTGCGTGATGAGCCAAGTTCACAAGCTTAATAATAGGGCAGACAGCTGGAGTCCCTGGATTCTACTGAAAATACGTAGAACGCTAGAGAGGGGCGTGGCCACAAAGTCTCTCAGTCATCCAATGGCTGCTCAGCTGTCTTCCCCTGTACAGACAGAACATGTGATTTGAAAGAGGGAATTTTCAGGTTGATAGGTTTTATAACCCTATAGCGGAAGTGTTTTGCAAAGACCAAACCACCGCAAAACAAATGTCCTGAATAGACATGGCTTTAGTCCAAGTCCACAATGACACCAGGAGTGGGGTGGGCACATACCAGTTTCTGATTTAACACTGGATGGCCTTTCTTAGCGCATCTGAAGCAGACAAACAGGTGCTTGGACATGCTGCTTTATCCACATAAGCACACAATGCACAAACAGGGCACAGGACAGGCCTCTGAGACATCTCATCAGAGGTTGGGTCAAGGGACTGAAACACTTGCAGCGTTATAACCTGGGTTCTGAACGGCATTGAGTATATAGTATATACTTTAGGTATATAACCTCTAGGCTTAAGCCTCACCATCGTTTGGTCCAAACTGCATACAAGCACTGTTGACAGTGAGAGCTTGCAAATACCCCACCCGCTTCCCACATGATAAAGCAAGCAGTAGCTTCATCTTGAATGAGAGCACTAATGATAAGTCCATACTGGCATTAGACGAGGGCGGAGAGGATTCATTTGTCTCGCGTCCTGAAGAAAGTTTGTTATTAGGGTGTGTTAACCCACTGAGCAACCCTCTAAAGTGCCCTTAGCCTGAGACAAAAGGTCCCTTCTCATTGGGATAGGCCACAGAGGGGTTATCGACAGATTCAGCAGCTCAGGAACGCATGGCTGGTTGGGCCATCTCAGTGCTATCAGCAAAAGAGTGCCCCTCTCTTCCCTGATTTTCTGCAGCACTAGCAGCATTATTTTGGCCAGGGGAAAAGTGCATTTTCGCTTCTTGGATTTCCAACTTGGGTTTCCTATGCTAGTTTCCTACTAGGGAGCATTCATCAGCAGGCATTCTCCTCCAAAGCGAAGAGGTCGACCTCTGCTACGTTAAAGAGGCTCCATATCAGTTTCAAGGTCTGAGGGTGCAATCTCCACTCTCCGTAAACGATTTCCTCCCTGGACAGCATGTCCGGCCCGCGCCCTGGTACATGGACTGCCAACCCATGGACTGACTTGATCACTCAGGTAAAGCGGTGGGGGAGGGGGGGTTTGAAGGCAGCAAAGCCAACTTCCATCCGCAGGACGGACACAAGTGAGCCGCAATGGCCTCTTCAACGGGATGTGGCCGGGGATAACCATGTTTATCTGCCCCTTCCACCACCGAAAGTAGGTAGGTTCCTTTGGCAGGGGCTCAGGCTAATAAGGGGAGCGCCATGACTGTGTGAGCTCATCATGGAGCTCAGAGAAGAAGGGAGCGTCCAACTGGCGGCCTGCATGGAGAGAAGACCCATCCATCCTCTTCTTTACCGGCCGCTCTGGGACTGACCACTCCAGGCCCATCTCGGCCACAGCCTTTGAAATGATACTCATGAGCTCCCTATCCAAAGAAGTTGGTAGACATTATGCCGTCTTCCAAAAAAGACCAGGTCCCACATTTCAGAATAAGGGCAGAGGCTGTACTCAGTGTAGGAGACTGGGGACTTTCATGGAGGATGAGAACACGGGCGCTTGGCCGGCATTAATTCATCGGCCAAGGTAGGAGGGGGACACGCAGAATCTAGCGGCCCGCCGTTGAGACTCGCGCAGAGAATCTTGATAGGCAGGCATGTGGCCCAAGCACATCATGCATTTGTTGTGCGAGTCCAGGAACTCTATGGGAAGGAGAAAGATTTTGAGATAATCTGGCATGTAGTGCTACCTATAAAACAGCTGGACCCACCCAGCATGTGAGCGCTCGAGCACCATTGGCTATTGCAAGTGCAATAGCATGATTCAATCAGGCTTCAGGAATTTCGAAGAAAGGAATTTCCCAAAAGCGTAAGCTATTACGCAATTTCGAGACACTGACTCGAAAGGGAACTAAGCAATTTTTGCCGCCTGCCATTCTCAAGTAAACCTAAAGGATTTGGACATTGACTGGTGATCTTTTATATGTTAATTACATTAATTAGGTGTCATGGAGATCTGAAACCATTCAGCTGTGCAGAATTTCAAAATCATTTGCGATTTATAGATCTTACATCTAGAAGAGTGTTGTGTGCACGTTTTTTGTGCGCTCTCTGAATCACACGTACGCACAATGGAGAAATGATCGTAAGATTACATGTAGGATGGTTTCTACGCAACATTTTATAAATGAGGCCCTCTGTGTCTCCATTAGCAACAGGTCACAACCTCAACTGAGCAATCAACCCACCAGAAAACAATGCTCATTAAAGCAGTGTATACTGCATTTCTTGCCATTTTTTATTGTGCTTTTGTTGTTGAAAACAAAATGGACAAACCTGTAGAACATACTGTAGTCATGTGAATGATGTGTTTATTTTATGTTACGTCCTGCCAGTGGTTGATTAAAATGACAAATAAATCAATTGCAATTTTCATTCTCGTTAAATATGCAGAACCCCTGATGTCTGCGCTACATTGGGGGAAAGTAAAGGGCAAAGGTCAGGGAGAGTGGCCACCAAATGTGCAAGTCAGTCACAATTGACTTACTGGAATTCAAGCCAAACAGAACAGATTCTTAAATCCAGACATGAACTCGTGAAATTCAAAAAATCGGGCCACATATGTAAATCATCGAAAAACATAAAAACTCCAATATTTTGGGAATCAAAGAGAAGAAGAAAGAAAATATGAGATGTCTGTAGTCTCAAGATTTCCAGGAGGTGGCACCATAGTGCTGGTTCGAACAGCATTAGTTCTCTACAAACCTCAAAGAAAAGCTAAAAAACGATAAATTACTTTTTGGCACATTTGTTCATTTCCTTTCATCCCCTGCTCGAACAACTACAATATAATGTACACAACATAAAATCAATATGAAAGATGAAAGTATGAGTGATGTGTACGGAATGAAAATCACAGCTTGCGAGTTATCAGAAGATGAGAGGACGACAACTAGTACATATGGCTCAGAAATGCAGTTCCAAGTCTCCAGAGTGGGACGACATTCACAAAAACATACGCAGACTTGCTTTTGTTCTTCTGGATGAGCTAAAGGGAGGGGCATGATTTTCAGCAGGATGGGGAAATTAAATAGGTCATCTTGAAATAAAAAATTTCTAGCATTTCTAAGAAGATTTTATGCAAAAGCTACCTATGGACACAACAAGGAATCGTGTGTGTGTATTTTTCTGGGGATCTGAATGGTAGGGTCAGGGCTTGTCTGCATTGGAGGACATATACACTAAGTAATTCACAGTTATCAAAAGGGGCCTGACACCAAATGGCCCCTCAACACCTTCATTCAAGCCCTTGTATAGTCAAACAGACTGACGGTTTAATGCAGAGCGGCTGTTTTAGCGGAGGGGAGGTCAGGATTTCTGTTAATGAGCTAAATTATTTTCTTGCAGAAAATAGCATCTAAGATGAGGGAATAAACTTTAGTCAGAGTAACCACCATATTTAGCAAAAATGAGGCTATGAGGCAATAAAAGTACAGTCTGTTCAAAGTACAGTCTGTCTGAAGGTCATAGGTCACACCCTATTTTCAAAACCCTTAATTTCTGCTGGAAAAGTATATATTTTTACTCACACAACACTATATAGAAGTCTTTTATGCTCACCAAGCCTGCAGTTAGTTGATCAGAAATACAGTAAATGCAGTTAATAGACAAATATTACAATTTAAAATAATTGTTTCCTATTTTAATATATTTTATAATGTAATTTATTCTGGTGATGTTAAAGCTGAATTTTCAGCATCATTACTCCAGTCTCTCATTATAATCTGTTGATTTGCTGCTCAAGAAATATTTCTTATTATCCATTTCTCATAATGCTGTAACACATTTTTAATTGATTTTTCATTCCTAGTAAATTCAGTTGTAGAATGCCACTCCCATATTTAACTGTGTACAGAATGGGATTAAGAAGATGAGTGACGTGTATTTAGCTGCTGCTGCTGCACTGTGAACTGGCTGTACTTCAATCACTCACAGATTCTTTTTTATTCATGTCAAGATAAATATGGTATCTACTCAGAGTCAAAGTTGCTCCTACGGAAGGGGCTTTCCTACACAGTGTTACTGGCGTGTCATCAAAAACACTCGTCTATTGAAGCACTGAGAAGGTGTTGTCGTCCTTGGCTGTTTGCATGAGGACTGATTTTAGCATTAGGTGAAGCATTAACTCGGTCTGCTGTCACGGTCTGTTTAGAAAAAAACACATTAAAAACAAGACTGAACAGAAATGAGCATCAGTGTGTCTGTGTTTGCATTTCCCAGGCTTCATTTTAAATATGCAAACAGGTCATATGCATCTGTTGAGCCCTAATGGAGGGTAGAATCAGACAGGTGGGAATGAATGGCTTGAAATGCTAGCACCTTGTTTTGTGCAAATCACCCCCGAACTCCATACAAAGAGTAAAATCTTCACCTTTTTTGACAGGTGGTTAACTATGCATATATGCCAAACATTCATATATAGATCTATATATTTTTTGATTTTTAAAAATTTATATGAAAACTATCGTATATACATTGCTTGTGATTGATATAAAAAGCAAATATTTATACAGCTGCAGGATCTCTGGGCTTTTTTTCTGATTGATTGTTTTTTCATTACATCTTTTGTCCTTAGCTTCATCTTTTAAATATTTGTCATTCTAAAATTCATTCTAAATGAATTCATAAAAATTCTTCTAAGCATCATATTTCACAAGCTACAAAATCCACCTATGAGGAGAGAAAAAAAAACAGTAAATAAAGAAATAAAAAAGGCCAAAACAAATGAGCCAAATGCTGCTTACAGCAGATTACCATATAAGCCATACGGTGGAAACTTTTACAATTATAGATTCTGTCTTCTGGTTTGTTTATGAGATGTTGAACACCAGTCATTACCATCAAGATAAGCTGCAATATTACAGATGTTTCTTGTCCCACAGTGGTTCTGTCATGCACACCTCACACACATTTGTTCACACACTCACTTACACGCACACTTATTGCAGTTTCTTATTTAGAATTTCTTATTACCAGATTAAGAAGACTTTTGATTTAGCAAAGTCATATTTGGATAAGAAACTAGTGTGGTTGTGTGCATGAAAGCGTGTAACTGTCTTGGGAACACTTTTTTTATATATGAAAAATTACAAACAAATAAATAACAAAAGTGGTCTGTGTGAAGGGCTCAAACATGAACACACATCATAACACCCCACTGTGGGATGTTCAATAAAAGATGGAAGACCAGGTTCTGTAAAACTATAACGAACAAAAGCAAAAAGGGGGTGGTACAATGCAAATCAATCGAACCAGTCAACTGTCATTTCGTATGGTGATGTAACGTTTCATGCTACAGTCCATCATAAAAGGATAACCATCAAAAATCATCTTCAAGAGTGTTTTTTGTCTTTATATATATGTATATAATATCATATATAAGTTTTATATTTATGACAAAAATGTTATATTCATATATCTATACTTTTTTTCTGTCAAATATATATGTATATAATTGGTAAAAATGAGTAAATTATTGGTGGAATAAATCATCTAGGGAGAGAGACAGGTGCAGTTTAGCACAGTCCATCCTGTTTGCTGTCCCTCTCCATTTTCAAAGCTATTTAAATACATTGAGATATTCTATCTAATGTCATAATTCCTTTGGAAACCCAAAGTAAGAGTCTGATTATGAAAAAAGCCACTAGTATTGGTTAAACATTCTCCGAGTGTATTACTCCCACAACCAGAAGGGGGCAGGTGGTAGACAAAGAGGATCCAGCCACGCCCAGTCTGCTCATCCACTCCTAAAAAAATACTCTGAAAGGCAACTAAACTTCCTTTTCTCAACAGCATCCCTCCTTTTTTCTGGATTAATGATGCAGTGGTAAGAAGCAGATAGTAAAGTGGGGAAAAATGGATGTGGGTCTAAGGGATTAGTGGGTGTTTATTATGCTAATAAAACAGAAGAATCAATTTTGAGATGTTCAGCGTGGGCTTTGATCAGACAAAGACAAGTTTTGGTGTATTTTTGTCACTAAACATGAAATCGGAATTTTCAAACTACATTTAAATGCAGTGTGAATTTAAGAGTAGTTTTTCCCAATTCAGTATGAAATTTGTATACTCCCAGTTTGGTCAGCTATATAGTGAATAGTAAATGAGTGAACGACTAAGTGGTTTCAGCATTTGCAAATGCATAAAATACTTCAATGACTCGTGAGTTCAGCACCACGGCAAGAATCCATGACGAACATGATTCCAGATTTCGTAACTGAATGTTGACTAAACTGCCAGAAAAAGTGGATCTGATTTCATCAGTCAGTCCTAAAAATCGGATTTGTGTACAGTGTGAACAAAGTCAATTTGACCACTAAATTTACAGCCCCTCCCAAACACACAGCACCCATGTGATTGGATGCTGGCAGTGATGTGGGAGGGGCTTAATATAGTGCTACAAAAATGGCATGGAGCAAACACCCACTTTACCAATGATAGATTTAGGAAATAATGGGGTTATTTAAAGCTGAAGTGTGTCATTTTTGCTGCAATCAGAAATGGCAAAATTAATTATTGCGTTCAAATTGTTTTACCATTGCTTGCACAAACACTGCAAATGTTGGTGTCGGATTGGTTGGGATGCTCAAATGATCAGAGCAACGTTTTGAAGGTAATATTAAGCTGGGATAGGAGAAAGTATTTTAACATCAAAATTTGACACACTTTGGCTTTAAAGTTCAAGAATCACAAGTAAAATAAGGAGACAAGCAAATAAGAAAATAAAAGGAAACTGTGTGGAGACTAGCTACAGGCAGAGGGAGGCGCTTGGTCAACTCTCCAGCAGCAGTTTAAGAGCGCGCTCAATGTTCATGCGATGACCGACGCGCGTCACACCCAGCTCAGCGAAGTCCTCCTTGGTCAGAGCGGGCAAATGGGAGCCCTCGATCTCATGCTCCTGGAATCGCTCCCGGTGTTCGGCCAGGTTAATGCTGGCCAGCCAGTCGCCCACGTCATACTTGTTCCACAGGTGGAGTGGCTTCTGGTGGAACGGCCGAAGGGCGAGCAGGGGGGAGGGCATGCCTGGCGAAGGGGCGGGAGAGGGAGAGCGACTCCGCGCACTGGAGCTCCTCATGACGAAACGCACTTCTTTCGGTTCGTGAGGGAGACTGAGGCTAGACGACTTAAGGATGGTGGGGGGAGTGATGGGAGAAGTGGCCAGGCCAAAGCCCCGGATGGGTCCCAGAGGATCTGAGCGGTCCGGGGAACCGGGCTGGGCGTCCGCCGGGTCACTGGGTAGCGGCTGCCTGGTCTGATGGTGTAGGTGGTGCCGTAGCCTCTCTGAGAGATAGTATGGAGCTCCCCCAAACTGCTGAAGAGTCTAAAAGTAGAGAACAGAGAAAAGGAAGAGGGAGAGAGGATGAAAGTCAACGTTTTTTTGAGAGAAACGGCAGGTATGAGTCCTGAGATTCAGTGGCTCTCTTGCCCAGTTTTAGTAACAGCATCAGCTATGTTAGGACTCTACGCTTTGAGTTAGACGTGGCAAAAGCATTAAACTCGTGTTAGTGAGATGCTTCATTAACGCGTTTAAAGGGATACTCCACCCAAAAATGAAAATTCTGTCATCATTTACTCAGCCTCAAGTTGTTGCAAACCTGTATGAGTTTCTTTCTTCTGCTGAACACAAAAGAAGATATTTTGAAGAACGATTGGAACTTTGGCACCACTGACTTCCATAGTAGAAAAAAAAATACTAGGGAACAACTATCAAACAACAAAAATATCTTCCTTTGTGTTCAGCAGAAGAAAGAAACTCATACAGGTTTGCAACAACTTGAGGGTGAGTAAATGATGACCGGATTTTCATTTTTGGGTGGAGTATCCCTTTAAGCTCTAACAGTAGAAGTGCTGGAGAAGTGTTAGAGACCTGTGGAGCAGATACCTCATACGATCAGGCATGATCAAGTTTATACAGAGTGAAATCCAATCTGAATTCCCGAATCTTGGATTTGAGAGTTTTTAGAGTTTATATGTGTTTATATAGAGTTTATATATTTGTCAGAACTAAAATTTAAATGTTTCCTTCATAAAATGCACCCTATTTCCACTATAAAAAATGACTATTTAATGAGTTTTAATGTCTTTGATTCTTCAGTGAAAATATCTAAAACTATCAGCAACAATTTACAATAAGGTTTCATTTGTTAAAATTAGTTAACTACATTTATTAACATGAGCATGTACTGTATTAATCTACTAATAACTAACTTTTTTAAATAATCTTTGTTAAAGGGTTAGTTCACCCAAAAATGAAAATTAAGTCATTAATTACTCACCCTCATGCTGTACCAACCCCGTAAGACCTTCGTTCATCTTCGGAACACAAATGAAGATATTTTTGATTAAATCTGAGAGGTACATCACTGCTACATAGGCTGCCTAAGGGAATGAAACTTGACGGCCCAGAAAGTCATTAAAGAAAATGTTTAAATATTGAATGTGCCTACAGTGGCTCCACTATAAGTTTATCAAGCGACGAGAATACTTTTTGTGCGAAAACCCCCCCGAAAATAACGACTTTATTCTACCATCTCTTCTCTTCCGTGTCATTCTCCTAAGCTGTTGACGTAGTGTAACAGCGCAGCGCTTCTGTGTTGTACGTCACACGTAGGCTCACTATTGGCTGACGCTGGTCATGTGTGTGATGCGTGTGACGTTCAACCAGAAGCGTTGCGCAATAACAATGCGTGGAATCTCCAGGCCCAAAGAGAATACTTGAATAGAGTCGCTATTTTTGTTTGTTTTTTTGCGCTCAAAAAGTATTCTCGTAGCTCGATAAACTTAAGATCTAGCCACTGTAGTCAGTTGGACTCTTTTAACGATTTCTTTAATAACTTTTCGGGGCCGTCAAGTTTCATTCCCTGGCAGCCTATGTAGCAGTGATGTACCTCTCAGATTTAATCAAAAAAATCTTCATTTGTGTTCCGAAGATGAACGAAGGTCTTACGGGGTTGGTACAGCATGGGGTGAGTAATTAATGACTTAATTTTCATTTTGGGGTGAACTAACCCTTTAAGTAACATTAACAAAGATTATACTTTAACAAATGTATTGGTCATTGTTAGTTAATGCATTAACCAATGTTAACTAACGGTACCTTATTATAAAATGTTACCAAAATATCCAGTGCAATAAGACAAAATACACTTTAATACACAATATCTTATGGCATGCTGCTTCTCAATTTTGTTGTTTCATTTTAAGATTATTAAAATGGTCTAGTTAAATAGAAACAAACTAAACACATAGTTGGCCAAATGCATATACATAATACATTTTTTAATTTTAATTTCAGCTGTTGACATCATTTATTAAGCTTGTCAAAACTGAAAGTGTGTTTAATCTTCTAAGTTAAAGTTCTGTACGCTACAACTGTAAAGAGAAACTCTCTTTCCACTTAAAACCTGCCTCTGTGAGCACTGAAGTGAAGATCAGACATAATTACTCAGTAAACAATCAATGATAATGACTGGGGTGTTACGTGAGTTTGAATGAAATCTGAATGAAATGTATAACGTGTCTAGATTTACACAGATTTTATGAGCACTTTACAGCAGAACACTGAAAGCACAACCAAACATGCACCACATGAGAAATAATAGAAGATGACAGAAGACAGATGTAGAGACACGCATAACATCTCAACCTTCAAATTACATATGATGTATTAAATACGTAATATAGGATTAATATGTTGTATATCCTATAATATCCAACATATATAGTATTTTAGGATTAAAGGATTATATAGAATTAAAAATTTGATATTTTTACGTGAATAGCCAAGTCAACCATATTTATGCATCTGGGTGAAGAGGACAGAACTTAATTAGCAATATGAATGCAAGCTCTGATCATTATCTATCATATCTATAGAAGCAGCCTATGGAAAATCTAAAGGAAAACAAATGTCCTATACCTGAATTGATCAAATCCTTTTGCCAGTGTAACTTGATGATTGAGGACAATTAAGCAGAGGGGGCCAGGCCAAATTAGCATAGGGCGGGTCAGTAGATGAGGAAGGGTGGATGATGATCAGGGCTTGACTTAGAGGTGTGGAAACAGACAGAAAAGAGAGATGAGATGATTCATGCGCACTTACACAGGTGCCCGGCTCTTCTGGGCTTAGCCTCAGATTCAGCTCTAGACAGAGCAGCGTAGCATGCAAAGAGAGAGAGTGAGAGAAATAAAGAGATAGAAAGGGGGGAGAGAGAGGGGGATATGGAGAAAGAAAGAAAGAGAGAGAGAGAGAGAGGGGGGGCAATGAGAGAGAGAGAGAGAGAGCGGTCGGTTAGCATCAGTCCATGACAGAACAAAAAACAAACACCACACACATCACATCCTCAACAATGTCAATCGAATGCAAAACAAATGCGCAGTGTGACACAGACCAGAGCGCAGCTATCCCCAGACGTCGGCTTTCAATAGTGGGAGATCCACATATTCACAGTACCAATAATGACTGACTTTTTTTTTAATGATGATGTGAAATTAAAGTATTTCTTTGAATAGATCTTGTGTCTGGGGTAAGATGCCGTTCTGGTCAAATGAAACAAAAATTAAGCAAAAAAAATCAAAATTGACAAATATGTATTTGCTGGAGCGGTCCCTGTGTTAGCATGATTAAAGGGTGAAAGTGTCAGAAAGATACAGAAATGAGACACTTAGCGAGCACAGTAAGCTTGGACAGCATGTCTGAATGATGGGAAACAAAAAGAAACGTTTTGAACGACTATGCAGACAGAGGAATGAGAGATTGTTATTATGATGACACTGATGATTATGTTGGATTTTCTGATGGGAAATGGCAACTTTCAGCTGGTATAATTTAAACAATTTAATTTATGGTTTATGGGCTGGACAAAGATGAGTTTTAAGGAGTAACTTATCTCAAAACTACTGTGAGTAACATGGGTCAAACAACACATTCATATTGTAGGATGTTGCAAAAAACATCAGTCACACATGGACTCACATGCATACTGCTAGCACAGTGCCATAGAGGTGCAGGTAAAATCTCACTAAGATGAGTGAGTTTGGAAGGTGAAAGGTCAAAGCCTGAGATGGTGCATGCCCTCAGGCCTTTTGTTACCTTGTGAACACCCAAATGGCAAAAGACAGGAACTTTTGGAAGCACTTCATGGTTAAAATCCAATTCACGTCAATGTAGTCAACCTACTAAATGGAATTGAGAATGTCTCATGTATTGTACACTGAAGGTGTCATAGTGAAACTGATGACCAAAACGGATGCACTATGGCATATTTTTTGTTAATTTGCCAGGGTGAACAAGGGAACACAAGAACCTGCAGAAGTTATTAATAAAACCAAGAGCAATGTCAGCAAAAGTGATTGAGTATGGGATTAGTGGATTGTTAAACAATAGAAAATAAAAGGAATGACATTTGATTTACCCTAGTGGCTAAAAGCTAAGGTTTACTGTCTTCCATGTCCTTGTCACATCTGTTGGGATATAAAGGACTTCAGCTGTATTTGAGGATATAAGCAAAATAGTACAAAGCTGGTGCTTTAAAAATCAAGACAGAAAAAGCATTGCCCTTTGAGCTCTTATATGAAACAACTTCATTCTAATTAATAGTTTTAACTCCAACTGTCCCTGTAGCTCTGGTTATGTGTATTTATGGATCTACAGAAATGTCTACAGTATATCATTCTAACTATTGTCTACGGGTTGTATGGTAGAGCTTTGAGATCAGCCTGAGGCCGTTCTACGTTACTTACCAGTGGTTGTCGAATGCTGAGATAGTTCTGGGGCTCCAAACGTCTCAATGAAGAAAGCATGTTAAACATTAACACTTAATATTTCTACATAAGTAAAGTTCTGGATTTGCTTTATTTGGCATGCTTTGGGGCATGTCATTTTCATGAGGATGTTTAATATATCTTGTGCATATTCTTTTTATTTAATATTACTGAATACAAACTGTGAGTTTAAATTGAACATCGTTAGTCAGATTTGGGAAAATAATTGCACAAGGTAAATGTTCTCACTGCCATTTAACCAATAGGAAACTTGCAGTATAAACAACTTCTTTTTTCCCTTTACTATGTTGCTTTAAAAATGTTTCGGTTGTGAAATTGATTTGCGTTTGCTCTTCTGCAGGATTCATGCCTTACCTTGCACCAACCACAGGTGATTTCCTTCCGGGGTCAAGTGAAGCTCCAAGTGGCTCTTCCCCAAGTGAGCGTGTGTCCTTGTTCAGCTGCTGCAGCCTTGAGCTGAGCTCACTGATCACAGTGGGCTTGCCTTCCTCTGCCCCCGAAAGCGGACGGGGTTCCACAGGGTCCCCCCACAACTTGGAGCGTCTCTGGAAGAGGTAGCGGGGTCTGGCCGGGCCTGAGGCTCCCGCAGCAGCAGCCAGCGCAGCCGCGTGCTGCTGTGAGAGCAGTTCGCTATCAGATGACTGTTTAAGCAGGGGGTCCCTGAATGTCACCGGGCCCTTGCTGAGCTGGGACTTGAGCTTTGGCTTTGGAGGCACTGGCGGCTTATCAAGAATGAACGTCTGGCCATCTGCGTAGGTGGTGTAGGTGTCCGTGGGCTCGCCGCTTTCCGAGGACAGGGTAGACATGCTGGAGACAGTGGAGATGGTGCTCGTGGTCTCCAGGTGGTGATCGCTGGAGCTACGAGTGTCTACCTCTTCCACCCCGGAGTCAGCAGCAGACTCTGGGCCTAGGTGGGACTCAGATGGCTTCCCTGAGGCTGCTTGCAGGCCACTGCTAGCGGGGACCTGTGCTGCTGCGGCGACCGCTGCTGGAGGGGCAGGGGGCGGGGGTGGAGCTGAGGGCAGGGCAGAAGGGGTTGTCTGCCCCAACGTATGAACAGGAGGTACTGCAGTTACAGGTGTCTTTCCAAGAAGGCCATTGGCAAATTCATCCGGTGGAGGAACCACACCAATTTTACGGAGATCCTCTCGCGTCTCCTCATCACTGGAGGAAAGCATGGCAGGTGGCAAGGTGACAGTGTAGGGATCGACGTCCTCCTCGGAACTACCCTGAGCCAGAGTTTTATCTGAGGCTGGGCTGGGAGATGGCTGGGAAGCTGGAGCTGCGGCTGGAGGTGGGGTTGATATTGAAGGAGCGTCAGGACCAGGGGACTTGGCACGTTTTATTTCGGCCAACATGGGTTTTGGGCTCTCTGACAATGCCCCCTTAGGAGAGGGGGCACTGTGCTCTGGGCTGGGCCCCACAGCCTGCCCATTACTCGTTGCATGAACCATGATAAGACCAGCAGTTTTCTGCTGAGATGTGTCCATGATGCTGATGATCATACTTTTCTTGTCCTCAATTTTGCTCTCCTCTTTCCTTTCTGTCCTTGTTTCTAACTCTTTCCTGGTGGATATGGGACTTCCCCACTGAATTTTGCTGGTGGGGGCGGAGGTCTCGTAAATTCTTTTTGCCGCAGGGGAAAAGGGAGGAGAGGCAAACTCCCCCTCACCTCTGACCGCTCAGCCTCTTTGGTCTGGGTCTCCATATACAGCACCCCTCCAGCTGCTTCGTGTTTAGTTCTGGGCTCAGGGCTGCTTGAAGGGGACTGACTCTGGGAGGTTAATGCTCGTTCCCTTGCGGCCAGCGCAAGTGCCAATGGAGAGTTAGGGTCCAGGGGCTTGCCCGTCAGTGGGTGAATGAAGGTGGTGCCCCCAGGAGAAGGACGCAACGCCAAGGCGGGAGGAGGCAACTGGCCAAGTTCACGTGTGAGCATTCGTTCATCGACAGAACGTGATGGTGTGAGTGAGGGGGCCTCTGGGGGTGGTGCTGAACTGCCCTCCATAGTGCCCACTGATAGGAAGACTGTAGATTTCCGCCTCTCCTCTAGACGACGTTCCCGGTCTTTCACAGCATCAGCAATTGCAGCAGCAAAAGGTCCTTTCCCTTGCAACAGTCCCTCAGCCTGAGCTTGACTGCGTTCCTTCAACAGCTGCTGCTGATGATGATAGAAATCAGCCCTGCTGGTGTGGTGGGCAACTAGGCGTCCAGAGGGAGAGTGCTCTCTCGCATGGATGGATGCCAGTGCTAGTGAAGCTCTCTCCTGAGCATCTTCCACCTGCAGTTGCTTTACAAGTGGGCTCTTCCTCCGCTGTGGCTTGCTGGGAGGCGGCATGAACAGGCCTACGTTGAACTGTCCCACATTGGCGTAGGGGTTATCGATGACTCGACCTTTCCGCTTGATCCTATCGGGCGGAGTTGAGATAGGACCTGGCCTGGGGATGTCAGTAGGCTCTACAGGAAGGTGGGTGGAGTCCTGCAGAATGATCATGGAGCGGGCTTTCTTCTGCCGTTCCATGTGGGAGGCATGGCGTGGCGGCTCATAAAGCTCAGCAGACATTGTTTGTGGCAAAGCGTGCAGTCTCGGCTCAGAGCCTGGTTTAAAACTGGAACGGCTGGGGTCATAAATACGGCCAGGGGGAGGGGGTGGGCAGAACGAAGGAGGGGGTCCAGTATCTAGATAGTAAAGCGACGGAGGAGGTGGGGGAGCCATTTGGGGAGGTGGAGGAATACTGTGGCTGTCTCTCAGGCTGTCTGTCATGGAGGAGCTCCGTGGAAACCTGTGTTCCGCTGCTAAGGCAGACAGTCGATCCTCTTCGGTTGCTCCTGCACAGACAGACAGACAGACAGATAGATCTATAAAAAATTATTTGGGGTTTTGTTTGAGCTTGGATGATGAACAAGTGTGCAATATTTTGCAGATTTTGTCTTTGCTCTTTCCTTTAACATTACTGTGTGTTCATAACTGTAACGTTCCTTTAATGTTACTCAGTGTGTGCCAAATATGGCATTTCAATGCATTCAGATTTGTGGATTAAAATACAGTAACACTTCACTGCTGTATGAAATTAAGGAGCTTAATGGTAAGTAAGTAAACTTTATTTATATAGCACCTTTCACAGACAAGAAGGGTCACAAAGTGCTTCACAGTAAAAACAGAAATAGAAATACAGCATTGTATGTAAAAGATTTCTGAAGGATTACCAAAAGACTTTGTTCTAGCCATGCTTTTCGGCAGCTGCATGTGGGCTTTTTCCAACGCTGGATGAAGAGCACCATGAAGAGCAAGTCCTTGCCGCTCAAAAAGAGACTGCACAAAAACAGAGAGGATATACATGTTAAAAGGTAAAGTAAATAGTTGTCATATAATCAACAGAGTGTTTCTGCTTGCCATTGTTACTGTAAGAGGCTTTAACCCCGCTGAAAGTACCAGCATGACTGGTACAGTAACAAGCATACAGCATGTTGAGATTTAGATGTTTAAATACAGTGAAACTATACTGGTACATTAGACCAGCATCGAACCTGCATAAAATCAGTTTTTCAATTCAAAATTCCCCTGTATACAACACCACTGTATACAGACAACACTTTAGAGGACACTTTATGATAATTAAAAAAGAGTGTGTGTGCACATACTGTATCTTACACTGATTTCTGCTGGTGTCATTCGGCGACTGGTAGGACGTTGCTTCACTGTGGCTGCTCTGTAGTCTTCTACCTTTGGCCTCAGTACTGTCTCCTGAGAGGCCAAAATCTCATCTAGCCTTTCTGTTGACAAACACACATACAAAACAAAGTTCATTACACACATCCACACAAATAGTACTCAAAAAGGTGTAATATGAATAACATCTGATCACAAGCTTTACAAATAAAATAATAACAAAGTAAATATGAAATAGAAATGCTTAATGCCATTAAGTGAATTAACACAATGCAGTATTGCTCCTCATTTGGCAAAAGGTGTAGTTTAATATTTATTTTACTGTCTATGAGTATTACACACAAGCTCAGTGCCAACCTATAGATCTGCCTGCTGTACTGTCTAATTGAGCAGTGCCATTCACACTGGATGCACTCTTTTGTTCTTTTGAAGTTTAACAAGGTATGTTTACAAAGAAAAACAATTAAAAAACAACACGGATGGATAGAGAATACAACCGGTGTGAACGGTCCCTAAGGCAGCATCCTAACTGAAATAGAACCTCATAAGTGACTCATTTGGGACACTCCACATGCCACACAAATAGCGTTCCTCACATGACGCATATGAAAGGCGAAAATCACAATGCATTTCCACAGTTTGGCATTAGCACATGTTGCTACCCTAAGAGTGTGATATTCAAATAAGGATTTATACATAATTTATCATATAATCTATCATTTTCTACTGATACTTATATTTATTAAGTTATTTTATTCAATTTATTCAATTATTTTAGTTAATATAGAATGGTAATTTTAATATTTTGAGCCTTTTCTATTTCTCTGTGACATCCAAAGCAGGTATTTATAAAGAGAGCATAATTTAGCGCCCAAAAAAGCTGGCTAGGTAGGCAGCTCACTAGGTTTTGGAACAGAGCTAAATAAAGCATATTCCAGGATGAGCAAGCTGAAGATGGTTGCATGCACATGATATAGCAATATTGCTGTGATTTTGTCGGTTTCTAAAAACAGTAATGTGTAACTCACCCCCTCTTCTCCTCCTAGAGGCTGAGCATGAAATAAATGTACAGAACACTTCTCCATTAAAGTCTCACAGCAGCAAATGTTTGTCGATATGTGTTTCAGTTTGTGAACGTAAGTGTGTGTAATGAACTCAGTAAATTCAGAGCACAGATTGAGCGAGAGAAAAAGACAGCTGATGTTTCGAACAGCCCAAATGGCTGCAGGAGGGAAATGACACAGTTAATAAATAAAAAAGAAAGAGCAACAGGGAGAAAGAGACAGATAGACAGAAAATGTGTGTGCATGTGTAAACTACCTATTTTCATAATCGACTATTTTATAATCCGAATGACTATATAACTAGTTAATTATAAGGAAGACTGTGCACTTTGAATCCAAGAACATGCAGTCCTTCAATAGGATTTATGAGAGATATTCAACAATTATACAAGTTAAAATAATGATAACCTTATACTGTACAGAAATAGTACGCATAATAATGGGAGCAATGCGACAGTAATTGCTTTAAAAGTTATTGTTGAAGGCAGTGGATTTGTTTCAGAAGCAGTGTTTTGTTGGCTTTCACAGTGATGAATTTACTTCCATGACAGCATGCTAAAGCCCAGTAAACTGTTAGCATGCTAAAAATCCCTATTAATTCACCACCTTTAAAAAAGAACTGGTGATAAAAATATTAACTCTAAGACAAAAAAATCGAAAGAAATTAAAAAACCTATTCAACTCCACAAATCAATTAGTGTGTGTGTGTTTGTTCGAGGGCGTCTTACCTAGCTCTTCGAGCTCAGCGGTCATGCTTTTGGACCTCAAGGTAAGGGTGGTGCTGGGTGCTCTTTTTGGAGGCGGGGGCGCTGTGGAGGAAAGGCAAGGAGTAGATGAGAAGATGTGATGGTGTGGCGTGGGGCCTTCACGGCTGCTGCCCATCGGCAGCTGCCAGCGCTTTTTCACCATCTTCATCTGAAGATCACAATGTACCACACTGCCGCACCACGATTAAACTCTATCCTGCCGTCTTTCTCTCTTTGGAATCATGTAACTATCAGACATCTCCTGTGTGCGTACGCGTCCAGAAACCCACTTCCTTCCTTGGTGGCCCTCTGATGGATGGTAGAAAAAAATTCTTGTCTCCCAAAATCCTTCATTTCACATTCATTCTCTTACAACCCAAACGGTGGTCGAGTTTCCCTTTGTCTCTCAGAAACGAAACCTGACGCTTTATAGCCAAAGCATGATATAAACTCCCAATCAGCATAAAAGGAAGCACCAAGAAAACGAACAGAGTTCCAGAAGATCAGACACTTCTGTTGTCTCAATAACATCAGCGTAAAACTCCTCACTCCTTCAGCTAACAACCTTGCAGACCGGAGTAGAGCTCTGGAGAGAGAGAGATGGGGAGAGAAATACCAAGGCACTAATGCAATACTTACTTCAAACATGCATTGTAGTAACCATGGCAACTCTGGCAGGAGCAAGGCCTGGGTTTGTGCATTTAAACTGTGAGAATCTGTGTGTGTGTGAGTTTGTATGTGTGTGTGGGAGGATATAGCCACAAAACTAACAACAGACACTCCGTTATTATTTCATCAGTAGTGTGTGAGCTATCCACTGTGTGTGATAGTTTTCATGGCCCAGAGTTATGCAATAACTTTGCAGGTGACCATGATTTTGACAAGTAACATTCTTATTGACAATAAGAGATATATATATATATATATATATATATATATATATATATATATATATATATATATATATATATATATATATATATAAAAAACTATCACTTTTCTCTGATTGTAGGGATATTTCATTTCTATTTCAAGCTGTAGAGTTTCAACGCAGAGGTCATGAGTTTGATTTCCAAGAAAAGCATGAAACAATCAACAGTAAATGCAATGTAAACAGCTTTGGATAAAATCATCTGACAAATGCATTAAATATAAATTAAGTTAATGCATTTTACCCTTGAGAGACTCACTTGTTGAACATATATGAACTACATTTAAGTAATATAATAAAATCCAGCAACTTTTAAATACATAAAATAAAATAAAAATGCCTGTAAGTGGAAGTTTATACATTTTGGTTTTATCTAAAACAACTTTTAAATTCTTTTCATGCATTTCATGTACTGTTTGAGCAACAAGAAACAGAAAAAAAACAGCCAAAGCACAGCAAAAACGTAAACAACTTAACTAAACAAGCATCTTAAACCCACTGAGCGAGATGCTAAAAAGACAGCAAGACATCTATAGAAACAAAGATTTAATCCAAGAACTTTATCTGTAATACGTGACTTACAGGATGTTCAACTAGTTGGTTAATGAGTTCAACTAGTTCACCAAGTGCAAATAGCCCACCTTGATGACAGATGCTTTTTACCATTATCAGATTGATCCAGATGCCACTTATCCTGTTATCAGCTGGATTTCTTTTGTAATTTGGCATGGAGAGTATAAGGCAGTAGTTTTTGACATGACTGACCCGAGTTCGAATCCGCATTTTACCGAACTCATTCTTCCCCCTTTTCCCATTGCATATAAGCTCGGAGTAGCATTTATTTTAAATAAAAATTGTGAAAATATTCGAAAAGTGGAAATACGTGCCTAACGTGTATTTAATATGTGGGAATAAAGTGTTTAATGGGCAGGGTTAGGAGTAGTTGTAGACGAGGTAATGTCAAGTACAAGTAATGTCCCAATAAAGCATTAGCAAATTTATGCATTTAATGAACATAATCATATAACACTGAATATGTTGTTATTATAGCCAAAGACTATAGAATAACACATGATGCGTCACTCGTATTGTTTTGAATGGGGAGAAGTGCAACGCTCAATGTGGCGGAATAAGTCCCGCCTTCTAAATAAGAGCCAATCGTCGATTGGTAAAGTAATCGTGTCACTGCTACTGGCGTTAGAATCTCCGGTTCCTATAGACCTTATACGCCAGAGAAACAAGAGCGCAGCCATCTTTAGATTATTGTCTTTGACCTTCTTTTTTTGCAGTAGCCCAGTATATTTCTATGGCATCGCTCTCAAAGAGTAATTAGCTGGTGAAGTGGATCTACTTATTGTAGAGTTAACGAATGTTATCATGAGCATTGTAATGACCAGAAGACCAGAAGACAAAAGACAACAAGCACAGGGCTGAAAAGGGGAGGGCTACTTAAGGTCTATAGAAACAGTCAGATGCGCGCTTACACTGCGCAGGAGCTTGATCCAGCCTGATGATTCGAGCGCTTAGAAACAAAATTTATGAGACAGTTATGAGAGAGATCAAACATGAAATTTAATCGTAAGCTTGGCAATCAGTTTGAGAATTTTATGTTTCCCCATTCAAAGAGATAAGAGCTGCACTTGAATGCCCGAGAGTCGTTTCAAAGATGGCCGCCGAGTCTTAAAGGGACTTTGTTATAGCTTACTGTTTTATAATGCAATACACTGAGGTGCAAACAGTATCTGCCACTATTTGCACCAAGTATGAATATCATCTAACAATTATTTACACTTAGTGCAAAGAAAATACCTTTTGTTTCTATTTATAGGTCGTGTGTCCTATACAAATTTATTTAAAATAGTAAAAAATATTTTTTAGCCAGCTGAAAATGCCTAGTTGTGGGTTCTTGAGAGCGCTTTGGCAGTGCAGCATTTTTTTTCCAGTTGAGACGCTTTGCTTGCTATGATATGGAGTATCGCGGAAGTGTGACTAAAATCTAATTTCACAGATAATTTGTTTCTGTGTTGTTTCTATATAAAAATGTCGATATAATGTAATTGCTCTGGCTCTTGTTTTACATTTTTTTGTTCCGTTATTATGCTTGATGTTGGTATCATCTGTTGACGGTGTAAAATCAGAATGTGGCGGTAGTAATGGGCGATATAAACGATATGCGATATAAACGATATAAAATTGGTCTCCGATAGAGATTTTAATTCTATTGCACTATCGCGATATTGCATGTTGACGCAATTTTCCTGCAAAAATTTAGAGCCACGAGCTGCAACCGGCAGCAACGCATCGTCATATTCGTCATCTTGAGTAAACATGCGTCTGAAAGCGAAACGGAAGACCTGGTGAAAAAGACCGGTGCAACATCCATATTTGGATTAGGTTCGGATTTAAGCCGTCCGACGAACAGCAGCAAACTATACTCTGTAGGGGCAACAGTTCTGGCTAACACCTGTTTCACACATACTCCGTTTGCAGTTCATATGGCATATGCGGTGTGTATTTTTTCCATACCCATGTTAACAGGCCTGCACGCGGATGCGGTGCGGCAATGCGTTGAGATCGTTTCAGCACAGAGTCTGTGCTGCACGTGCTGAATTAAAGTGACAGCGCATGGCTCGTGGTCAAAATGAACACGAATTGATATGAAAATATAAGTAATCTCTCCTTAAATGCATTTATACTACTATTTTTCAATCATTTTCTTTTTAACTTTAAGCTCGGGGTAATAAGCAAGGAAAACTACACAACTAAGTTACCGGTACCTCAACAACGCGACAATAATGGATGTTTGTCTTTTGTGGAGGTGGAAAAACAAGTTCTTTGTGACCGCAATATTTCTTGTAAAAAAAGATTTAAATGCAAAAGAAAAGGTATGGTAAGCTGTTTTTGTCAATTGTGTATGCTTTAATTTAAAATGTTTGCAATTTTAACAAATGTAGTAAATGTAGTTGCTTTTTAAGCTTTTTCTTTGTTAAAGTCTCTGCAGCTAGTGTACTTGGATTTTTATTAATCTGCAACATTATGTTGTATAATTAAAGTTTTGCATAATAAATGTTCTCAAAACTACATACGTTTCTTTTAAAACGAATAGCCTACATAGCAGTTTGACTTTCCTTATGGTCTATCTAACCTGTTCTGAAATTGTTCTATTATAATTTATATATCGCGATATATATCGTTATCGCAAGAGGCTGCAATGTATATCGCAATATGGATTTTAGGCCATATCGCCCATCCCTATGTGGCGGTTGGTCGGTGTTGTTTTTGCAGGGGCGTTTCTAGGATTTTTATTTTAGGGGGGCTAAGCCCCCAATGAGGGTATGATACATTTAAAAAATTATTTTTAAAAAGTTAACACTTTAGTTTAGGGTCTAATGCTCACTAATAACTAGTTTCATTAATTTCATGCAATGGCAGGGTTTTTTAATCACTGTGGTCCCGAATGTGAAGCGCTTCAGTTAGGGGGAGAAAATTTTGATTTCTCTGATCTACATATGTACATTTTAAGATGTTTTGAAGGCCTGATTATTTTTCTCTCCTCATCAGCATCACACTCTTTTTCTCTTTGTTTTTATCTTGCCCTGTCTCTTCCCCTCCTAAAGTTGAGCTTTGACTGATATATGTTTTTCATTTTTGTCTGTCAGTGAAGAAAGTAAACATTGGGTCAACTGATAGGTTGATTTTGCCTATGAATCATTTTCTCAGACGTGTTCATTTACTGAAAGCTACTAGGAAAGCTAGGTAACTAAGTTTATTAAATTAAATTAAATGTAATATTGTATGTTATTTTATTTGTATACCTGCCCGGGGACAGCAGATGTAAACTAGCTATTAGCTAACTCTGGTGCAATTACTTTTAATTATGCATTGTCCCTGTAAAAATAAACAATAAGATAAAAAAAAAAATGTAATGAATTTCATGCACAATATGTAGGCTACACATTCATTATTTATCTTATGCCTAATACAGGGCCATGGACAGGGCTTTATAATCACCGAGGTCCTAAATTTGAGGTTGGCAAGGGGTTCAAATTTTTTATTTCTCTGATATGTGCATTTCAAGACGTTTGAAGACAAAAAAAAGGATAAGAAATAGCTTTAAAACCATGTCAGCAGGCAGTAGACTATTTGTCAATACCTGCTCTCTCTTTATCTCCATCATCCTTTCTTTTTTTCTCAGTCTCCTCATCCTGCCCTTTCTCTTCCCTTCCTAATGCTGAGTTTTTAAACATTTTTAAAGGCTACAATTTTTATTATATTTTCAATATGTACGCATTCATTATTAATCTTGTGCCTAACATGATGAAAACGGCTTTGTTAATGTTGCTTGCCCCCTCACAATGACGGTAAACCAATTATTACATCACATAGGGCTATTTCTCAGTTGAAAATGGCGAAATTAGACAAAACTATATTAGTTTGCCTGATTATTTTTGTCATTCTTTAACATTTATAACCTAAAAAAAATTGTCAAATATGAAATGTAAGTTTAAGTTTAGCTACTTACATCTTATCTCGCACTTGACTGTACACTGAAGCGTCGAGTCGCTCTGCTAAATTTTGCGCTCAGCCGCACTCTGTGATCATAAAGCCCGCCTACTTTGATTTGATTGGTCATCTCAAATATTCTGACATTGACGAGCAGTGACAGACCAATTAGGCTCAGATGAACATGTGCGCGCGCACACAACACACACACACACACACACACACACACACACACACACACACACACACACACACACACACACACACACACACACACACACACACACACACACACACACACACACACACACACACTCTGTCCTCTGTTTCTCTCTGCTCGGCGCTGCTGCGGATTTAAGATGAAGAACGCGTTGAATCTGATTAGCCTATAACAAGACTGAAGCGAACACGAATTTGTGTAGCCTATTAATCACAAATTTTTAGGGGGGCTAGGCAGAAGTTAGGGGCCTAAAAGGGGCCTAGTGACGCCCCTGGTCCCACCCTTCCTGTGATTGGACGGCTGCTGGGTAAAAAGTGACAGTGATGAGCGCTGCGCTTTACCCAAAGTTGACCATTCTTCAATTCTCGCCGACCGGTAAAAAAAAACCCAGAAAAATGTGTGAAACAGACACTCAACGCCTTGTCATGCTGCTGCCGTTTTAAAAATGTGATGCTCCCATTCAAATCAAGTGGAAAAATATGCTAGCCTTGGGAAAAAAACACTTTGGTGGACACACGGCCTTAGTGTAAATAGCATCTGTTGCTATTTTTCCCACTTTTTTTCTTTAAGGTTGGTGGCGCTTATTGGCACTTTTCTTGGAGAAGTTTGATCAACTTTACAGCACCAACACTATTTGGACCAGACTAACCAACCCGCCAGCCAGATACAGACCTTACTGTGAGAGGATTTGGATAAAAGCATCAGCTAAACGACTGACTTACTGTGCTTCTCCATCATCAACTAAAGCCAAACACAGGTCAATAAAGGGTTCGGATTGTGTGGGAGTTGCAGATAAAAGTGAGGATAGTTTACATGGATATTGAATAGACTTCCTCTTTGCATTTCGAGGTTTCGCTATAGTTCTAATAACTCTACCAGTAGACTAATTTAACTGCTAATCGATTGAGTGGGTGTAGGAACGCACAAACGTGTGGAAAAGCTGCATAGAAAACACTTTGACGCTTCAATCTGCTTAGTCATCACAATTTTTTTGTAACAAACAACCCTGTCATTTAGTTAATGCTCCTGAAGTTTTCTCTTCTGAAAAACACAGTCATTACCATCACGATCGGCTGTGATCATTAAACTCACTCCTTTATTCATTCTTGCAGCATTTCTTTCCCTCGTGTTTGAGACTAGATTCGCCCTGCTGGGTGAGATCTCTCAATGTCTGATCATTACATACACAGTACAGAGCATCAAAGGCTGGTTCCCTAGCAACCCATGCCTTTAAGAGCTCTTCTGTCTGACTGCAGTCGCCCCGCCCACAATAAACAAACAAAACCAGCAGTCAGCACATTCCTTATAACTCAACTACAACACCACATTCACAATAGTACACGATTTTTGTGGAACCGACTTATTTTTGACAGACACACTGTTAAACACGAAACAAGAAAACATGAACTAAATTTAAGCAATATATTAAGCTGCAGACCTTGTTTATAAGCTGCAACCCTGTTAATATTACTTGCATTTTAATATGTAAGATAAATCAGTTCTGTTGGAAGTGAAGAAGCACCTTACCCTTCTTCCTGACTGTCTCCTCAGACTCTGGCTTGCGTGTGACTGACACCACCTTCATAAGGAGGCTATTTCCACCCTGCCGGATGAGTGACACCACCTGCTTGTGTCCCACTTTTACCACGTTTACACCATTCACCTAAGAGACCAATCACAAACAAATTATAACTGTTTCTGCCCCTCCAACACATTCAAAGCTTCTCAGACTAGACTCAAGGTCATTACACAGCTTCAGCACAACACAATTGCATTTTTATGTGCTCAAGATGTAAAACATGATGAAAGGGGATACCTCAATGAGGAAGTCACCAGTCCTTAGCCCCGCCCTCCAGGCCACGCCCTCAACATCCACAGACTCCAGGTACTGCAGTGCGGGAAAGGCAGGTGTGGGTGTAAACTCTTCAATGGGTGTCTCCGCTACATAAAAACAAAAAATCATATGCAATATCACATAGTGGTTCTTAGACTCTTTGTGAAGCCAATAGCAATGCTTCCATCCACCTATTTTTTTGCATATTGTATAAATAAACGCTGGATGGAAACACCAATTTGCACTTAAATTCTAAAAAATGTGCAAAAAAAAAAAAAAGCTAAAACAGTTGGAAAGTGGAAACAGTTACCATATAAATCCCTTACTGCGCAACTTACATGACTTTGCCTCAACAGTAAATGTTATTGGATTACTGGACTAACCAGCCGATCAATTTCAATGCACGGCATCTTAAATGTTGGTTTGATCATTATGAAATGCCTGAGCCAAAGTCTGTCATCAAAATGGTTGTATACAATTACCTCCCAGAACTGTCTCACATGATTGCATTCCCAAACACCAGGATTCCATCTCCGAATGCAAGATAACATAGCAGCGTTTATTGCGGTTATGCAATTTATAATGTGCGAAAAAAGATGAAATGGTTTCCCTGATTGCAGCAACTTACATTTTCATTACAAATATTTTTGTGGCCGTTTTCCAGGAAGTGATGATTTTGTTCTTTTGAACACATGGAATGGAAACGGTGCTTTATTCATAAATGTTTTATGTGATATTCAAATTTTGCGCTCATATTAATATCGTAACTCTGCATGGAAACATAGCTAATGAATGCCTTACGTATAGATATCTCTGCTGGGATAGGTCAAAGCATTTAAAAATGGTCAAAAATGACATACTTCATACTTAAATGAGCCTTTCTGTAAATATAAACATATGTCTAAATAAAGCTGTTAGTGATTTTCTCTTCATCTTTGAGATAGTCATAGTATAGGAGAAATCAATAAAGAGACCAGCTGAAACCCATATTCGTAAGAAATATTAATGCACCATGTGGGTAACAGATGGCATTAGGAACTCATAACTCCTACCCAGGATGGTGCCACCCCAGAGACTGGGCACTAACAAACACACACACACACACACACACACACACACACACACACACACACACACACACACACACACACACACACACACACACACACACACACACACACACACACACACACACACACACACACACACACACACACAACACACACACACACTTGCTCACAAACTTTTACACAAACCCCGCTGAAATGTTTACGTTGTCAAACACAACTGTCTAATAATGCTGTTAAGTATGCTACATAATCAAATATCAGGGTCACTGGTTCACATTGTGTCATTTCTAGAAGTAATAAAGTTAACATTCACTTAACTCTATTATGCTGTCACCAGAACTGCATCTGTAAGACACATACACTGTTGCACTCATTTGCATTGAGTTTAAACTTTCATGTTACTCTAGTGTGAATATACCAAGTAGACAAAATGTACTAAAATAATTGTAAATGGATGTTGTTTTGGAGGAATATTCATTTTAAAGGTACACTATGTAACTTTTTTTTCAAAATGAACAAAATTTAAATAAAGAGTCAATACATCATCAATCTTTCTTCGAAAACATGTTTTTTATCTTACCATGATTGACTATGATAAGCCTATTATAAGCATTTATATTTTATGCCTGACTTTTGCAAAAAACAGTTGTGCTGCTTAATATTTTTGTGGAAACTGTGAAGCATTATTTTATGGATTTTTTTTTTGATGAATAGAAACAAAAGAAAAAGAATTTATTTGAAGTACATACCTTTTGTAACATTATAAAAGTCTTTACTGTCACTTTTGACCAATTTAATGCATCTTTTTAAAAACATCTTACAGACCACAAACTTTCAAAAAGTCAATATATATATATATATATATATATATATATATATATATATATATATATATATATATATATATTATATATATATATATATATATATATATCTATCTTACAAACCATGTTTTAGTTTAGCTATAAATAACACTTGGATAAACCTCATAGGGTGGTCGGGATTTAGCTGGACATTGCAAACATACATTTGCATAGGTTCTTTTGCAAGACACATGCGGTTTTATTTTTTAACCGCCAGAGGGTTCAAAAGTTACATAGTGTAGCTTTAACCAAATACCTATCTAAATATTGTCATAGTAAAATTGCATTAAAATCTAGCTCCATTCCATAAATTATTGGCCAGTTTTCACAATCTAATCAATTATCAAATAAAATTATTTAAAAAAAACTCTGTTTCACTTGGAAATACATCACATTATAAAAGTAAAACGGGATGCAAATGTCATTTGTTGCTGACTTTAAGTGTGTAATATAACCCAGTAACGTGAAGGAAGCTGAAACTTTGACTGTAATAGCAAACTGAGGCCATAAGCTCAATGTCAGGTCTTACCTTTTGCTCCTCGCAAGACAAAGCCGAATCCCTCATTCTCTTTCTTCTGGAGCACAGCGTTCTTCTCCTCGATAATGTAATCACTGGACATAAGAGAGAGCAGGACAGTGAGGTCAGACTCCAGCACCATGCCTGTATGAGGAGCTCCACAGCCGGGCGGTGGGGTTTACCACCTGGACATATCCCCACACAAAGCTACTCTCCCTGATCCCTGTCCCACTCCAGTAATGAGCCAATCGGGTTAAAAGCTGTGGCTGTGAGAGTGTGGACAATATGAAAAATCTCAGGTGGAAGCTTCTGTCCTTCTGTTTGACTCCAGTGCAGCCTCTTTAACTGCATTAGGAGATTGGACAAATTACTAATATCCAACATCGTATGCTTTTAAATAAAAGGATTGAAATATGAGGGCCTTCAACTCTTTCACTGTTCAACTCCAAATACGCACACACAAAAAACACAAAAAAAAAAAACACAAAAAACAAGTAAAAAATACAATGTTAATCCTGCATCCAAGCCTTACAGTGCAGCCCATCAATGATTAAAAGATAGGATGAGCATTCACAAATGAGAAAGCGAGTCAGAGACACACAAAGGATCTTTCTCTATAGTGGTCTCTTCCCCCATCACCATCCCGAGTCCATCTGTCTGGAAGCATGGAGATAGCTATCATCAGCGCTAACAGCAGGGACAAATCTGTTCTTCCTTACTCATGTGAGCCACAGTTACTAGCCTGTAGACAGCCCCCCCGCCAACACACACATACAAACAGTGCACTTAGACATACAAAAATCACATTACTAACTTCACTGCTATGATTAACTGTGCTGTTTTACATATGGTGACATATGGTGGACGCTTGATTAGCTTTTAACAGCTTTTCCCACTTGAAACTGTTCTGGGTTAAAGTAGACACAAAATGAAATATAACCCTATCTATTTTCTAAATTAATGTTAATGATTTTATTGTGAAACATTCATCCACGCATATATGTTTAACTTTTTCAAAATTAGTTTTGAGGTCGTAATTTTTATTCAAAATGTAACTGGATTTTTGGATGAAGTATGCAAGATAATTTATCAAGACCAATTATTTATTCAGCCCCTTTAATATAATTGATAATCCGTACATAATCAACTCTTATGTGCGTCACATTATGTAGGAAAAGATCTACCAGTTACGTTGTACAGCAACTTTAACCTACACTGTAAATAATTGCTTTATTAAAAAAAAATGTAAATAAAAAGATTACTACCTTTTACAAGAAAATATTATTTAAAAAAATACTATTGGAGACTATTGACTTCCACTGTATAGATAAAAAAATGGGGTATGGGGTATGCATTATGGGGTAATTATGAATTAGTTTGGTGGAGGGTTTAAAAAGACATTAATCCAAAGTTAAAAGTCCAATATGTAGGAATTTTGTAATAAAATATCCAAAAATCACTTGCACAGTGTGATATATTTCCTGCAGTTGTGTACTTACAATATCACAAAAGTCTCCAAAGATTTTTTATTTCAGAGAAATTCCAATTTTAAATAAGTGGCCGTCCCCATAGACATAATATAATACATAGACTAGGGATGGGGCCGATCCGATCCAGTATCGGTATCGGGACCGATACCAGCAATAATTCATGTATCGGATTTTACCGATCCAACCTGCGGAGATATCCGATATCCATGAGCCATGTCTGAGGACTCCAAAAGTGATTCCCGCCGGCTAGTCTGTTAGCTGGCTGCAAACTGTGGAATGGATTTCCTGAACGGAGGCGCGGCTCAATGAGACACTGAGTTATGAGACCGCTCAGGAAATCCATTCCGCAGTTTGCAGCCAGCTAGCAGGATAGTATTGAGCAGCCAACATGTTCGCTCTCGCTGTGTGGAAATCCTATGGTGGAAATACTTCACATTGCAAGATGTACAAACACCGCAGCAGAGCAAGGCAGCAAAATGCAATGTTCGCAAAGCCGTATTAATTAAACCATTTGTCTGTGATGCATTTTTGCTATTCGCAGTCCAGAGAGAGATCTCTCACGCGGTGCCACAGCGCGCACAACACGACAGCCCTGCTTAATGAGTGTCGACGGAGGACTCTACTGTTGCTAAATTGCGGGACGCTTTTAATAATAAAAAGAGCGATTAAAAGCACAAAAATCTGCGCAAGAGATGCTGTTCCCAATGCGGCGCGCGCTCCGAAACAGACCGCAACGAGACAAGCAAATTATACTTTGGGCTTCATATGCGCGTCTAAACGATCAAATGTAGCCTACACAAAAATGTCAAAATGACCGGCTTGGAGATTCACTTAAACAGTTTATGTCTAAAATGGACGTAGTTATGGAAATAGTTGGGAGAAAATATGGTGCATCATTAGACTATTAGATATACACTCATTCTTAAAGGGGCAGCAGTATCAAACAACAAAACGCAAAAAGAAAATCACTCACAGCTCTTGAATGAATAACTTTAGCTTTAATAAGCATAAATCTATCTATGATAAACTTTGCAGTGCTATTTTACTTTTGATTACTTTATTAAAATTCTTTTTAGACCATACCTGAATAGTAGGCTAATGTTAGTAGACCTTCCTGAAATGAAAGCAGGCCTGTATAATATGTATCTTTGTTTATTTGTCTATGTTTTGTTTATCTATTGTTTAATATATATATATATATATATATATATATATATATATATATATATAATATATATATATATATATATATATATATATATATATATATATATATATTTGGGACATCATACTTGCCTGTAGAGAGGAGTTTATTTCAGCATCATATAAAATCAACAATAATGATAATAATGCTATTAAAGCAAACAGAGCTCTGGTATCGGAATAGTATCGGTATCGGCCGATATCCAAATTCAGGGATCGGGATCGGATCGGAAGTGAAAAAATGTGGATCGGTGCATCCCTAACATAGATGCCCTATTGGCCGCTTTGGAACGTTGCTGCGATACGTCAACGGGTCCGCCATTTTGCGGAGGGCAAGACTGCACTGTAATCAAGGGTGAGCTGCGTTTTTTTCTGGATAAAAACAAAAACTGTTTTTATATTTATCAACCGATTTCAGTGGTTTGTATGTGTTCAGGGGCGGATCTACGGGGTGGCAAAGGGTGGCAGCTGCCACCCCTGGGGAACAGTCTTGCCAGCCCTTTTGCCACCCCATTTATGAATCAGATAATATTTTTTAACTATATTTTATGTTCATAAGCCTACACGTTAAGGCCAAGGAGACCCGCACCAAACTCCTCTCAAACAGAAATCGCCGATTTAGAATCCCCTCCCCCTCACAATGGTTTCACCCATCACCAGCACGCGACCCCCACGAAATTTAACCAGTCAGGCAGTGCATCTGTCTGCAGTAGCCTACGCAGTGTCTCGGAGTCGGGGAAGAGAGGCTGTGACTGAGTTATCAGTGAGTTTTTAGATGCAAGTTTGTTTGACACCAAGTCGAATAGCAGACAGTTAACCCTGCAACAACCACAGTGTTACGTTATTTACATCCGCAATACTTTGTTGTCTCCTCAAATTTTTCTACGATCGTCAGTAGTCAACACAAGTCAACACGATCGCAATACAAGTCAACTCCTATTTTCACTGTAGGAACATTTTAATGTGACGTAATTTCAGACACCCCTATTGTTGACCGTATTTAACCAGAAGTTAAGAAGCAACGGAGATAGAGAACGGTTTGCTGCTGACATGCATGCATAAAAGTAATATTTCATAAAAAAGGCAGTAGGCTTATTGTAAAGATATTACTTTTACTAGTAATTAGAATGGTATTTCAGTGCACTTAACTTCTAACTTTTAGGAGTTGATCAAAACAGTTCTCTTTTGGATATATAACAATGAGCAGGGCTGGACTGACCATCGGTCATACCGGGCATTTTCCCAGTGGGCCGACGTGCTTTTTGGGCCGATACATCTCATACTTAAAAAAAAAAATTATATATATATATTTTGAACGGCCCATATCAGAACTAGGCTACTTTCAGAACACAGGCTATAACCCATTACCCAGTTACGCATTATTTCCACATCTGCCTATTGGACGATTACGCATTTTACTAGAATTGTATTAGACCATTTGTAAACAATGTTTTCCGCCAAAATAAACGCTCAATGCAGTTCCCATCAAAATAAAAGATAATGTGTTTATCTCTTTCAAATATAGAAATTAGTTCTAACCTAATTATGAAAGTTTCTTTTATTTTTCAGTGCATGTGTTTAACAATATATGGCTATTATTACTGTCATGTGATTAATATTATAACTATGATTAATTATTTAGTAGTGTAATGTAGACAGACACTATATCACACAACTAAAAGAGTTTCGAGTTTTTCTTTGTTCAATTTGCACACTAAATATGGGTTGGAGCTCTTAATTTTGAACTCTCAAAGTGCACCAGATTGATGAATTTAACATTAAAAAGCACAAATTTTTCTTACGGGGGAGCATGCCCCCAAACCCCCCTAGAGGGACAGAGGTCCACTCAACACAAATTTACCAAAAATCTTGTGAGAAACACTGGTAGAAAAAGTGAAGGAGCACCCCCCCCCCCCACCCCAATTACGGTGAGGTGATTCGCACTCATGGCCCCCCTCCTAAAACTCATGCCACCCCTTTGCCACCCCAGGAAAAAATCTCTAGATCCGCCACTGTATGTGTTGTACAAAAAGTTCCATCTCTAGTTATTTAAAATCTCAATAGTTAGACTTGCAAAATATTTGTTTTAATAAATGGTCAAAGCTCAGACTTGTCATGTATCTGGCTTTTTATTCTTGGATAAGAATGATGAAGACCCCCATACTGAGATATAATTTAAGTTTTCTTAAAAAAAGCATTTTCTGTGATTGACCAGATTTGAGCAATAACAAAGATAACTGATGGATCCTTTATGCTAATACATATGTTATGTACAACTACTGTGCAATGCAGTAAATATAACATTTGTGAGAAGTAATAGTAAATAGTTTAGTCAATAAAATAAACAAATAGTATACAGCAAATAAAATAGTAATGAATAGTGTATAATTATATAATATCATACAATTATACAATCATAAAAATATTGATAATAACATATGTTTTATTAATAATACTATAATCATAGCAATAGAATAAGAAATATCAATTACAGAATATACACAATAAATTTATACTTATATTTAATATTTAACTCTTTTTGTTCAATTTCAGTTTTATTGATCAGTAATAGCCATTATAACAGAAGTAGCTTCAGTCAAACATACAGCAGGATACAACGTTAAAATAGCCTAAATATAAAGTTATGAAACTTCACTTTGCCCTCAGCCAAAACGATTTACCAGGGAACCATTTATAGATCAATGAGACTCAAAGATCGCCCGTTAGATATCCACAAGACGAATAATATCTCATGTTCACAAGACTAGAGACATCCGAGCCGGCGGCAAACTTCAAAAGGACTGGCCGAGGTAAGGCTGTCCTCTGCGGGCTTAATGAGCGCTGGCGCCCGGTGATCGCATCTCACAACTCCGAAACCGTCAGATCAAATTTTTAAATAGGCGCTATCTTTATAAACAAACCACATATTTAAGCTTTAAACAACTACATTGTCGACTGAAAAACTATTAAAACTACATTTCGTGACACAATAACAGTAGTATTTTTTCATTTATCCTCTGAACGTTACTATTACTAATTAAATAATGACCAAATACAACCAAAAACAAACGTTCAGTCTTGCCTGTGAAAGATAATTCCTCGAAAGCTGTTTTCAATTGTGTGGCGACTTGTACAGCCCCAAGCAGCGCACAAAACAGGCATTTTTCTCAATTCCCAGTATGAGAGGTATGGGAAAGTTGCCATCCCCAATATGGCGGCGCCGTTGACGTGCGCTCCAGCGGCCAATAGGGCGTCTATGTATTATATCATGTCTATGGCCGTCCCGGCCAACAAATGTCGCCTGTCAATGACGCAATATCCGCTCTATCCTCGGTTTCCGCTCGAAATGCCATAGCCATGATGTAACCATGGCGACAGACATGGACAACTGCGTAATGCGTGACGTTTAGCGGCACAAAGTTCTTGTTTCGTTCAAACATAAACTATGGCAAGCAGACTTTGGGACAAACAAGGAGAACTAAAATGAGGATCAATATCAGCGGGGCGTTTTTGAGATGCCGAGAGCTCCACGTCCGCGACTAACTTGGACTCGACAGAGCTTCACGAGTCACGACTTGACAGCTTTATTAGACAGGTGAGCAAAAATGTACATAAAACAAATCAATGTTAACGTTAGCTCAACATGATGACATGTTAGAATATGGTC
Source organism: Chrosomus eos (assembly GCA_036326025.1). Lineage (NCBI taxonomy): Eukaryota > Metazoa > Chordata > Actinopteri > Cypriniformes > Leuciscidae > Chrosomus > Chrosomus eos. The sequence goes on along the minus strand of CM070824.1, from coordinate 30,568,330 downwards.
AGTACGTACAATACTATGTTTCGTAGGCTATAGAAAACGAACTAACACGTAGAATAACATTATAACTTTCAACACACATTTAAATGCCGTTAGTGTGATAGTGTAACGTAGACCAAGTGAAACACAGCACTGTGTTCCCTCACAAGTTTAATTCTTCTAATAAACTGACCTGTGTGAGTAATCCAGCACTTGCGTGTAGTTCTGTAGAATTAAATGTCCTTATTCCTTTATATCCACGAGACTCGCGTGATATACTTTATATCCGTGTGACTCGCGTGAGATATACTTTATATCCGTGGGACTCGCTTGTGATATCTGTCTCTTTAGCAATCGCTCCTGCTTCACACCACTATGTTAAAAAACATGAGTGTTTTCACTCATCCATAAACATTCTTAGATCCAGCAGCTTGACAGCAAGTCCCGTCATTCAGCTCGTCACTGCGTCATAAACATACGCCTTTGTTATTGTTGGAAACTGCGCCCTCTTGTGGCCAAAAAAATGGTACATACTGTATCTTTAAGTGCAGTGTGAAAACATGTTAGCCTACAGTGATTTTTTTTGTTGACAGATTGTGTTTCCTGGGAATCAAATTCATGACCTTGGCATTGCTACCAGCCAAGCTACAGGAAAATATATAGAAATATATACATTTTATTACAGCAAAATCTATCTCTCTAAACATAGCAATTCATTTATAACAACTCCCATACCATCTAGAAATCTGTTTTACAAACAGAACATAATAAAGTCCTTGTGAACAGCTGCTTGTAGAATAATTACCACAAAACGACAAAAAGCTGTCTGTTTGTTCACATGGGACCAGAGCAACGACTGGTGTCTGTATCATCAACTATTAGAAGAAAGCTCATCTCTCCTCTCTCTCTCTCTCTCTCTCTCTCTCCTCTCTCTCTCTCTCTCCTCTCTCTCTCTCTCTCTCTCTCTCTCTCTCTCTCTCTCTCTCTCTCTCTCTCTCTCTCTCTCTCTCTCTCTCTCTCTCTCTCTCCTCTCTCTCTCTCTCTCTCTCTCTCTCTGTACCCGAGGGCCCTCTCTCTCTCTCCTCTCTCTCTCTCGTACCCGAGGGTCTTCATCACTGATGCATTAGGAGTGACAAGAATCAAATTAAGCAGTGGAGAATCAATTAGATCAATTACAGATGATTCGTGTCGTTAGCGCCTCGGGTTAACGAAATGCTCTGTCCTACAGAACAGCAGTCACGCCTGTGATAACATCAGTGTACGGTCGGCCGTCTGGAACAGGCATTTGCTGTGGATTTGTTTACGAACAAAATCCCAAACAAGCCACATTAAACTGGGATGGTGGAATATTTGGGTTAAACTTCCCATTATCTATTTAATAAATACATCAGTATTCACTAAGAAAAAGTAACAAAGAACAAATGCTTTATATGATATAGTGTCCATTACAAGAAAGTACTGTGGCAATACCATAGCTTTTTTAATTTAACATGTGTATATATACATCTTCATATAGACACGCACACACACACACACACACACACACACACACACCACACACACACACACACACACACACACACACACACACACACACACACACACACACACACACACACACACACACCACACACACACACACACACACACACACACACACACACACACACACACACGCGCGCACACACAATTACTTAATGTTGGTTAATGCATTTCCAATGCACGTTAATGCATTCACTTCACCAAAAAATGAAAATTAGCACATGATTTACTCACCCTGAAGCCATCCTAGGTGTATATGCCATTCTTCAGACGAATACAGTTATATTAAAAAAATTCCTGGCTCTTCAAAGCTTTATAATGGCAGTGAATGGCCGTTTTTTTCTGTTTTAAGTCCATAAAAGTGCATCCATCCATGATAAAAATGCTCCACACTGTGGGGTTAATTAAGGCCTTCCGAAGGGAAGCGATAAAACTTTATCAACTAAAATAACTAGCTTCTAACAGACGGCCTACGCAAGTCGACTTACGCCAAAAGAGTAACCAGAGACGATGTATGATGTTAGCCTGGCTCCGCCCTCCTACGCACTTCCGCTCAATTTAATTTTCCTTCAGTACTACGTCTGGGATTGTGCTGTAGACTTTGGTTTCCAGAAATCAATTTTTTGTAGGACCAATCAGCGAACAGAGGGAGTGGCTGAGAACGATGACGTTGATGTCAACAGTGCGTTATTTTGAGTTGTAGTTCAAAATAAGAAAGATGCGAGCGAAGCCATTCGGTCCGTTGTGGCAACGCTGCCGAATATCAAGAAGTTAAACCCGGAGCAGGAACAATCTTTGCTTAGTTTTGTGTTTATGGCCATCCTCCCCACGGGGTTCGGGAAAATACATATGTCACGACCAAACGTTATAAATAGGTTATGGTGAGAGAGACTCTGGGCAGATCCAATAGTTTTAGACTTCAATAGAATACCCGCCTACAAGAAGTTAACGCTTGTCAATGGAGTGGTGCCAGACTCTCTGTACAAATGAAATGTACGAGAGTCTGGTAGAACCAGGCTAGTATGATGTAGGAGTAGCGTAAGCTTTGATGTCACTCGCGTTTCAAACAAACAGAGCTAGGCAACAAACTCAAGCTCTGACATTTCTCTTTAAAAATTCTCATTTTAGACTTCTAATTTGTGACTGGTGTTTTGTTTTGCTCTATCCTCTGCGCTTCCGCGTTCGTCAATGCGTCGTGCGTCAAGTCAGGGGTTACTCTTTCGCTGTAAATCAATGGTGGTATGGTAGAGTATTTTAAACAAAATCATAATATTAAACAGCCCAAACAAAAAGATTAACATACAAATGAATGAAAACAGAGTTATGTGAGAACGCTCTGAACTCATGATACATTTTAAAAAGCACAGCACACAAATCTGCATCTCATGATACACACTCAGGAGGAGTGCCGGTTCACACAGAAAGCATAATCTTTCAATGCGACAATGCAAGACTTCTAACGCGGACAGTGGAACGGGGGAAAATGCAAGGTCTCGAGGCGCGTTTTCGTTGAACTTATTTTATGTTACTTGAGTGCTGCATTTTGAGAATGCTGTGTCGTGCTCGAGACGCGAGCGCAACAGTTTAACACGCCTAGTGCGTTCACACTGAAAAACATTGGAAAAGTAGCAGAGGGGAATGGAAAAACTCATTTTTTGTGAACAGCCCCTAATGCCAAAGAATGCTTTAATCAAGACATCTATATTTAGTTTTTTTAAATGCATTAAATGAGTGTCATATCAGTTCTGAGATGCTGGTCCTCAACCAGTGTCACGTCACTCACTCCATGCGAGATTGGCTTTTGCCTTATGATATATTCATTTCTTTTAAAGTCATAAAACTATATTCGACAACATATAAAAATGAAATAATCTTTAGAGTAATTATATAAAGGTAGAAGGTGTTCTTAAAGGGGTCATAATGCCATTTTTGTACAAGTTAATATGAATCTTTAGGGTCTAAATGAAAACTTTGTAATATACTTTTATTATAAATTCTCATTAGTATTGTAAGAAAACACTCATTTTACCTTTCGGATTTAGGAACATTAAAATGACTGCTGTGTTCATTATTACACCCAAGAACAGAACACCACAATCGCTTAGACGCCATTCTGCTCCAAGTGTAAACAATGACGGACTACGTTGACAGCTCGCTCAGGGCGGGTCATGTCATCTTAAATTCCAATGTAGTGAAACAGCGGTCGTCAGGGGGTGCTGCAGCAGCCTCAGCACCCCTAGTTCCCACGGCCATGCTTTTATGGACTTAAAACAGAAACAGCCATTCACTGCCATTATAAAGCTTGGAAGAGCCAGGACTTTTTTTTTTATATAACTCTGAATGTATTCGTCTGAAAGAAGAATGTCATATACACCTAGGATGTCTTGAGGGTGAGTAAATCATGGGGTAATTTTAATTTTTGAGTAAACTATCCCTTTAACTAACAATGAACAATACATTTGTTACAGTATTTGTAGATCTTTGTTAAAGCTGCAGTCCGTAGCATTTTCCCTTTTTGTCGCCATCTCTGTTCGAAATCTGTAACTGCAGTGATTCGCGGAATTATCATCTTTACGTGGGTTGTAAATCGGCATGAAACAGCACGGATGAACACAGTGTTTTGAGGCGAGTGCTGCTGTCAATCACCGCGCTGTGTGGATACTGTCATTCAGAATCACAGATTCACTTTTTGAAAGCTTGACCAACATAAGAATTTTCACTGGAAAATGTCTTCTGAACAAGTAAGTAACATCCATTTTTGTTCTGATCAACTAAGGGGGAAAAAGCATTCGACATGACAAGCGATCGTTAGATTTAATCAGCGCGTTTTATAGCCTACTTAAATTTGTTCTCAAATTGTTCATGTTAACAACATCAGCATTGCGTGACTAACGTTATTTAATGTGTTTTATGAGTACCTGTGTAGTTCAGAAATCATATTCTCCATAATAGCTAAACGAGAAAGGCACAACAAAGGAAACTCCATAACAGTGTGAATTAAGAAAACGTACTGTTACACAATTGAACTATTGAAATGTCTTACTTGTTCAGCAGAAAAAGCCGTCTCTTCTTCCGTTTCGAACCCCTTCGGGAGTTCACGCACCTTTCAAAAGCCCCACCGATGTGTATCCTTGTGTTCGCATGAGACGGTTTCTTTCTCTTTCCACCTTAAATCCGAAGTACGAAGTCTTTTGGGTTTTATAACTGGTTAATCTCCAGTTATCACAGATGATTGTTGTTTGGATCTTTCTGGATCCACCATAAGTTTAATCATGTAAAGTGCTGCGAGAAAAGCCTATCTCTACATCTCCTCACGCGCAGTATAACCTACTAGCCGAAACTCCTTCTTTGTGTGTACGGATGTGACGTAATGACACAAAGACATGCTCGAATTTCCCGCGAAAACCCACCAGTACCACTGGAATTAATATCATTATTACAAGCTAACCGTTTTGAATCTAGCTATGGCAAGCAGATAGTTTTGAACACTGGCTGAAGATGTTTTTTTTTTAAATAATTAATTTGGATTATTTTTAACTTAAAAAAGTTACGGACAGCAGCTTTAATGTTAGAATAAAAATACAAATGTTCATTGTTAGTTCATGTTTGCTCAAATAAAATGAACAGATACAACTTTTGGTTTTAATAATGTAATAGCAAATATTGAAATTAGCATTAACTGGGATGATTTAGAACTATCCTACTACTATACTATGATTATAGAACTAACCCTAACCCTATTATTCATTCATTATTCAACTAACCCTAACTAATGCTAACAAATGAAATCGTATTGTAAATTGTTACCAAAAACATAATAATAATAATATACAAATATAAATAAATTTGAAGTAACAATATACTTAAAAAATACCATAGTATTTTGCATGGTACCATGTCTATTGTTGAAAAGAGTAAGTATCACTTAAGTACTTATGTGAGAGTGCATGACAGTCAATTTACATTGTCTGGGTTGTCTCATGGAAAATTTCAGTCATATAAAGGCATTAAACATTTAAAATATTTGTTATACAATTTGTTAAACCCTCACAGTCAAGTTTAGCTAATCTAGCACCTAATGATAATTTGATGAGACTGAGACCAGCTGAATGCAGTTTGACACAATCACAAGCTAATATTTACAGTTTACATTGATTAGCAGACTTGTAATATAGCTGGATGTAGTTTGAGACACTTGCATGCTAATATGTACAGATTAAATTGATTAGCATACTTCTAAATGCACATTGAGTTGGGAGGCCTTAGAGAATTTCAGCAAGGTGATGGTGTTTCATTCATATCTCAAATTGTGAAATCAATTATTTTAAGAGTCTGGGAGTGGCTTCGTTCTTCTTGTGTGTTTAGAGTCTATTTCTCTGATACAGCAGGTAATTGATTTGACTGGGTGCAGTTCTTTAAGCTGCTGTTCTAGATCTGTTTGCTGTTGTTGAGCAGCTTGGCAAGAGAAGATGAATGGAGTAAAAAGTATCAGTTTGACAGAGAGACTCCAGTAATTAATCCTCTCTCACTCACTCTCTCTCTTACTCTATTCTCCAAGTCATCTTATCCCCCAGGCTCCTTTCCACGTCAATCAGTCTTTAATTCCAGAGACACATTTCATTGCAGTGTAATCAACAGAACTGACTAAAATAGCAGAAACTAGAGAGAATGGGTATGCAAGCATAAAGCATAAATTGCTGCTAAGCATGCTGTATTCTGACCTGCATATTTGCATAGTGAAGACATTTTACCAACATCACCAGTTGACTTCTTAGGTGTAAATAAAATCATTTTGACAGCTTTGCCGTTTACTAATTGGCAGTGTTGGGGAAGTTACTTTTAAAGCTACACTGTGTAACTTTTTTAGTTTATTCTTAGCTAAAAACACTTAGTTCTTTCAAAAATATATGTGCTCATTAATGTATATTTACTTCCTACAAGTAATAAAGTATTCTTGTGAGTGTATAATATGCCATTGAAAATACATACGGGTAAGGGGTTCTAATGTCGGTCGCCATGTTGCCCCTCCATCTTGAAAGTACATTAGCCAAAGAGGGACATACCCCGTTAATTCAAGCTTCGCCTTTCGCGTTTTAACACGCGTGGGTTAGCACTCGAACTGCCTAACACTCGAACTGGAAGCCATGTTAATTTTGGACTACATTGGCCAACGTAGGAGTTAAAACGGAATCGGAATTGAGAGGAACAGAAACTAATATTCACTGGATGGTCATATACCTTTTCACCGCTAGATGGGGGTAAAAAATCACACAGTGTAGCTTTAAAAAGTAGTGTTTGCTCTGTACTCGTTAATTCTTAAAAAAGTAATCCATTACTTTACTTAGTTACTGTCAGGGTTTGTGCAGGTGCTGAAGACGAGGACACGAAAGCTTCAATATAAATGTTTTAATAAACAAAATGAAAACTTTCCAAACTTAAACAGGAACAATAACTCCAGGAAATCAGAAACACAACCACACATGGACGACGATCGACAAACACAGGGAGAAAACACAGGGCTTAAATACACATGAAATGATTGGATAATTAACAGAACACAGGTGATGAAACTGAACACAAACGAGGAGCGGGAAAACTTAACAGGACTAAACCAAAAACCACAAAGACAGGGGAAACCAAGATACAAAACAGAACTCAAACACATCAAAGCGTGACAGTACCTCCCCCCTCCCCGAAGGCGCGTCCTCGCGCCGTATAACATCCAAAGGGGTGGGAGGGTGGGCGCCCTGGAGGCTGACGAGGGCATGGTGCAGGTCCAGGAAGCCTCCAGGGCGGAGCAGGCTGTGGGCGTGGCCACGGCGGTGCAGGCTGTGGGCGTGGCCACGACGGTGCAGGCTGTGGGCGTGGCCACAACGGTGCAGGCTGTGGGCGTGGCCATGACGGTGCTGTGAGACTCTCGGGCGTCCAGGGCGGAGCTGTGAGACCCTCGGGCGTCCAGGGCGGAGCTGTGGGACCCTCGGGCGTCCAGGGCGGAGCTGTGGGACCCTCGGGCGTCCAGGGCGGAGCTGTGGGACCCTCGGGCGTCCAGGGCGGTGAGGACCCTTTAGGTGGCCAGGGCGGTGCAGACCCTTCAGGTGGCCGTGGTGGTGAAGACCCTTCGGGTGGCCATGGCGGTGCAGACCCTTCAGGTGGCCATGGCGGTGCAGACCCTTCAGGTGGCCATGGCGGTGCAGACCCTTCAGGTGGCCATGGCGGTGCAGACCCTTCAGGTGGCCATGGCGGTGCAGACCCTTCAGGTGGCCATGGCGGTGCAGACCCTTCAGGTGGCCATGGCGGTGCAGACCCTTCAGGTGGCCATGTCGGTGAGGACCCTTCGGGTGGCCACGGCGGTGAAGATCCATCAGGTGGCCACGGCGGTGTAATTTTTCCAGGCCTCCGTGGATCTTTGGCCGGCCACGGCGAAGGCGTATAGCGCCCCCCCAAAATTTTCTTGGGGAGGACAGGCTCAGGATCTGGAACTGACTTGACATCAACGGGCGCTGGGTCAACGGGGTCTGGGTCAACGGGCTCTGGGTCTGGGTCAACGGGCTCTGGGTCTGGGTCAACGGGCTCTGGGTCTGGGTCAACGGGCTCTGGCTCTGGCTCTGGCGCTGGGTCAACGGGCTCTGGCTCTGGCGCTGGGTCAACGGGCTCTGGCTCTGGCGCTGGGTCAACGGGCTCTGGCTCTGGCGCTGGGTCAACGGGCTCTGGCGCTGGGTCAACGGGCTCTGGCGCTGGGTCAACGGGCTCTGGCGCTGGGTCAACGGGCTCTGGCGCTGGGTCAACGGGCTCTGGCGCTGGGTCAACGGGCTCTGGCGCTGGGTCAACGGGCTCTGGCGCTGGGTCAACGGGCTCTGGCTCTGGCTCAACGGGTTCTGGCTCTGGCTCTGGGTCAACGGGCTCTGGCTCTGGCGCTGGGTCAATGGGCTCCGTGCTGGATTGGACCAGCATATCAGGAAACTCGGGGCTGGACGGGACCAGCATATCAGGAAACTCGGGGCTGGACGGGACCAGCATATCAGGAAACTCGGAACTGGACGGGGCCAGCACATCAGGAAACTCGGGGCTGGACGGGACCAGCATATCAGGAAACTCGGGCTGGACGGGACCAGCATATCAGGAAACTCGGGGCTGGGATCAGGCTCTGGCGGGCAGGTGACAGGCTCAGGCTCTGGCGGGCAGGCGACGGGCTCAGGCTCTGGCTGGATGTGGCTGACTTGAACCCCAGCCTCGGCCGCCTTCTTTTGGGCCAGTCGCACCGATATCAGTGGGGGATCAGTCATACCGGATATCAGCCGGGGAAGTCCAGGGACCGATCTGGCGGCAGGGCTGATGCGGTGTGCAGGCTCTGGTGGGCAGACGATGGGCTCTGGTGGGAGCGTGCAGGTGATGGGCTCAGGCGTTGGCGTGCAGGTGATGGGCTCTTGCTCTGGCTGGCCGTGGAGATCGGGCTGGATGTCTCCCACGGTGAGTGAGGAACCACACACCCACAGCGCACGGGCAATAAACTTAACTAAAGGGAGGTGGAGATCTCCCAATAACAGTATCTGGGCGAGGGTATCGTCCATCCCACTCCAGAATTCGTGCGTAAGGGACTCCTCGTCCCAATTAAAGTCCCGGAGAAGATGGAGATATATCTCCGCATATTCCTCCAGAGACCGGCCATCTTGTGGGACACAAAGTTCGTAGTTCATCCCTTTTTTTTTTTGTTAAGGTCGATCGTTCTGTCAGGGTTTGTGCAGGTGCTGAAGACGAGGACACGAAAGCTTCAATATAAATGTTTTAATAAACAAAATGAAAACTTTCCAAACTTAAACAGGAACAATAACTCCAGGAAATCAGAAACACAACCACACATGGACGACGATCGACAAACACAGGGAGAAAACACAGGGCTTAAATACACATGAAATGATTGGATAATTAACAGAACACAGGTGATGAAACTGAACACAAACGAGGAGCGGGAAAACTTAACAGGACTAAACCAAAAACCACAAAGACAGGGGAAACCAAGATACAAAACAGAACTCAAACACATCAAAGCGTGACAGTTACCCCCTTTGGAAAGTAACTTTTTACATTACTCGTTACTTTTACGTTACTTTTATGTTGCTTGGCTTTGGGCAGAACATAATATCTGTTCCTCAATGTGAAGGCCTAAATACAATTCTACTATGAACTCGACTTATTGAAAAACTAGAAAAAAAATAGAAAAAAGAGAGATTTTGAGATAGAAAAATATATATTTTTATTTAAATAACATTTGAAAAACCTGTATAAACTTAACACCAAAGAACAATATTAACTATTGAGCGGTGGTGACGCAATCATGAAAAATGTCACAAAGAACTGGCAAAAGTAATGATTATGAATATGTCAAATATAGCAAGAAGACATTTCAATTGTTTATTAATAAACAAGTGTTTTCTTTGTCAATGTCGGCTGCAAAGATAAAGTTGACGATGCTGACTCGCGATCTTCACAGTAGTGAACGCGTCAGAGAGAAATGCACATTTCATACGGATTACATAAGCAGAGAGTAGTCTGTTTTCTTTTGTTTTGAATAGTTTTGTTTTAAAGTACACATTTCAAGCTTTCTATATGTTTCTCAGATCTTTGAGGCAAGTAATTTAGACGCTGAGTTTCGGTTCATTTATGAGACGAGCTCAGTTCACGCGCCAGGTCCTGAGAAGTCCTGATTATATTGCCTGCCTGCTATATTTACTTCTTATTTATTAAATCCAGACAATTGGTTGATGAAACATTGATTAAAATTAAGATACAATTAATACAAAACGAAATTCACTTTAAAGAACGGCATTCTACAAAAACAAACTTCATGTCTGCCCACTCCATTTGTCTCCCGATTGCCCATCTTATGATCTTACTCATACTTTTCACTTTTCATATAATCAACATAGATGAAACAAAAAAAAGTATTTTATTTAAACATAAATATGAAACTAAATCTTTTTCTTTAATGACTAGGCTACAACACGTAGGCCTATACAGTAGGCTACAGAGAAATGTAATATCGGAGCGGGATTTGAGCGAACACTGTCTTACGGTAAGCATGTGGGGGGGAGAGGTACGATTTTCGATGCCAATCCTTAATATTTGGTGTTTTAAATGCCTGTTTGAGGTCTCGTGTGAAAGTTTTAAAGCAGTCATTTAGTGCCGCTTGCTTTTAGAGCGGTCACGTCCGAAGAACATTACGTCCATAACGTTGTTTTTTCCCTCATAAATGCAAACACGAAAAATACAATAAAAGGAATATTTTGTGTTCTGTGGAGAGCCAACACTTCTTCATCTGGTGGGTAGCCTAGTATTACTTTTGGTTTGCGGAGTGTAATTTACAGAACTGATTGCTCTGCTACCAGCCTCTGTCACGTACCGTGTTTACCCGAAAAAGTAGTTACGTTACAGTACACGTTACACACAACACTGCTAATTGGTAGTCAAAAAGTATCCAAACATCAAATAAGAAGCTGCATGTGTAATGTCGTGAGAAACTGGATTAAATGCCAAAACATATATAAAAAACAGAATAATATAATAATAATGTATAATATAATAATAAAATAATAATAATTAATCTTAATGTTGATTACAACATTTTCTAACACATTCTTAAAACCAAAACTTGTTATTTGTATTATTTAATGGACCAAAGCAAACATGAACTAACAGTGAACAGTTGTATTTTGTATTAATTAATGTTAACAAAAAATAATAAATACTGTAACAAGTGTATTTCTCATTGTTAGATAATGCATAAACTAGATAAACTTACTGGAACCTTATTGTAAAGTTGTATCATCGTTTTATTGTACCCAAAACCTAAACTTAACAGCGACCTTACTAACTATTAATAAGAATAATTTAGTTTCTTGAGGCAAAAGTTGTACAGTAGTTAGTTAATAGTGAGAATTGGACCCTTATGTGACCTATTTGTTTTATTAGAGTATGCGACATCTCGTTGCTCATTTCTGTTTTTTAATATTACACTTAGCTGTAAAATTGAATTTAGTACTCAAGTGAATCAAGTGCTTAAGTAATTATCTTTTGCTATGATACACACAATGAGGAACAAATGTGACTGTTTAAATTTAAAAAACGAAAACATGATGTAATGAATGAGCAGCACTGAAGTGTGTTGACAACCTTTATCCTCTAGATGGCCGTACTGACTCAATACTACAAATTCCTGAATCCACTGAGTCAGGATAACTGGTGAAACTCAGTCTCGGGTTAGCCTGAAACTACTGATCATCAAAATCCCCATATATTAAATAATCATGCATGCAGACATATATATGTATACTTTACCTATATGAGGTAAAGTTGTCGTAGGAGCCCACAGTGTAATGTCTGAACAGCCTCTTAGTTCGATCCTCTCTCGTCTCTGAAAGACAAACATGACACATATCAATATGCATCATCATAACCAACCATATTCATAATTTTCAATGCCGTTTATCATATTTGCATTGCAATTCAGAGCCGACCAAATGGCTCTAATCAGTCTTGTGTGAAAATCAGGGTGTTTGTTTGTGTGAGAAAATGTAGACAAGCTTAATTAAATGCATAGGCAAGGTCATGTGTGTGTATGTGAGCGGTCTCGTTAATCCAGTCAGAGGGTCTGGCTAATAGGGATGGTGTCTCAAGCCAGACTAGATTTATGTGATTGGACTTTAGGCTGGAAATCAATGCACGGAAGGCCAATCTGCTGACACACATATACATGTATTCACATTCACACACAAACACACCCAGAGAATCTTACAAACATTTTCTGGCAAGAACAGATAGTCAAACACGTGCATTTCATTCCTAGAGTCATTGTGTTACAGCGGTTATGGAATTAAACTTTGCTCTCTGTGTTATTGAATTCAACATGTCTTCCTCTCTCTCTCCCCCTTTCTTAATAAACTCAGTGACCCACTTGCTCTGGTCTGATTACTAATGCATATTTCCTCTGTCTTTTCTTCTGTCCCCTGTCTCCACTCCTTCCTGTGTCACACTGTAGTATTCCCTCTGTACATGTCTATTCTTCTTCATTTGACAGTCTGCGATGTGCCTTGCAGATTGTGCCAACATGAGTGAGTTTAAAGGAGTCATATTATGGTAAATAAAAATGTCCTTGTTCAGTGTACTTTGAAAACATACAGTAACTCAAGTTTTCTCCCAACACAAAAAAGGAATGACGGATTAAAAGTATTAACATTTGATCGCCCACGTAAATTATGACATTAGTGCAAAAAAAACAAACAAATAAAAACTGTCTTACAAATTACACAGTAAAAAGACCTTAGGGAAAAAATATGACAAATACTGTAACTTATGAATAAAATTGTACTCATAAATACTTCATTCTTTAAGTTTTTCATTCAGTGTTGAGTTCTTATATAATTCTATAACTAAATCAAAAAATCTGCCTGCTATGCTTATACTTGTCACTTCACTGAGACTGCACTAGTGTGATTAATAACTACATTATAGTGACAACTGATCACACTTACAAGAGAAATTATTAGAGCAACAGAAAAGAGAAATTTAGAGAGAGAGAGAGAGAGAGAGAGAGAGAGAGAGAGAGAGAGGGGGGAAAAGCAAGAGTTACTTCTACTGACTCTGTGTCCTACTCTGTCACCACAAAATTGAGAAGTTAAAGCATGCATTAGCATTTTAATAACTTGAAGGCAAGAAAGGACGCACAGATCAAATTCACAGGAGAGAGAAAGAGAGAGCGCACAAGAGAACGAGAGAGAAAGAGGGTTATTTATAAGCGGTCACTATTACTAATGCATATAGGAATTTGAACACCAAACAAAAGCATTCAAATTTGTCTCGTGGCATGTGCTGCACAGTTTGTATCTTTTTCTCGGGCTCGTTTGACTTGGACCTGTACGAAACCACCGAGAACACCCTAGAAACCACCAGATATTGTCATGATTCTGCCATCATGTCCTTGTATTCTTTTAGTATTGTGGCAGGATCATGACAGACCCATGTTTTATGTACAAGTGCATGGTCTGTTGTTTGGGCCATGTGCTTGTGTTGTCTCGTCTTGTGACCCCGCCCCCTTGTTATCCTTGTTTAGTCATTATTACCCTGTTAGCGTCACCTGTTCCCCTCGTTAGTGTCTTGGTATTTAATCCCCTTGTGTTTTCTGTCCCGTGTCGGTACATTGTCTATCATTGCACGTTTAACTCTGTGAGTATTTTGTCTGTTACCTCTTTAATGAGAATTGCGAGTTTGTTTTCTGTCAAGTCTGAAGTCTTAGTTAGTCATTGTGTCTTAGTCTTGTTATACTCTCATCCAGTCCTGTTTTGCCCCCTCGTGGGTTTTGTTTTCTGTTTTGTGTCATAATAAACCTTAAGTGTCTGCAAATAGTCTGCGTTTGGGTTCGCTCCTTCAACCTCATGACAGAATGTACCGACCAAAGAAGAACCCAGCAGACCGTTTGATCTTCTCTGCCAAGCATCGTCCAAACCCCCTTGAAGAAGTCTGGTTGTCTTCCCCCCTCAACAAGAGGAGTGTTACCCTTCCATACTCACCTGAGGGTGAGTGGATCTTGTCAAACTACTCCAGACTGTATGACCATTTCTCCCGGGAGGAGTCAGAGGTGGCATCCTCAAGGTCTTCGCCTTCTGCCTGCCTACCTATCATTCCCGAGGGTCGAACGATAGGCGTTGCAACGCTTGGGGACCAGGCTGGTTCCTCCATGACTTCTGGCACTCCATCTACCCCCGTCGGTCTTCGAGGGAAACGAGGGAGGCGGACCTCGTGGGACTCTCCTTCTGAGTCCTCAGCGTCAGAGTCAACCCTGCCTGAGAAGACCCCTCCTTCGCCCGACACAGTTCCCGCCGTGCTTCCCCAACCCGTCTCAACTCCGGCTACGGTCTCCGCTTCTCGACCTAGGAGAAAGAGGAGGAGGAGGGGAGCCTCCCGTCCGTCAAGTGCAGTCGTCACAGAGCCCGCTGCGCCCGCTGCTGTCGCCGAGCCCGCTGCAGTCAGCGCAGTCGCCGAGCCCGCTGCAGTCAGCGCAGTCGCCGAGCCCGCTGCAGTCAGCGCAGTCGCCGAGCCCGCTGCAGTCAGCGCAGTCGCCGAGCCCGCTGCAGTCAGCGCAGTCGCCGAGCCCGCTGCAGTCAGCGCAGTCGCCGAGCCCGCTGCAGTCAGCGCAGTCGTCGAGCCCGCTGCAGTCAGCGCAGTCGCCGAGCCCGCTGCAGTCAGCGCAGTCGCCGAGCCCGCTGCAGTCAGCGCAGTGGCTGCGCCCGCTGCAGTCGTCACAGAGCCCGCCGTGCCCGCTGCAGTCGCCGAGAGCGCGGCACCCGCGCCGGTCGCCGAGAGCGCGGCACCCGCGCCGGTCGCCGAGAGCGCGGCACCCACGCCGGTCACCGTGAGCGCAGCACCCACGCCGGCCGCCGAGAGCGCTACGGTCAACGCCTTTCCAGAGTCGGAGGTGATGAGTCTCACCTCTTCTTGGGGAAGCCTTGACTCTAGTAACCCTGTTCCAGTTCCTGCTTCCTCTTCCTCTGTCAGTTCCCGTGTCTCCGTTTCGTCTCCCGCTGCTGCTGTCTCCACTGCCCCCGGACTCCCGTGTGTTTTCCCCGTCATGGCTCAGCCCAGGACTGTTTCTCCCTCTACCCACACCACTCCACCCAAGTCCGTTCGGACTCCTCGCCCTAAGCCCTCAGCCCGTATTCCGAAGACCCCCAGTCCTCCCATCTACCCTGGACTGTTCCCCATGAACTCTCATGTTCCTCCACCCATGCACCCTGGACAATCCCCCATGAACTTTGTGTTTCCTCCACCTCCCTTGCCTTGTATGTTGTTTTTGATGTTTCATCCTAATCCTGTTATTGTTTATTCTTGTATGCCATTATTAGTGTTTTCCATGTTTTGTTGGTTTTTGTCTATGTCTCGTTCCGTCTTGTCTTGTGCTTAGTGTCTCTTTGAGCGTCTGGAAGCCGCTCCTTAAGCGGGGGGTTCTGTCATGATTCTGCCATCATGTCCTTGTATTCTTTTAGTATTGTGGCAGGATCATGACAGACCCATGTTTTATGTACAAGTGCATGGTCTGTTGTTTGGGCCATGTGCTTGTGTTGTCTCGTCTTGTGACCCCGCCCCCTTGTTATCCTTGTTTAGTCATTATTACCCTGTTAGCGTCACCTGTTCCCCTCGTTAGTGTCTTGGTATTTAATCCCCTTGTGTTTTCTGTCCCGTGTCGGTACATTGTCTATCATTGCACGTTTAACTCTGTGAGTATTTTGTCTGTTACCTCTTTAATGAGAATTGCGAGTTTGTTTTCTGTCAAGTCTGAAGTCTTAGTTAGTCATTGTGTCTTAGTCTTGTTATACTCTCATCCAGTCCTGTTTTGCCCCCTCGTGGGTTTTGTTTTCTGTTTTGTGTCATAATAAACCTTAAGTGTCTGCAAATAGTCTGCGTTTGGGTTCGCTCCTTCAACCTCATGACAGAATGTACCGACCAAAGAAGAACCCAGCAGACCGTTTGATCTTCTCTGCCAAGCATCGTCCAAACCCCCTTGAAGAAGTCTGGTTGTCTTCCCCCCTCAACAAGAGGAGTGTTACCCTTCCATACTCACCTGAGGGTGAGTGGATCTTGTCAAACTACTCCAGACTGTATGACCATTTCTCCCGGGAGGAGTCAGAGGTGGCATCCTCAAGGTCTTCGCCTTCTGCCTGCCTACCTATCATTCCCGAGGGTCGAACGATAGGCGTTGCAACGCTTGGGGACCAGGCTGGTTCCTCCATGACTTCTGGCACTCCATCTACCCCCGTCGGTCTTCGAGGGAAACGAGGGAGGCGGACCTCGTGGGACTCTCCTTCTGAGTCCTCAGCGTCAGAGTCAACCCTGCCTGAGAAGACCCCTCCTTCGCCCGACACAGTTCCCGCCGTGCTTCCCCAACCCGTCTCAACTCCGGCTACGGTCTCCGCTTCTCGACCTAGGAGAAAGAGGAGGAGGAGGGGAGCCTCCCGTCCGTCAAGTGCAGTCGTCACAGAGCCCGCTGCGCCCGCTGCTGTCGCCGAGCCCGCTGCAGTCAGCGCAGTCGCCGAGCCCGCTGCAGTCAGCGCAGTCGCCGAGCCCGCTGCAGTCAGCGCAGTCGCCGAGCCCGCTGCAGTCAGCGCAGTCGCCGAGCCCGCTGCAGTCAGCGCAGTCGCCGAGCCCGCTGCAGTCAGCGCAGTCGCCGAGCCCGCTGCAGTCAGCGCAGTCGTCGAGCCCGCTGCAGTCAGCGCAGTCGCCGAGCCCGCTGCAGTCAGCGCAGTCGCCGAGCCCGCTGCAGTCAGCGCAGTGGCTGCGCCCGCTGCAGTCGTCACAGAGCCCGCCGTGCCCGCTGCAGTCGCCGAGAGCGCGGCACCCGCGCCGGTCGCCGAGAGCGCGGCACCCGCGCCGGTCGCCGAGAGCGCGGCACCCACGCCGGTCACGTGAGCGCAGCACCCACGCCGGCCGCCGAGAGCGCTACGGTCAACGCCTTTCCAGAGTCGGAGGTGATGAGTCTCACCTCTTCTTGGGGAAGCCTTGACTCTAGTAACCCTGTTCCAGTTCCTGCTTCCTCTTCCTCTGTCAGTTCCCGTGTCTCCGTTTCGTCTCCCGCTGCTGCTGTCTCCACTGCCCCCGGACTCCCGTGTGTTTTCCCCGTCATGGCTCAGCCCAGGACTGTTTCTCCCTCTACCCACACCACTCCACCCAAGTCCGTTCGGACTCCTCGCCCTAAGCCCTCAGCCCGTATTCCGAAGACCCCCAGTCCTCCCATCTACCCTGGACTGTTCCCCATGAACTCTCATGTTCCTCCACCCATGCACCCTGGACAATCCCCCATGAACTTTGTGTTTCCTCCACCTCCCTTGCCTTGTATGTTGTTTTTGATGTTTCATCCTAATCCTGTTATTGTTTATTCTTGTATGCCATTATTAGTGTTTTCCATGTTTTGTTGGTTTTTGTCTATGTCTCGTTCCGTCTTGTCTTGTGCTTAGTGTCTCTTTGAGCGTCTGGAAGCCGCTCCTTAAGCGGGGGGTTCTGTCATGATTCTGCCATCATGTCCTTGTATTCTTTTAGTATTGTGGCAGGATCATGACAGACCCATGTTTTATGTACAAGTGCATGGTCTGTTGTTTGGGCCATGTGCTTGTGTTGTCTCGTCTTGTGACCCCGCCCCCTTGTTATCCTTGTTTAGTCATTATTACCCTGTTAGCGTCACCTGTTCCCCTCGTTAGTGTCTTGGTATTTAATCCCCTTGTGTTTTCTGTCCCGTGTCGGTACATTGTCTATCATTGCACGTTTAACTCTGTGAGTATTTTGTCTGTTACCTCTTTAATGAGAATTGCGAGTTTGTTTTCTGTCAAGTCTGAAGTCTTAGTTAGTCATTGTGTCTTAGTCTTGTTATACTCTCATCCAGTCCTGTTTTGCCCCCTCGTGGGTTTTGTTTTCTGTTTTGTGTCATAATAAACCTTAAGTGTCTGCAAATAGTCTGCGTTTGGGTTCGCTCCTTCAACCTCATGACAGATATAGCATTGTTACCACTCACCTTTTCTTCAGAAAATCATTTGATTATCATTTTAATTATAACGTATAATGAAAAATTATATACCTTAAAAGTTACCTTTTTTATGAATATTTATTACATACATAATACTTTACTATATTAATAAATATACAGCTATATAATATAAAAAATATATTAATTACAAATAACTTAACTTAATGAAATGAAAAATGATGGAATCATTTTTTTTATGGAATTTATAGCATAAATAAATAATAAATACAAATTGTAATAAATGATAAAAAAAAAAAAAAAAAAACTTGTATAAACTTTATAGATGTGCAGTGATGGGCAACGTCGCTGTCTTGCAGAGTTTAGTCAACCATAATCAAACACACCTGAACCATCTAATCAATGTCTTGTTTCAATGTTTTTCTAGTCAATGTTTTTTAAATCTGGGTTGGAGCTAAACTCTGAAGGACAGCAGCAATCCAGGATCGACGTTGCCTATAGATAAATAAAATGGCTGTTAATAATAAGTTACTTGATAAATACACAAAAAAACACTTTGATCTGATTTACCCATAATGCAACTCTGTATTCAAGGTCTATGGTAAAATAAAATCAACATATGGATGTGCATGTGTGTGTGAGTGGATTTGTATATGCAGTTGATTACAAGGGTCCTCGCCATCTGTGTCCAGAGTAAGAATAATGCAATCATTTATCATTCTCACAGGAAAGAGAGAGAGAGAGAGGAGAGAGAGAGAGAGAGAGAGAGAGAGAGAGAGAGAGAGAGAGAGAGAGAAGAGAGAGAGAGCAATATGTAATAATCATCTCTCAAATGACAGATACTGTCAAAAACATAAACTTACACTGTATATGAATTAATATATTATCTGTTGGAGAATGGGGTATGTTGATACAGTCATTCACGTCATGTGATACAGGCAGGATCCGGGAATAGGATTCAAAGTTCGTGGAGCGCAGCTGAGTCACATCCATTCCAGATGGCTAAACGAATAACTAGACCATTTATTCCAATATAGTGGCCAAATAAACACAAGCCCGCACACACATACACAAGCACTGCCTCACTGAACTCGTAGTAAGATAAAAAGGCTGCCAGAAAAATTAAGTAACCTGAAAAACACATGAGGTACACCGCAGAAAATGATACACATCCATACAGGAGAATCAAGCTTTCTTGGGAGAAATAATCAGTCAGCAGACAATGACTTCAATGGTAAATCAAGTATTTTAGAAGCAAAAAGTGTCTCTTGATCAGTGGAGTGACGGTATACAAAGGCCTTCAGAGTCTCAAAGCTTCATCATGGCAATCTGATGACATGATCAAACGATTGAAGCTTGTCAAAACCCCTCAACCAATCACAGGCACCCTCTGGATCTACAGTTTAATGAGCTACATGCTTTAGTAAAATGTGCTCCTGCTTTAAACGAACAGCACCATGCATGGCAGGGCCTCAGCGCCAGCAAGGGATTATGGGAAGCGACGTACGCCACAGATGGGATGTGGATGGCCAGAACTCAAACAGATGCTGGAATGAAAACACACAAAAAGCCAACAAAAGTCTAAAATGCAGATTTGTTTCTAATCAAAACAAATGGCAGAATAGATCTCCAACATGTAAGGCGCTGAGAGAATTTCTCTGTTTTCCATCAGCTGTGATGTGAAAGAGGCACCATGCCATCTTAAAGAGTAATCATAAACTTTTTTCCTCCCCTTCAAAACAACCTTATTGCTTTGTAATTGTCTTTATAGCTAAATAAAAATGTAAGTAAATAAATATAAAATAATACATAAATATATTACAAAATATGTAAAATGATAAATTATAATATAAAATATATAACTATAATTCGACAAATCAAAATTTTCAGCTAAAAAAACAACAACTAAAAAATAAAATATTTAATGATGAATTGTCCCATTGACTTCCATAGTATTTTCCCCCATGGAAGTCAATGGGGCCCATCAACTGTTTGCTTACAGACTTTCTTCAAAATTACTTATTTTGTGTTCAGCAGAAGAAAGGAATTAATACAGGTTTGGAACAACTTGATCGAGAGTAAATGATGACAGAATTTTCACTTTTGGGTGAACTATCCCTTTAAGTGTATACTGTTAAAGGGATAGTTCACCCAAAAATGAAAATTAAGTTATTAATTACTCACCCTCATGCTGTACCAATGGACCAAGCAAACATGTTATCAGCCGACACATGCAGAATAAATAAAAGTTGTGCTGTTGTCATATTTGGGGTGTAGTCGTACCTCTGACGTTCTTCTGGTGCCAGACTGAGGCCAGACACCACATCCGAGTTCAACACATCGATACATTCAACCCTCAACTCTCTTTCCCTTTCACTGCGATCTTTCTCTGCCACTCTGAACAGACATGTGTGATTTATTCTGCGTGCGTCTGTCCTGTTCCCATCTCCACAGCTTACTGATACACAATGAATTTGCTTTCAGAGCTTCCTTTTTTTGCCAATGAGGTCCTCAACCCAAATACACATCAGAGAGACTCACAAGGTTTAGAAAGCCATTCAAAACAGCATAACAGAACAATTCATGTAGACCAAGCAATTCATTTCAAATATTAAATTAGGAGAATTGGATTTTTCAGTGGTGCTGGATAAAACTAAACATATCTCTACTAACACACGCTTTCTCTGTCACTCATACGGTGCAGCAAATAGGTCAGATCAATGGGGCGGCAGGTCTCTTTCCACGCTTGATCAGAAATAGAATATCTGTTGATGTGATTTCGGCATTACCTCACGCTTACTCTCTCTACCTCAATCCTCAACTCTCTTTTAAAATCTCTCACGCTTTTTTTCCCTTTCCTAGACATCTCTCTGTCTCTCCATGGCCTCTGGCTGCCCTGCACGGAGCCGACCCACTTCTCTGCGACGAGATGAGAGAAAGGGTTCGCTGCGTTTGACTGTCTCTCTCATTTTTCATAAGTCATAAGATGAGGATTATGAATGGTGATACTTGAGAGAGATGAATCTGGGAGACTCAGAGGGAAGTAATCTTTTCTTTTGCTAAAACATACAACAGAATACATGAGCAGTAAGTAGCATTCCAGCAAAAGCTTTTATATGTAAAGAAACGTAAAGTACATTCATAGGGACAGTTCTAAGATTAAGTGCCTTTCTTGGTGAAAAAAATGTTTTTTTTTTTTATCTACACTTATGTGGTTTAAAACAGTCTGCCCCTGAAATGACTATTCTGCTGATGTATACAAGGTCATTTGAGGAGAGAAAATTATGATTCATTCAATCAACCAATTAGTCAATATATATAGCACAAATAAATATACTGTATGCTGTACAATATACTAATATAACAATAAAATAAGTAATATTAATTGCATGAAAAAATAAAAATTTAGAGTGGTGCGGGAATGACATCACTTTGTAGGTCAACTGGCAGTTAGCATCACACTGGTTTATAATAGGATTTTCCTCTTGGATTATCGCTAAAAACAAGCTCTATGATCAACAAAAGTTTATGATACTTGCATGTTTTGTCCATCAAGACAATTATCACAGATGAACACAACTTTTCAAATTTTGAAGTCTAAATGCAGTCGGCAGTAAAAAGCTAAAGGTAGGCTATAAACAAACTACACCACGGTCCCACGAATTCAACGTCACCATCACTAAGCTTCCGACAACTCTTTCGGTTTTTATCAAAAACATTTTCCAAGAATATTTGAGTTAGAATAGTTTATAAGAGCACAATTCTTCATAATGAGGATGTAAAAGCGGATCGAGCTCATCTGTTCGGTGTGATGACGTTTAATCTCCTCGACAGCCTCTATAGTGCCATTTAGCCACTTGTTAGCAACCGCCTTTTCCAAGACAAGTAAAAGCTTAAAAAAAAAATCACGAGTCGGGTAATAAAGATGTTTTTTATGTAGTAGAATAAAACATGAAAGTGTCTAGACCACCACAGAGCGTTTTTTTCAGCCATTTAACCAAAACCCCATTAAAAAAAACCATTGACTTCAGAATGATGGAACGGGAAGTGCTAAAATGCTAACTCATTTACGCGTTTTGGCCTACAAAATGATGTCATATCTGCACCACATTATTTCATAGGCTAACACATTCCACCACCTCAAAAGCCAAGTGACCCTAAAACTATTTTCTATGTATTATTATCATTATTATTAACAACAACAACAATACTATTACTACTAATTTTTTTTTATTTATATAGCAGCTGTCCAAAACTCAAGGATACTTTAAAAAACAATCAGATGAATACATCAGAAGCATTAATAATAATCAATAATAACAATAAACAACAACATTTTGTGTCTATATAGCACCTTTCCAAAACTCAAGGATAACTTAACACTACTACAATCACTAGTAATCGTAATACTTTTTAAAGTTTAACACATTTCCAAAACTTCACAATCAGATTAATACAAAATAAAAAAACGTATTTTTATTATTATTACTATGATACTACTACTGGTCCGTGTACGTTGCGTTCATTCGTTTTTCGATTTAATATTGAAAGTAGAAAAATGAGAAAACGGCTCATTTATTCATTTTTCGTTTTCCCAAAAAAATTAAAAAATGAGAATTCGACTTGATTTTTATATTTTTATGTTCAGGAATAGAAAATGGAAAAATGGCTTGAATATCCGATTTCCACGTGTGGGCGCGCATGAAACGCCCCTTTCCGCTGATTGGTCAAATAAAGATCAACGCTTTCAGTTCTCCCACAGTCCTCCGCTGCTGGACGGATTCTTAATGTGTTTATTACAAATAAACTCTCTCTCGTCCAACAACCGGACTAATGCTTGACACAAATCGCGCTGGGCAGGGCCTAGAAAGGGTTTTCTTCTCGATAGGCATGGATTCGACAATCTACACTAGAGAAATATTAGCTGATTATTTCAGAAATATTATGTAGATTATCTCGCATCTGCACCCACATGACCCATCATTAGCCTACTTCACAGCTGGGTGACCCACTGACAGCGCACAGACCAGTATCCATTTAAGTGTAAATATGCAGGAGTCATAACTATTATTTTAGACTGCACATTGAGTTTTGGACAAGGGATGAAGCTGAAATATGATAGATATGAAAAGATATAAATTGCATTATTTAGTGTCCATGTCACAGCACATCTATTTTGGTTGTTATTCTATTCGTTTTTTTGTTGTTGTTTGTTTGTTTGTTTTTCATAGCTTACAGCTTTCATAGCTTATAATCATGTTTACCTATATTCAAAAAATTTTTAAATATAGGCTATTTGTCATCTTTTATAAAAAAAAAAAAATTGGAAATTTAATCGACTAAATTCAATTCGAATAATAAGCCAATAAGCTGTTACCAATCAATTTAAATTAGTATCTTTTTTTACAGTCTATGGTATCAACCAAAGAGGCTGCATCTGAATTCTGAACTGGCATGTCCTATTAGCCTACTATTAACTGTTTAA
The DNA here is from genome assembly GCA_036326025.1 of Chrosomus eos. Taxonomy (NCBI): domain Eukaryota; kingdom Metazoa; phylum Chordata; class Actinopteri; order Cypriniformes; family Leuciscidae; genus Chrosomus; species Chrosomus eos. The sequence continues at coordinate 30,544,808 of CM070824.1, read as the reverse complement.
AGCTGCTCAGAGGATTTACACAGTAATTACAATTACATAGTATTATGATATTAATATTTTAAATATAATATTTTGAATATCCTTTTAAATATGAAATTAATGACAAAATGAAACAATACTTATGAGAGTTAGACCCCCAGTAGGTGGCAGCACGTAACTGTCTTAATAGTCAGTCAGTGAGTTATTCATTCAACCGATTCGTTCAAAACGCTGATTCATTCATGAACCAATTGGCTGTATATGGGACATTGAATCATTCATTCTTTCAGTTATTCCCCTCCCCAGTTTAACAGTTTCCACAGAATAACAGTCCTCCGCTGCTGGACGGATTCTTTGACACAAATTTCGTTGGGCAGGGACTAGAAAGGGTTTTCTTCTCTACGTGCCAAAAAAATACTCGGCTGACTCACTCGTACTCGATTCTTTGAACAAATCGGTTGAGTGAATGATTCAATCATAGACATCTCTATGGATTCAATTTAAAAAGGCTATTCAAAATATTATATTTCAAACTTTAATATCATAATACTATGTAATTGTAATTACTGTGCAAATCCTCTGAGCAGCTTTAAACAGTTAATAGTAATAGGTGCCACTTCAGAATTCAGATGCAGCTTCTTTGGTTGATACTAATTTAATTTGATTGGTAACAGCTTATTGTCTTATTATTCTAAATGAATTTGTCGATTAAATTTCCATTTTTTTTAATAAAAGATGACAAATAGCCTATATTTAAAAAATATTAGAATAATTGCCCTTGCAAAGGTAAAAATTATTATATAAGCTATGAAAGCTATGAAAAACAAACAACAACAACAAAAAACTAATAGAATAACAACCAAAATAGATGCGCTGTGACATTTTCATATCTATCATATTTCAGCTTCATCCCTTGTCCAAAACTCAATGTGCAGTCTAAAATAATAGTTATGACTGCTGCATATTTACACTTAAATGGATACTGGTCTGTGCGCTGTCAGTGGGTAACCCAGCTGTGAAGTAGGCTAATGATGGGTCATGTGGGTGCAGATATGCGAGATAATCTACATAATATTTCTGAAATAATCAGCTAATATTTCTCTAGTGTAGATTGTCGAATCCATGCCTATATAGAAGAAAACCCTTTCTAGGCCCTGCCCAGCGCGATTTGTGTCAAGCATTAGTCCGGTTGTTGGACGAGAGAGAGTTTATTTGTAATAAACACATTAAGAATCCGTCCAGCAGCGGAGGACTGTGGGAGAACTGAAAGCGTTGATCTTTATTTGACCAATCAGCGGAAAGGGGCGTTTCATGCGCGCCCACACGTGGAAATCGGATATTCAAGCCATTTTTCCATTTTCTATTCCTGAACATAAAAATATAAAAATTAAGCCGAATTCTCATTTTTTAATTTTTTTGGAAAAACGAAAAATGAATAAATGAGCCGTTTTCTCATTTTTCTACTTTCAATATTAAATCGAAAAACGAATGAACGCAACGTACACGGACCACTACTACTAAATTCAACTTTATTATTATTATAAACTAAACTTATTCATATTATCGGCATTACTACTACTTCTACTACAACAACTACTACTAATAATAATAATATTACCGGTAAACTATGGAAATTAAATCCACTGTAATGTTTAGAAGTGTAACCCTGCCAAAATCCAGGACTGCTATCTCATCAAAATGTATTGTCATGGTAACTCTGAAGGCATGGCAACAAAATAATACACAATCACCAACAGCGGCACCGTGAGCCCTGGGAATGGATTCTAACCTCCCGAAAATGCATTAGAGCAGATTACAGGGCTTCATTTGATTCCACGCTCTCACCTTCGCCTGCTCAACAGTCACACAGAGCCAAACCTGCCTGCCCTTCAACACATCTGATCATGTGATATAACTCATATAGTGCACTTCAGATTGTGATTTTATAGCACAGGCATACAGACACAAACTCATTAGTGATGAGCATCACTACAACTATTGCTCATAGGGATTTGTACAAACCCCTAAACTTATTCAACAACTTATTCAATGCACAACACACCCTTAATGAGAACCGGTGTGCTATTACTTTTGAAAGCAACTGGACTCCTTATTGTGTTTACCTTAAGAATGTCAAGATGGGTGGAAAAATCCCATAAAACTATTGGGCTTAAGCCATAGAGCTATTTTGACTCTGCAACTATGAAGAACACCCTACAAAATACCTTGCGATGCCTTAAAAATCCCTCAAAGCACCTAAGCAACCAATATATATATATATATATATATATATATATACACTCTAAAAAATGCTGGGTTGTTTTAACCCAATTTTGGGTCAAATATGGACAAACCCAGCCATTGGGTTACATTTTTTAAATTACATTTTTTACCCAATGTTTGAGTTTGTCCATATTTGACCCAAAATTGGGTTAAAACAACCCAGCATTTTTTAGAGTGTATATATATATTGGTTGCCCCCCAGAAAATGTTGAAATTTAGTTGTAAAACATTTACATATAGTAATAAAACTTTATTCTACAGGATGAACCGAGGTTAAACATATAAATGCATATTCACACTACTGTGTTTCCAATGGTAACTATCTCTGGGTGGTATGCAAAACAGTAACGGTACGTTCAGTGAAATCACATTTAACCTGCAGAAAAGAAATGAATAACATGAAGGCTAATTTAATGGAATACATTCCTGCTGTTATCTCACTAACTTCCCTCTTACTTGCTGATATCTCTCACTCTTTCATTCTCCCTCGCTTTCTAAATGCACATTTATTCATATGGCCGAGGGTTTTATCTAAAGTGACTTTAAGTACATTAAAGATATACATTTTATTAGTATTCATGTTCCCTGTGAATCAAACCCGTGACCCTTTAATAGTTTGGGGTCAGTAAATTTATTTTTCCTAAAGAAATGTATTGACCAAGCATCCATTAAATTAATCAAAAGTGACAGTCAAACATTTATGTTAAAGATTTATATTTAAATTTAATACAGTTTAATATCTTTCTATTCAACAAAGAATCATAAAAAAATGCATCATGGTTTCCACCATAAATACTGATTTCAACATGGATAAGAAGAAATGTTTCTGGAACAGCAAATCAGCACATAAGAATGATTTCTGAAGGAACATGTGACATTGAAGACTGGAGTAATGATGCTGAAAATTCAGCATTGCCATTAAAGGAATACGTAACATTTGTAAACAAATTATAATAGACAACAGTTATTTTATATTGTAAATATAATATTTCACAATATTAAAGTTTATGCTATATCCTATTTGAACAAATACATTTAGCTTTGGTGAGCATAAGCAGCTTAAAGAAATACACCCCACAAACAGAGTATGTATATTGCACAAACACATTTTGGACAAAATAATTAATTTCTAATGACACTTTTTTATGCTTTTTTTTATGTGTAATTATTAGGGCTTTCCCTGCCTAAAGATTTTCGACTGTTAGTCATTCATAATGCATTCTGGGATTGCCTTTCCTGCAAAATCACATTGGATGCTGCATTAGAGTTTTGTCTAAAGCGAGATATATCTAGTATTGTTAGTTTTCCTACTTTTCAGACCAGACTTCACATCGGGAGTACACATATTACTAATGTCTAAGCATGCTGCCTCCGTAGGTAGCTCACTCGGTTTTGGAAGAGAGAAATGGCCTCTTTCCCCTCTCTTCCTCTGTCACTGTCTGTACCCTTTAGTCACAGAGTCAAACACTTCTCACCATGTGACCGACATTCCTTTTGACAGCTCCAACTGGGTCTGACATATTTTCCCTGAGACAATGATACGAGAGACAATTTAACCCCTGGACTGTTTTTAGCCTCACTGAAAGAGAAAAGAATACACTTTAAAACATCTTTCTATAACAAAGAATTAACTCAAAAATAACCATGACTGGTAATTACAAATATGTATTACACTTATTAATAAGCATAGTCTAAATACACTTATTATTTATAATATTTTATTAACTACCAAAAACCTTTTTAAAAACTGTATTGATGTGCAGAGTGTTCCGAATCACACGCTTATAAGGTTCTATTTCGGATAAGATACTCCCCTAAAAAGACAGCTGCCTATGTATGCAGTATAGACAGGACTGGATTTGGAACAGAGCTAATGTGTAAGAAGCTGAGATAAGCAACATACATGCTAATCGATACCTCTGACACTGCAGCACACACCAGAAACCTACAACACTCAACATAGTCACATACTGAACACTAGCCAAGATCCCATTGAGGACATGCAGGGACGACCTCAACTGGATAAATGATTCGTAAAGAAGATTTTTTAACACTTGCACTGGGAATTTTAATAATACACTGATCTCTGAACTATGTTATGACCCGTTCTAAAGAGAAGGGCTTGCCCTGAACTTTCTATATGTTAAACGGGAATCCAGCCCCAGCCGACAGATCACCAAAGACACAAAACATGAGATCCACAAAAAAATGTAATTTATTAAGGTGGAATGAAAAGTAATTAAATTAACGAGCCTTGGCTTCAGGTTGCCCCAAGGCCAAAATAATAAACAACCTAATCGGGGAGAAACAAAATTAAGAAAACTGACCTAGCTCCCTATTAATAAACAAATCACAAACAAAGTAAAATAAATGGCAGGACACCCCTACGCTCCTAAAACATAAGATTAAATCTGATTAAATCATCACAAACAAAAGTATGAAGCCGTTACACAAAGAAGCATGATCAAAGGAAGGTTGCCAATGAGCTCGCCATCTTCAAACAGCATCGCCATCTTCAAACAGGCGCATCAATGTGTCCGCCAATCAGGTTCCTCCGTCAGCAACCAATCCCTGCACACTCATACAGAAAAGAACAACCAACACAACAACACAGATGCCAAGGATCGTAAAAAACTAGAAATTCAATCCGGAAATCTGGTCATGTCCTCATGTAGATGGCTACATAAATGATCCTCTGGCGTTACTCTAATATCTACATTTTCAAGATGATGTAGGAACTGAGAGCGAATCAGACCACAGTGACTCCTTCAAACTGATTAAGAAGCAGAATTCCATAGAAATTCCAAATCAAAACTCAGGATCATTTGAAATAATATTCAGTCTAAAAAACTCCCCAGCAAAGTATTTTAAGACCATGAGCGCTTCTACGAGATCATCCCAAGTAGAGAACGAACACTTAAAATGTCAACGTTAGGCAGTTTTAAAAAAGATGGATTGGTTTGGAAACGGCACTTGATTCTCCCAAGACAGAGATCCAAAACAGACCATAGTTCTCTTTTCAAAGAACTATGTTTCAACTGAGTTCTTAAACACAGGATTGAAATCTCTTAAAAACCAAAGAGACTCTCTTTTACATATCAAAATGCATAAGATCATTCCAAAACAATCCTAGACGGACTTATAATCAAACATTGTTCAACAGCATCATTTTATATCATATCTACAACCTATATATGTGACTATTGCACAATTCAGATAACGTAATTCTTGTGAGAGGAGAAATAGTCACACCCCAAGCTAAAGACAAGGTCTAATTGGTCAGAAATCGTCCAAAGAGCTGGACAAACGTTTGTGTTTTAAAAAAAAAGAACTAAGCATTACACAGATTTGGGAGATGAAAATTGGTTAAGACTGAACAGTTTCCTTCAAGACATTTAACTACTAGTCTCATCTGCTTTTCTTTCTTTTACTTAGTTTCTTTTCTGTTCCGTTTAGAATCTTGTTTTTTAAGTTACGTTTTTGCCGCAAAGCTGCAGTCCATGACTCAATAGTTTTGCCCGCCTCAAACTTCAAACATGAGACTCCGTTCATCCATTCAACACACCAACTTGAGGTGGTCTGAGTTCGATTGAACTTAAACTGTGGTGCGATACATGTGAATATTAAAGCAACATGAACACTTGTTCCTGTGCGCACTCACAGGTTACACTTGAAAAGTAACCTGCACATGCATTGTAGCTGATGACAATTCATTTAGTTCAAATAACACATGTAAGGGAGGATAATTCCATTAGCAAGCAGAAGAAAGCCGCAAAGTGTTGTTTACTCAGCTGCGCATAATAGCACCAAATTAATAAAAAAAACACAATGTATTGTCCGCGTTCTGAATTCTATCATGCGGTGTGCACGCTTGTGATGATGTTAGACACCTAACTAACATGTCAGATGAGATGTTAGATAACATGTTAGATGTTAGATGAGCAAGACACCTAACCCCAGCTGCTCCCGACGAGTCATGGATCATGGCTGACACCGCTGTCGGTGTATGAATGTGTGAGTGGCTCAGTGGTTCATGTAGATTGTCTACAAACTGAAAGGTTGGTGGTTCGATCCCCGGTTCCACCTGACCAAGTGTCGAGGTGTCCATGAGCAAGACACCTAACCCCAACTGCTCCGATGAGCTGGATGGCGCCTTGCATGGCTGACACCGCCGTCGGTGTATGAATGGGTGAATGAGAGGCAATATGTAAAGCGCTTTGGCGGCCATTGGGTCTGTGAAAGCGCTATATAAATGCAGTCCATTTACCATTCTCCTCCTTTCCTACCGGTGAAGATAAAATGTTCGCACAACGAGGACGTTCATTTGGCGAAATTTGAACTAGCGTCGAGTATAGTTGGTGCTGCAGGTAGTAATGCCATAATAATAACAGTATAGTGGCAACAATATGTGTCTGTTCATTCATTCTTGTCAAAATTATTATTATTTTTTTTATTCTTGTCAAAGTTACCCGCCGAATTGACAATACGCTGACGTCAGACGTCAGTTAACAAACCAATTAATGTCGAGATGCAGCCCACATGGATGATGACGAAAGGACGCAAGTATAGGTCTGATCACTTAAAAACGTAATAGCACATCTTAAAGGGATACTCCACTTTTTTTGGAAATAGGCTAATTTTACAACTCCCCCAGAGTTAAACAGTTGAGTTTTACTGTTTTTGAATCCATTCAGCCGATTTTCTGATATTTAGAAGAATATCAGTAAGCAGACAGTTTCTGGTCTCATTTACTCCCATAGTATATTTTTTTCCTACTATGGAAGCCAATGAGACCAGAAACTGTCTGGTTACTGATATTCTTCTAAATATCAGAAAATCGTCTGAATGGATTCTAAAACGGTAAAACTCAACTGTTTAACTCTGGGGGAGTTGTAAAATGAGCCTATTTCCAAAAAAAGTGGAGTATCCCTTTAAGTGTCATCATTTGAAGTATAATTCAAGTTTGTAGCTTAAATGGGACAGGATGTTAAAGGGGTCATGAATTGAGAAATTTTCCTTGAGCTTTTGACATATAAGAGGCCATCATACTGTACATCATACTATAAGAATATTCTGTAAGTTTCAGAGCTAATAACTGGAATGTGCCTATAGGTGCAAGACCGCCTCTACAGAAGGGGATCAACGCCTACTTCATCATTGCAACTTTGGCCCCACCCATTGGCATGTTGGATCACTGGACTAAAAACATCATCACCTTCCAAAGGATCCTAATGCTAGGAAAGTAGTTATTTATTTTCAACTATGTGAATGTCTCAGTTGAGTATTATTTATTGTATTCAGTACATTTCACTTTGGATTCTTTGGTAAATCAGTTGCAGGCTTTGCCAACAGACTTTTACGATATGGACAGTATTGCCACAACATGTAACTTACTGAATTTATTGTAATGCCTGATCTGTGACCTGTGATTTCTGATATGTAATGATTCATGTAGCTACAGTCAGATGTTCTTTGTCAAATAATAATAAAATAATAATAATAATAATAATAATAATAATAATAATAATTTGTTACATTTTATATAGTGCTTTTCTGAAAACTCAAAGAGCTTTACATATGAATGGGGAATCTCCTCGCCACAATTATAAAACAATACTATACGTAAAGTTATGAATTTCAAATAACTCACCTAAACTATGATCAATAGTAGGCTAATAGTGAGGTGATGCTTGCCTTAGAAAACACCACTTCTAATTCTGGGAATAAAGCAAAAATTACCATGACAAATATTTGAACTCAGCTAATATGTAAAGAAATACAAAAAAAGAGAAAGTCGTTTATGTAAGAGAGAGAAAGAGAGACAGACAGAGGGATATTGTGAGTCTAAAACAACTTCAAACAAGAGAAAGAAGAAAAAAATGAGGGAGTTTCTGCACCCAAACCCATAAATGAGACTAAAAATAGCAACGAAACTATTTGGGTGATTCAGAAGGATGAGTCATCGACTGAGGCAGGGGTGGAGAGGGAGAGGGAGAGGGAGAGAGAGAGAGAGAGAGAGAGGAGAGAGAGAGAGAGAGAGAGAGAGAGAGAGAGAGAGAGAGAGAGAGAGAGAGAGGAGAGAGAGAGGAGAGAGGAGAGAGGAGAGAGAGAGAGAGAGAGAGAGAGAGAGAGAGAGAGAGAGAGAGAGAGAGGGGTATGCTGTGTGGGTCTGGTATTTACTGATTCCAGACATGCCCCCCAGATCCCGCTGCACACTGCCGCACCACTGATGGAAATTCCAGTGTGTTGGTGAGTGTGTATAAATGCAATCTACACTAGCTGAACAGCATACTAAATAGGGTGCGGGCATGCCGGACCATATCAGAACTGTAGGACAGGAATAACTTCTGGTGTAGAGCTGTGCACTGTCTAAGCAGAGTTAGAAGTCTTTCAAATAAGAATATGTTCCTAGGTTAATAAGTGTAATAAATGTTAAAACAAGTAATCATTTGAAACAAAATATGCTATTCAGTTCTAATGTTTTACACATATTAAATACAAGTTTTTATTTAAATAATTGTTCAAATTAATGCCTAGTGAAATAAAGAATTAATCTACCCTTAAATATTATTTTGTATTCTAATGTACTGTATTAAATAAAGTTTAAAACAAATTCAAATCTGCATTTCATAAATATTCTATTCTATTTTATTCAAAGTTAAAGATCAAGATGAAATGCCATGATGAGCACATGTATTTTTCACAGAAAATGAAGTTGGGCTAGGGTTATTGTTAACTACAGCTAAAAATATTAAAAACATTTTTGTATATATGATGATTATGATTAGATTTTTTTTTTTACATTTGAAATGTAACTGAGAAAAGTTAAAAGTAAAGTAAATTAAAATGTCTAACTGGGAAAAATTAAATGAAACCTTAAATGGTAAATATGTAAGCAATAAGGTAGGAGAGGCTGTGAATACCGGTAAGTCACGGTTGAAGGGCGTTGTTAGGCATGACGCGAAGCAGAGTAAAATCACTAAAAGCCTTCCCTCCGCTGGAAAAAATAGTCCCTGACCGTAAACAGCAACAGAAGTTACATACATCATTTCGCCAATAGATGGCGGCAAAGACTGTCTCTATGAGTGAGTCAGTCAGTAGAGACTTTTACATTGAAAGGATTCAAACTTGTGATCACGGAGAAGAAAGCCGCAACAGACAGATGAGATGACTATAGGAACGGAAAACCCCATAACTGTTAAAAGGACAAGATATCGCAGCGCCAACATGACATCATGACTTGTGCGTAAACATACACGCCACTTTCAAGTCAAGTGCCGTGTTATTTATACGCATTTTGAGCTATCAGTGTGTATGCGTGTTAGTGTTGCACGGTGTATCGATACTTCAAAAGTATCGCGATACTCGGAAATTAAAAACGTCACGATACCTAAATTTATTAGTATCGATACTTTTTTCTCCTCACGCACGCAGCAAAGCTAGAAGCTGCAGCTCTCATGTGACAAACACTACAGCGAATTTTTGTCCCGCCAAAGTCTTATTTGATCGGTGAGTAATGTAACTTAGATGCGCGTGTGACGGCGCATGTTTAACTGAGAGAGAGAGAGAGAGAGAGAGAGAGAGAGACCTGCATGGTCGCGCGCGCACGCACTCTATCTGCGGAGCCAGGCGAAAGTAAACAAGGCTTCCGTCTCAAAACTAAGCGCTGTCTTGCTCTCTCCCACATATTAATCAAAATAAATCGACACGATGGTATGGTCTGAAAACTAAATTTTCATGTGGAGCATTCGGAGATTTGTTTTCCTGAAATACCGCTGGTGTGAATTGTGCTAAAATATGTTGCCTTAATTATCTTCTCTGAAAAGCGTTCCGCACATTCAGCTGATATAAACCACACTTTAAATAAACGAAAACAAACCTATCCAGTGATGATGTTTTCTGTGATGACACAAATCTTGTGGGATGTCCTAAACTGCGGGGATAATCACACAACGCGCACCCGTCCGATAATGACACGTCCAATTCGTGAACTAATGACTCATTTGAACCGATTCGTTTTAATGAATGGTTTAAACAACTGATCTGTCCAACACTGAACTCACGAGACATCTGAATCGGTTTATAACTAATTGGTAACACTTTACAATAAGGTTTCATTTATTACATAAATTACATAAAAATAAAGTTTGCTTACTCAAGTGTAAGCTTTAAAACAAATAAAACCACTTGTTAGCATGAGACTACTTTTTTCCACACACTGCTATCAGGAATCGATAAGAGAATCGTTAAAGAATCGGATCGATTAGCAGAATCTTCAGTGGCATGGATATTGATAAAATCTTATCAGTTCCTGTTAACTCTTATGTTGCTTATGATAACTGAGATTATCATAATGGTGCTAAATTTATTTTTTTTTTTACCTTGAATGTCATTGCTCTAATTTATTTTTTATATTTTGTTTAAATGTTTAACATATCTGCTGTTCAAATGTTCATTTATTAGTGTGGTGTTGTCACGTTTTGATGTGTTCTGTTAATCTTTTGTGATCTTGTTTCCCCCTGTCTTTGTGGTTTTTGGTTTAGTCCTGTTAAGTTTTCCCGCTCCTCGTTTGTGTCCAATTGTATGCACCTGTTTTCAGTTAATTATCTTGTTTGGTTCAGTGTATTTAAGCCCTGTGTTTTCTCCCTGTGTTTGTCGATCGTCGTCCTCGTATGGTTGTGTGTCTTCTGATTTCCTGGAGTTCTGTTCCTGTTTAAGTTTGGAAAGTTTTCATTTTGTTATTAAAACATTTATATTGAAGCTTTCGTGTCCTCGTCTTCAGCACCTGCACAAACCCTGACAGAACGATCGACCTTTAAAAAAAAACGAAAATGGGCCGAAGGAGGAAAAGCATGGTGGTGAGCCCCTTTGAAATTCCAATCCTCTTTCAAGAGGAGTTCTCTCTTGAGGAGTATGCGGGGCGTTACCTAACCCTCTACAATGATGGGTCGATGGAGGAAGAGGAGTTAATAAAGAGTTTCTGGGGTGGTCTGAAGGACCCCTTGGCCCAGATAATTCTAGTCAAGGATCTCCATCTATCCTTCCTGGAGTTCGTGGATCACACGTTGTGGGCGTGTGGATCCAGCTACCTGGTGGAGGATCTCCCACTCCAGCCAGAGACCATCCAACCAGAGCCCGTCGCCAGCCCGCCAACGCCTGAGCCCATCACCTGCACGCCAACGCCTGAGCCCATCACCTGCACGCCAACGCCTGAGCCCATCACCTGCACGCTCCCACCAGAGCCCATCGTCTGCCCACCAGAGCCTGCACACCGCATCAGCCCTGCCGCCAGATCGGTCCCTGGACTTCCCCGGCTGATATCCGGTATGACTGATCCCCCACTGATATCGGTGCGACTGGCCAAAAAGAAGGCTGCCGAGGCTGGGGTTCAAATCAGCCACATCCAGCCAGATCCTGAGCCCGTCGCCTGCCCGCCAGAGCCTGAGCCCGTCGCCTGCCCGCCAGAGCCTGAGCCCGTCGCCTGCCCGCCAGAGCCTGAGCCCGTCGCCTGCCCGCCAGAGCCTGAGCCCGTCGCCTGCCCGCCAGAGCCTGAGCCCAGCCCCGAGTTTCCTGATATGCTGGTCCCGTCCAGCCCGAGTTTCCTGATATGCTGGTCCCGTCCAGCCCAGAGTTTCCTGATATGCTGGTCCCATCCAGCACGGTGCCCGTTGACCCAGACCCAGAGCCAGAGCCCGTTGACCCAGAGCCAGAGCCCGTTGACCCAGAGCCAGAGCCCGTTGACCCAGAGCCAGAGCCAGAGCCCGTTGACCCAGAGCCAGAGCCCGTTGACTCAGAGCCAGAGCCCGTTGACCCAGTGCCAGAGCCAGAGCCCGTTGACCCAGAGCCAGAGCCCGTTGACCCAGCGCCAGAGCCAGAGCCCGTTGACCCAGCGCCAGAGCCAGAGCCCGTTGACCCAGCGCCAGAGCCAGAGCCCGTTGACCCAGAGCCAGACCCAGAGCCCGTTGACCCAGACCCAGAGCCCGTTGACCCAGAACCCGTTGACCCAGCGCCCGTTGATGTCAAGTCAGTTCCCGATCATGAGCCTGTCCTCCCCAAGAAAATTTTGGGGGGGCGCCATACGCCTTCGCCGTGGCCGGCCAAAGATCCACGGAGGCCCGAAAAGATAACACCGCCATGGCCACCTGAAGGGTCTGCACCGCCATGGCCACCTGAAGGGTCTGCACCGCCATGGCCACCTGAAGGGTCTGCACCGCCATGGCCACCTGAAGGGTCTGCACCGCCATGGCCACCTGAAGGGTCTTCACCGCCGTGGCCACCTGAAGAGCCAGCACCGCCCTGGACGCCCGAGGGTCCCACAGCTCCGCCTTGGACGCCCGAGGGTCCCACAGCTCCGCCTTGGACGCCCGAGGGTCCCACAGCTCCGCCCTGGACGCTCGAGGGTTCCACAGCGCCGCCCTGGACGCCCGAGGGTCCGACAGCTCCGCTTTGTCCACGCCCACAGCCTGCACCGTCGTGGCCACGCCCACAGCCTGCACCGTCGTGGCCACGCCCACAGCCTGCACCGTCGTGGCCACGCCCACAGCCTGCACCGCCCTGGAGGCTTCCTGGACCTGCACCATGCCCTCGTCAGCCTCCAGGGCGCCCACCCTCCCACCCCTTTGGATGTTATACGGCGCGAGGACGCGCCTTCGGGGAGGGGGGAGGTACTGTCACGTTTTGATGTGTTCTGTTAATCTTTTGTGATCTTGTTTCCCCCTGTCTTTGTGGTTTTTGGTTTAGTCCTGTTAAGTTTTCCCGCTCCTCGTTTGTGTCCAATTTTATGCACCTGTTTTCAGTTAATTATCTTGTTTGGTTCAGTGTATTTAAGCCCTGTGTTTTCTCCCTGTGTTTGTCGATCGTCGTCCTCGTATGGTTGTGTGTCTTCTGATTTCCTGGAGTTCTGTTCCTGTTTAAGTTTGGAAAGTTTTCATTTTGTTATTAAAACATTTATATTGAAGCTTTCGTGTCCTCGTCTTCAGCACCTGCACAAACCCTGACAGGTGTATGATTAGAATGTTGTCCCGGTTTTAAAATAAAGCACAGCAATGATAACACAGAGAGTGTTTCTCCCTTTTCAGGAAAAGTATCGAAAAAGTATCGAAATCGCAATACTTGACTTGGTATCGGTATCGAAACAATAATTTTGGTATCGTGACAACACTAATGCGTGTATGTCTACGCCGTTATGTCCGAGTGATTCCGCGTGTATGTACACGCCGTTAAATGTCAGAGCGAAACAAAGCAAAATGTACACATCTGGGGAGTGATATTTTTCTTCCTAGGATGGTAGGGGAAGACTCATAAATGGTATTAACCCCAGTGACGGGTAGGTTTAGGGACGGGGTTGGGGTAGGTCATATATTTATATATACAGCAATGTAACGTTAAGTCAACGGCGTTCATAAACACGCTGAAAAGCGATTATGGGTGTTGATGATAGCACGCCAAAAATGGAAATACGAATTGGCTTGTTATACATATGCTATTTCATGAGATCAGTCTGCGCAGCGGACATTCAAACGGATTTTTGTATTATGAATAGCATAAGGACTGACCTGAAGGAAAATGCTATGTCTACTCTAGAGTTAGAGTATTGTGAGAGATTGAGTAAGCGAGTGTACCTGCATTTACAGTAGAGTCTACTGTAAATGCAGGTACACTCGCTTACTCGATCTCTCACAATACTCTAACTCTAGCTGTTTAAGTTGCTAAGGGTGGTTGCTAGGGGTGTTGTGTAGTGATACATAGAACCGTTGGGTAAAGCGGTCTTTATCGTGAATAAAACACAGCTATTGAACAATCAGAATCAAGGATTGGAACTAACCGTTTTATAAATATATTTATTACATGGCTTGGTAGAATTCCAATGTAGAATGCAGTCTGTTATGCAAGGGATAATGTATAGCGAGGTCGTTATAGCGAATACCACCCCGACAGGCTGACTAGGAGCCCGACGCGAAGCGGAGCCTGAAGGGGTGGTATTCACTATAACAACCGCCTCGCTGTACATTATCCCGCTTATTACATGGCTACCTACCAAATAAATCAATAATTTTACTCAAAATATTGATTTAAAAAGGAGTTTATTGATTTAAAAACGATTGTATTGCTTCCGCTAAAGAAAATAGTTCGTTCGGTCTCTGAACTGCGTCCATGGCAACGCTCTGTTTTTCATGTTATACTATGCAGCGGTCTGTTACAATATTAATAAAAATAGTAATAATTATATGATATACTGTAATTAATACTAAAATAACACAGAGGAGCGATACATAATAAACAGCCCCTCCCCTTTTTAAATAGCCAATAGTGTTTCATTTCTATAACAGTCATGAATAATATTTTATCACTTGCTATGGGACATCAAGATTTAATTGACATTAATTTTACTGGGAGCTTACTGAATGTTACATAAAGAGTAAGGTAAAAAAAATATAAATTATAAATAAATGCCTACATTTCTAACTAATTTGATTGCCTTCTAACCTACAGCACAACCAGAGGTCAACTACAGAGAATGAGGGATGAAAAGAAGAAAGAGAGAGAGGGGGAGAGAGCTCAAGAGAATGAGATTGATGTCACTCGAGTCACGACACAGCAGTGAGCTCAGAGAGAAATCTGAATGAACATTAGTTCAGGCTTCGGAATCTGACATGCATGACTGAAATCGCTTCAGTAATCGATGTTAAATCACACACACACACACACACACACACACACACACACACACACACACACACACACACACACACACACACACACACACACACACACACACACACACACACACACACACACACACACACACACACACACACACACACACACACACACACACACACACACTCAGAGCACATAAAGGGTTTGTTTGGGTAAGTTAATTGTACACAGAGTTGTCTTCATCGCTTCAGTGAGGTGAAACATATTGCCTCTACTGTCAAAGAGCTTTCGTCTGTTATTGCTGGATAAACGCTAACACAAAAGACACACAGGCATGCTCATTTTCCCTCTTCCGGGTCTTGATAGAGATGGACAGATGACAGGTCTGACTTCACACATTGTTTAATTGACCGATAGTTTGTGACGAGTGTCTGGACAATGACACAGCAACACACACTCTCTCTCCCTCTCATATGCAGGATTATGCAATCCTATTACAGATCGCCTAGTGTTACCAGCTTTAGAGCAGAGATACTAGAGATTAGAGTGTGGCGATGTAGACACACACACACATTTCACAGTGCATCTGTCATACAGCAAAGCGCTACAGTTCTGGACTAGTCTACAGTTTCTGGGTGTTTTCTTGACATGCTGGAGCTGTACACTGAAATCAGGGAGCTGTCCGCCACAGCTGGTGCTGAAACCAGAGTAAAGGAACCAATAAAGGCTCCTACATTTACATTTAAGCCAACTTTTATCATTGTGACTTACATTACATCCAAGGTGCACATTTACATTTGCTGAATTCTTGATTTTCCCTAGGAATCGAACACATTTCCCATGACTATGGTGTTGCTAGTGCCATGCTCTACTCCTACTCAAGGAGCATTGTTACACCAGCAGAAAGCTAGCTGTTAGCATGCTAATTTCATCTCAATGGAAGTTGCCAATCTGGCACAGGACACACAGGACGTATGCGCTTTGACGATCAATCAAATATTTTTTACTCAGGGACACTCAGTTGGCTAAAAAAAATTGTAACAAAATAAAACCAAATTGGCATTCAGGCAAGTCAACTATTATAATGAGAATGTTCTCAAGGTAAGGGTATTTTTGTATTTTTTTTTAATGTCACAATTTTAAATTTGAGGCAAAATTATAAAATTTGGTAGCCCAATGGTTTGATATTTTGTATTTACTTTTTACAGTTTTGCTATTTATTTTTGTTCGTAATTGTTTTACTGTTTAAATTTCTCTAAAAATCACCCATAGGGTCTAATATAGGTACATATGACCGGTGCTCTTTGAAATACACTATGTCCGCATATACTTCAAAGTTATGTGCACAGAGACGCTTATAAAAGCGGATGAAGAAGGCAAAAACAAACGGTGCTTCCTCCATTAGAAGGATGTAATCAATTGGAAAATGCAATGGTAGCACTATGTTTGCAAATGTGTGTGTGTGTGTGTGTGTGTGTGTGTGTGTGTGTGAATACACATGCGATCTAAAGCAAAAAGAGAAACTGTTAATTTTACTCTAATGGGAAGAATGAGACCAATTACAAATTAAGTGTGGTCTCGAGGGATCTTACTGGTTGCAACATTCTTTGTTCTCAGGAGAGTCAACGTTCTTTTATAATGAAACTAAAGGAAATGAGAGGAGAGAAACTATTAGCGTTAAGACTCACATACACACAAAGAAATTTAACTACTTAACATAGCCTTTTGCATGTTCACTATCGTTTGGGGCTGTTAAATTTGAAAACTACTAAGTTTTGAAAGGAATCAAATTTATTTGATACAAAATAAAACCATCCGGTAAAACTAATATTGTTAAATATAATTACAATTTAAAGTAATTGTTTTTTATTTTAATATATTAAAATGCAATGTATCTCTGTGATGACAAAGCTGAATTTTCAGCATCACTTCTTCATTGTTCAGTTTCACATGATCCTTCAGAAATCATTACAATATGCTGATTTGATACTTACGAAAAAATTCTTATTATTATCAATATCAAAAGAGTTGTCTTGCTTAATATTTTCAAGGAAAGTGATATGTTTCAAATCAAAAGAACAACATTTATTTTAAATTAAAATCTATAACATTATAAATGTATTTACTGTCACTTTTCATCAATTTAATGCATCCTTGCTGAATAAACGTATTACATTCTTTAAAAAATAAACTTACTGACATCAAACTTTTGAATGGTAGGATATGCACACAAATATATAAACAAGTCGTAATATATTGTGTCACCAGCAAACATAACATTGACACTTAAAGCCGCTCAATTGAATTGCGATCACCATATCCTGTACATCAACCCTTAGCATGCAACAACAAGCTTCTAAACTCAGCACACATATTACAGCCAGCAACATTTTACAAATCTGCTTAAAGATGGCTGACGTCTTGAGATTTCCACCTTTCTTTTCCATAGCTGGCAGGCTGACAAGCTAACATTCACCAAAACAACAGGTCCATAGTTATATTATAGAAGCATATGAGTAGCAATATTCAATTTGAATGGTAAAAACATATTCCGTTTCTAACGTGACCTCGGTTCCCTGAGAGTAGGGAACGAGTATTGCGTAGCTCCTTTTCTTGAGAATATTGAAGCCATTATTTTAAAACGCAGTGCAGCTCATTGGCTGTGCTGCAGCAACTGCACAAACGAGGCGAGGCGGCTGAGATGCGTGAACCCTGGGCACATCAGAACCCGCCAGAATGAGCATGGCATATGCCTATATAAGCAGACCATTTCGCCATAGAATCAGGTTAAATCGACTGAAGCAACAGCACCTGAGCCAAGCGTAATAGCACGGCAGGCTACGCAATACTCGTTCCGTACTCTCAGGGAACCGAGGTTACGTTAGTAACCGAGTACGTTCCCTTTTGAGAACGTTAACTTTGTATTGTGTAGCTATATGCAGTGGGAACCCATTTTAAAACGCTGTGCTATTAGCTAGTGACGTCGCCTTGAACCATTACATGAGGCCAAGTAGCCCGAGGTCACCAGTAAAGTTTGAAAGTCACAATTCACCCTAGGACCAGACAAAGGTTGGGCCCTTAATTAAGGTATAATGTTGCAGAGGCTCGTGGACCTCGGACCGAGGCCTTTAGATAGAAAGTACCGGTGCATCAAGAGCAGGGACCTTTAGGTTATAAAATCTCACAAATGTGGATGGTGAGGATCAGCCTGCCGCCACACAGATGTCTTCGATTGGTACACCACTGGACCAAGCCCATGAGGAGGCTGTGCCTCTAGTGGAATGAGCTCTAACACCTATGGGGCATTGAAGGCCCATGGAGGTGTAGGTAAGAGAGATAGAGTGTCTTCTATCAATCTAGAAAGTCTCTGTTTTGTGACCGCTCGATGACCTGCTGAGAGAGTTGTGGGTCAACGTGTCCCTTTTCTTTGAAAAGAATATTGGGCAGTAATCATTGTCTTCTGAGGCAAAGAGGTCGACCTCTGCCTCGCCGAAAGTGCTCCAGATCATGTGAACCGTCTGAGGGTGGAGAGAACATTCCCCTCGCACAGCCCCCCCAACCCAGGTTGGAGGCATCTGTTGAAACCACTTTCCTTCTCGAGACCAACCCCATGTCTACACCTGACATCGCTACCAGTCGGTGCGATTCCAAGGGGTCAGGGCTTTGACACAGCCGTGGTCCACCCTAATGCGTAAGTGACCCGAGCGCCACGCATGAGCTAGCACTCTGCGTTTCAGCCATCGCTGTAGGGGACAGCATTCCCTTCAGCCATGTGCAGTAGGCCTAGTTGGAGTACTGACGACGCGGAGGCCATAAGGCCCAAAACCCTTTGAAAATTTCTGAGTGGCCTGTGAGAGCCCGCTTTAAATGACATCGCTAGCTGCTGAATAGTAAGGGCTCGGTCTGGCGCTGTTCCCAGGAAGACTGTACGTTGGCTGGGAAACAGTGTGGTCTTTGCAAGATTGATCCTGAGACCCAGGCATTCTAGATGGCTGAGGAGCCAGGATATGTGTATAAGTAACTCGCTCTCTGATTTGGGCTAGGCAGGCCAATCGTCGAGGTAGTTCAGGCTGCGCATTCCCCGCTGTCTCAGGGGAATAAGCGCAGCATCCATGCATTTTGTGAATGTACAGTATGGGGTGTCAGAGACAGACTGAACGGTAGGACCATATATTGATAAGCCCGCCCCTCGAAGGCAAATCTCAAGAATGGCCTGTGGTAGTGGGCTATTTGGATATGAAAGTAAGCATCTTTCAGATCCACTGAGAAGAACCAATCCCCTGGGCGAATTTGCATGAGGATTTGTTTGGTTGTAAGCATTCTGAATGGGTGTTTCATAAGGGCCTTGTTCAGGCGTCTGAGATTTAGAATTGGTCTGAGGCCCCCGTCTTTCTTCAGAACGAGGAAGTAGCGACTGTAAAAGCCTGACTCGCTTAATGATGGGGGAACTATCTTGACAGACAGATCATTACCCAGTCTGATACCCTGGGAAGGGCCTGCCAGGCCTCGGCCCGTGTGGATAGGGGTTTAATGAAATCTGGGGGTGGGTTGACCCCCCCGGGGACGGGGACCCGACCACCCGAACTTTGGGAGCTAGAAAAATATTCTTTTCTAATGTGTTTTGGTTTGCTATAAAGGCAGCTTTTGTTATCAGTGGCGCGTGCTTTGAAACCGGCCTGGTGACTGATTTTTGAACATTTCCAGCCAGCCGAACTGTGAGGGGGGTTGTTAGGAAAACACACAGTTCTCGCTGCTGAGAGAAGTGCACAAGCTTTCTTTGCGGGACTTAAACCCACTCTCTTCCCCCGTCATTTGACTAGTAGGGCTTCCGAGGCTTAGGGTCCAACACAAGTTTAAGTCGGGGCCCGATGCACCGGGAACGGGTAGTGCTTTGCAGGCTTTAGGCGTCGGTGAAATCCAGCCGCTTGGCGGGGCTGAGAAGTCGGGGGCGCGGGCTTGGCTGACTGAGGGTGCGGCTCTTTCTTAGGGCGCGCCGATCTTGAGCATTTGGCCAGAAAATGTCTCATGGCCTGTGACTATTTCTGCACCTTAGTGAAGCGCTCGGAGAATCCCTTCACCGCTGGGCCGAAGAGGCCGGTGTTAGAGATTGGGGCATCAAGGAAGGCGGTTCTTTCTGTGTCCTTGATCTCCGTAAGGGCCAAGTCAGTGGCGCTGCGCAAGTCCCCAAAGGCCTCAGGGTCCGGGCCAGTCTCATCCATAGAGCGGAGGAGCTTGGCCTGAAACACTTGAAGTATTGCCATAGTGTGCAAAGCCGATGCAGATGTAGATCCGTTTGTAAGAAAAGCACCTGTGAGGGAGTCTCACAAGGAGAGAGCGAGGCACGTGGGGACTGGGCCGGCGTGGGCTCCCTCGGTTCAGGCATCCTTTGACCTCGCCGCATCTTCCGTCGAGGAGAGAGGAGAGAGGGAAGGAAGCGCGAGGGGCGGGGTTGCCGTCCAAGAGGAGAGCTAGCCGTGAGCGCAGGATGGAGATGGGTAGGCTCTCGCAGTGCGGGCAGCCGTCATTGTTGAGTGCAGTCTTCGCTTGGGCGAGGCCCAGGCATGGGGCGCACTTGCTGTGTCCGTCAGTTTAATGCACAGAGGCAAGGAAGGTGTTAAATCTGATTCTATGGTGAAATGGTCTGCTTGTATAGGCAAAAGCCACACCCATTCTGGCGGGTTCTGACGTGCCCTGGGCGCGAAGTGACCCGATTGGTTCACGCGTCTCAGCCATCTCGCCATAGGTTCATGCAGCACAGTTGGTGCAGCACAGACAATGAGCGATCTAGACGCTCTGCTATGTGCTTTTAAAAACAATTGCTTCAATATTCTCGAGAAAATGAGTTTTCCCACTGCATATAGCTACGCAATACGTAGTGAACGTTCTCGTAAGGGAACTAAAGGATTCTTCTATAAAACATATTCCAGCTGATGGGAAACACACCCTGGTGCAGGGTCTACACGGGCTTTCCGGTGGCTTCCTGGCATCATTAGAGCTTTCATTTCTAGAAAGCCCTCAAAGGATGCAGGCAATACATCACTCTGAGCTCCCCTTTAACCTGTTTCTGTATGTGTGCGTGTTTGAATTATTGGAAACGTGCCACGCTTGTCTTCAGAAAAGGTGTGGGAATTTTTCATATCTCTTTTTTAGCACTCTCACAATGCATTTAAATGTGATGTTTAGTACAGACACCGGCCTGCCTGCCTGATCTCAGTGCACAGCCCTAAAGATGACAAACATCTCCAAAACCAGCATTTATGAAAGAGAGAGAGAGAGAGAGAGAGAGAGGAGGAGAGAGAGAGAGAGAGAGAGAGAGAGAGAGAGAGAGAGAGAGAGAGAGAGAGAGAGAGAGAGAGAACGAGAACAGACAGAGAGAAAAGCACAGGGAGAGAGGTGTATGTGTGTGGATCTCAACACATTTGATTATGATTTCTCATCTACAGACATACTGCAGTGTTGAAAATCATTTACGTGAGACAACAGCTGTGGGCCTTTACACATTCTAGAGTTGTACTGTGTGTAAAGCCGGACAATGTAAAAAATGTCTTAATACTTTTTTTCCTTTTGAAAATATTTTTATTTTTAATAAAAGCGTCAGTCGAATATCTGCAGAAAGCATCTGCACAAATTTGAAAAGGGTGATTGAGCCATAATTTAGACATTTAGCCAAGTAGATTTAACATTTTTGGCGCAAATAAGATGCAGTAAAATACGGTAGTCAACATTTGAAGTGGATCAAAACCTTTCATCCAAGTTATACATGAATTTTGAACAATACCCGTTCTTGTCTTAGGACAACTTTTTTGATCCACTTCAAATGTTGACTACTGTACAATAAAAATATAGCAAAAATTTCAATTTCAAAGCAATTTGAAGCAATGGCACATAGGGAACATTATTAAGTGTGAATAGTATATTAAACTGATTCGATGAAATGGACAGTTCAAAGAAATTATTCATAGAAATGAATCAAATGTTTATTTGTGCATCAATTCTTACCAAGTCGAGGATCAAACTGTCTCATCTGTACCTCCTCTACGCAGTCCGCAGGAAACCAACCAGTTCTTCCTTTCACAGTGCCCTCCCAGAAACCCCCTTCTCCTATACTTAACACTGAGAGAGAGAGAGAGAGAGAGAGAGAGAGAGAGAGAGAGAGAGAGAGAGAGAGAGAGAGAGAGAAAATAATGAAACATTAATTGCCATCTCATGAAAACAAGTCTTAAGTCTATCTAATTGATCATTTATTGATTGAATTTTAAATCAATGATATTTAAAGCAAACACTTTTTTTTTATTCTGAAAATGCAAAAAGTTAAAAGTTAAGGCCTTCAGTTATCATTAAGCTGCATTATATAAAATCAATAGAAGTCTATGGCACATTCCCATTCAGATGCGCGGTGTGTCAGGAATGAATGTGATCTCAGCAGCACACATTCAATGATAATTTTTCCTTTTCAGAAATGAGCTTGAAGAGGGAGAAAAGATAGATTAAATACTCTGTGACGTGAGTTGAATGACCAGTGGAAAATGAGTAAGAGCAGAAAATTGTGTTCAACAGGAAACTGACTCATCCTGTTTGTACACAAGCTGAAGTAACACAATGCATTACAACAAGTGGTGACCACACCAGACACACTAAAACATATACAAACACATGCATCAAGTCCTTCAGCATTGTAGTTGCTAGGATACTGCAGTTTAAAAGCATTGGTTGTACGAGGGTGTGTTTATCAAAAGTGCAAGGTGTGTAAAAAGGGCAGGTGGGCAATTTTGTGGCACTCCATGAATTCCACAAATCAATAAACAACAATGTAAGTGTGTGCTGTGTATTATAAACACAAAGGGTTTCATTCATGCTGAAGAAGGTCTTTAACTGGAGATGGCATATAAGTGAAACCTATATAAGTGAAACTGTATATAAATATTTATAATTAAAGATAATAAATGTTAACCATATTATTGAACCTTTTCCGAACAATTATGTTTAAAACTATATACAGACATTGATTCTCAATAGGAAAAAGCCTATTTCTAAATGCAAAAATGGTGGATGGCAACAGTTGCCAAGGAATGAATGAACATTTTCAAGGTGGGACTTATTGAAAAGTCAATTGATCTGTATAAACCATCAATTGACACAGCACTCCTCACACACACAAACACACACTTTTCTTCAAGACTCAAACCCTAATCTTCTAAATACAACCAATTATACTGCATTTTTTTATCAGGAGATTTGAAATTCTGTGAGTGTTTTTTGCTGTTGAACAAGCCGGAAGCACAACCATTAGAATATTATCACCTCAGTGTTACTGACTGAGGTTACGCACACACACAAACACACACTTGCCTCCAGCTTCCAGACACATACAAATGGATGCCTCTGCTGCATATGCCACAATTAAACACTTGTGTAAATGGGGCTCGTCATGTAATAAATTCAGAAGAAGAGATGCACATCTCATCAGTGATGCTTCTTCATTTTAATGTTTTCGATATCCGAGTCCAGAGAAATCCCAGTGTAATGACTGTTTGTGGACTATATGTAATGCGAAGAGGGGACATTTAATGGAAAACAGGATTTTATGGATATTAGATGGAAAAATTGGTCATACTGCATGAAAAGAGGACATTTGAAAATATGAGGGCTCACAAAAAAATTTGCTGAATGTGGGTGAAAGCAACTGACTCAAGAAACACAGAACAGTACATTTGTGGAAGAAGCCAGATCCTTCACATAAGAAGATATGCACATGAAATGTAAAGCTGAATTTAAAACCATTATAATGTCAGAAGTACATTAACATTTGACTATGTACAATTACATATCAATAACACTCGATAGTACTGTAACACATTTAAAAAAAGCTAGCCAATCATAACAAGTTTTGAATTGAACAAAATTCCCCTATATATATATATATATATATATATATATATATATATATATATATATATATTTATTTTTTTAAGGGGAAAAAATAGAGGGAATTAAAAATGATCTCTTTAAACCACAATGACTACAAAGACAGCATGTCTGGACAGCCTTTTTTTTAGGCCCGTGTGTGTCTTACATAACGAATCACTCAACGGACTCGCACAAGTGTGTTTACAAGGTATCAGGAGTGGGCTCGCCGGACCTCTCTAACCCTGCCACATGCCCGGACATGCTTGGCATATTGGAAACAGGCCTTCACACATACTGGCAAATGGCATCATGGGAGAAACACTCGCCAAGCTCTCAGTGTCAGTCCCTGACCATCAACCGGCAGCAGACTGAGGCAAACTGCCACGGCGAGCTCTTGACAGAAGGACCATTGTTGCCGAGGAGAAGGTCCTGAAGTGTGTGTGTATATGTGTAAGCATACAGGAGTGTGTGTTGCATCTCGGATGCTGAGATACTATCACAACGCTCCATTCTTATCAGCTTCAAAGCTCCTTTGACTCTTAAAAAGGATGAAAGGAGAATGGGTAATTCACCCGGCATGAAACTTTTCAACTGCGCACAATAATAGCTCAACAAATACAGTCACAGTGTAATAAGTGTAATTCTTTAATTACTGTTCAATATAAATCAGATGTGAATGAATATAGCTGGATATTGTGAAGAAGGACTGAGCAGGCTCAGGCTAATGTTCATTCATTTACAGTTCATTCACAGGTAAATGAGACAACTGGGCCAAATCACACACTGAGACGAGAGACAAACACTCAAAAAGAGATGTTAAAAAAGACTGGATTACATAGTGAGAAGAAAAAGATCAATAAAGACACAAAGAGATTTTTAAAGCTTACATAATAAGTGCCATGAAATTGGCATGTTTATTATTTGGACAACTTTTTAAAATAACACACTACCATTCAATAGTCTGGATCCAGAAATATTTTTTAAAGAAATTAATGCTTTTATTCATCAAGGAAGCATTAAATGTATCAAAAGCGACAGTAAAGACATTTATAATGTTTAAAAGATTGATGTTATAAAAGATTTCTATAAATGCTGTACTTTTGAAAAAAGTATAACTGTTTCCACAAAAACATTGGATGGATGTGGTGTGTGTGTGTGTATGCGCATTCATGAGTATCAGTAAAAAGTGGATGTCAAGCCCTCTTCTACACCACCAGTGAAATGATCACAGTTGCCTGCTCCTGCATCAAGTGTGTGTGTGTGTTAGTCTGCGAGAGCATGTGTGCGTGTTCCGATCTGTTAACCATCTTATTAACTTGATATGTAATAAACTTTAATCTGAGCAAAAGAACCGCCAGTTGACTTGAGATGCACGTCAATCACATGCTAATCAACTGGGTTCAATTCTGTGCTCTCTCTCGCTCTATAAATAGATTGATAGCCGCAGCTCTAAATTTCCAGGCCACTTAACTGCGATAAGCCTGAGAGAGAGACAGGGTGTATCAAATCTAATCATTTGTCTCTAATGAATCCCACTGCTCAATAACTTTCATTAAAGCAACCAAACGCTAAATGGCAAATGCTAAATTGCAAAAACTACCAGCTCCAGGAAGGACGGTTTCCACGAATACGTCTACTCCAATATCTGGTTTGTTTAAGATGTTAAAAAGCTTGAAGGGTATAAGCAAGGTCACGTTAAGCATTTGGTCACACTAATTACATTGCAGTGTCCATGTTAGGGTATGATGTCATAACTAAGTACTATGTAGAGCTAATAAATACAAATTATTATATGTGAATTAAATTAAAATATGTTGTTTAATGTGATTCGATTATGTATACTTATTGCTATTGTAATTATATTCCTGTGATGTATGTGCAAAGTGACGTAGAGTGTTGTTCACTGCACCAATCAAATCTTACGCCTGGATTAAAGGGTACAGCTTTTTTGTCCCTGTCTGACATGGCTCCACCTAATTGGCTAGAATTAACACTAAAAGAAGCAAAGAAAATGCCAAACCCAGACAAGCTGACAGAGTGCAAACAAGGATGGTAAAAACAAGAAATGTTCTTATGAATTAATGTAATTACAGGCCTGAAGGAAAAGAGGTGGGCTGAAATATTTCTACACTTTTCATTCATGGGATTTCTAACAAGAGGCTTCCTGTTGTAAATGTGCAAATGGACAGTTAAAAGTCTACAGTCACTCAAAGTCATGTGAATGTGGTTTTTAAGTGACATAAATAAATAAACAAAATAAGATGAAATTATGATGATAATCAAACTATTTTAATTTAAAAAAATATAGCTGCAAGCAACAATTAATGGGGCCAAGCACAAAAAAAGGCATGATGAGTTATGAAAGCATGGCTGGGAGCATCGGACCAACTACAACAATGAATAATTAAAGACATTTTTTCATGATTTTATTCTGAAGTTGTATGATTTTAGTCCAGTTAAAGATCTTTTTTTAATCATAGATTCATTCACTTGTGATTTAATTGCTTATGGCATTTGACCAATAGTTTTACAAAAATGAGGTGGTGTGGTCAGTGTGAGGTGACAAAGTTTGGTGACAATATGCCAAAGCTTTGCAGAGATACAGTCTCAGAATCGGTTTGGCATCATGCCATCAAATTCATCAGTGCATTAAATGAGAACGGTGTGGTCTATCAAAAAGCTTTTAATAACTTTATGCCGGCATGGTCTGAAGATGATCTGATTTGAATTTCCGCTCAATAATCCACTCTATCGCTGCTCAGTTGCACACGGCCCATGTGAATGCTCCACTCATGTACCGCTCATGCTCATTGGAAAGCAACGTCCGCTCAAATAACGCACCGACATGAAATTTCTATGTAGTAGTATACTTGTTTATGTTTGCAATAGCCCTATACGATGGTGTTGTATAGCAGTGCTGGGCAAAAATGACGCTATCCTCTCGTTCACTGATCCGCTACCTGCTACACTCTGCTCACATGCTCTGATAATAATAGCTTTGTAGGACTATACTTTATTTGGATACTTTGTCAAAAATAAATGTTACATCTGATTCTGTTGCAAAGAACTGAATAAAGAATAATATATTGATATTTAATATTAATATGTTTTCTGTCAAATTTGAATGTGTTACTTCCAATAAAAGTGTGGTTGTTTTATTTTTAAATCTAATATTAATACAATTATACAAAAAGCAAATTAAAAAAATCATTTTTGAAAAGCAATTTCAGTTTTGGTTTTCGGCCCAGAACTTTCATTTCGGTGCATCCCTAGACAAAACTCAAAAGCTATTAGAATTTTTTGAAAAGTTATTATAAATTTGGACCATAAAATGGCACTGTCTCAAAACTTTTTGTGTAACTTCATAGCATGGATGTTACATAACAAATTCCGTAATTATGCTAATGCATTTGTAAAATGCAGCATTTTATGACATTATTCAAAATGGCCGATGCCCAAAATGCCTGATAAGCAAAAATTGGTTATCATTCGACTCTTTATGCTGCACTGAATCAAAAGATTCAGTTTTATCATTTTTGGGGAAACTGTTGAGCAGTTAAGTAATAAGTAAAAATAGTCCCAAGTCATGCTTGTGATGACATATACCAAGATTTGTCTCAATACGCTGAAGCATATCCATTTTGAGGTGCTCTTCATCAAATTTGTTCGGATGTTATTTAAGAACAGTTTGGTTTATCAAAAATATTTTATTGTGAGCCAATTTTGGTGAAAATCAGTCTAGGACGAGTTAGAAAAAGTAGGTTTAAAACATTTTTCATGATGGAAAACTAACGTTATTGGCGTAGGAATGAAGGTTTAATTTTGCAATGTTATTAACTAGTTAACTGACCAATATCAGATGCCGTTTTAGTCCAAAATGAATGAATATGACAATATTGACAATTTAAATCGCATCGAAATCCCCACGATATGGAAATTGCGATAGTGTTTTCTTCCATAGTGTGACGAATATCTGAGTGAAACGGCTTCTTGAATGAGAAAATATGTAAGGCAGGACTTAACTCTGTCCATTGGTAATTGATTTGATTGTTGTTGTTTGCTATTGGTCGATCTCATGTGAGTGACAGGTTGTCCCATCCTCGTGCCAGTAAACACATAATCAATGTCAATTTTATTTATATAGCACTACTAAACACAACACCAGTTGACCAGTGTGCTTTACATCAATACAAAAGACAAATATAAATACAACACATTTCATCCTTAGCCATATGCTAAATCAAACAGATAGGTTTTTAGCCTAGATTTAAAAACAGACAAGGATGGAGCAAATCTAATACTAAAAGGTAACGCATTCCACAGTCTTGGAGTCACAGCTGAAAACGCGCGATCGCACCTACTCTTCAACTTTGATTTCGGTATACATAAAAATCTCTGATTTGACGACCGGAGAGACATAACTGGACGATGCTCTATCAGTAGGTCCGAAAGATAAGTAGGGGCCAGACCATTTAAGGATTTAAAAACCAACAAAATAATTTTAAAATCTACACGATATCGTACAGGCAACCAGTGCAAGTGACGTAGGACTGGGGTAATATGGTCCCGTTTTCTAGTACCTGTGAGAAGTCTTGCCGCCGCATTTTGTACCATCTGTAACCGGGATAAAGCTGATTGGCTGATCCCACAATACAGAGAGTTACAATAGCCAAGCCTCGATGTCAGAAATGCATGAATTAGTCTTTCAAAATTATTAAAAGATAAAATAGGTTTTACTCTGGCTAAAAGACGGAGCTGGAAAAAGCAGGATTTGACCACTGAACTTATCTGCTTGTCAAATTTCAGACCATCATCAAAAATAACACCCAAGTTTTTTACCCAAGTCTTTACAGGCAGTGTTAAATTACCTAGGGTTATCTGACTAAGTGAATATGATGAGCCAAACACTATAATTTCAGTTTTGTTTTCATTAAAATTAAGGAAATTTATAGATAACCAAGCTTTCACATCAGATATACAGGCCCTGATTTTTTCCAGTCCATCGCACTTTGGTTTTAGGGACAAATAAACTTGAGTGTCGTCCGCATAGCAGTGGAACGACAACCCATGTTTCCTGAAAATAGACCCTAATGGAAGCATGTGTAGCGAAAAAAGAATTGGAGCTAAAATGGATCCCTGCGGGACACCACAAGACAGAAAAGCAGTCTTTGACATATATTCTCCAATGTTAACACTAAACTTCCTATTTGACAAATAAGACCTAAACCATTCTAAGGCAGGACCTTAATCAGAGAAGAGATGTCACTGTAAGCAGGTTTAGTTATTTTGATTAAAGATTAAGAGCACATGAATTTTTTAAAAAAGAATGATGTGCACAGATATATCAATTATAATAAATATGTATTGTCAATTTTGATTTCATGGTGATTTTAAAAATAAAATCTGACTTAAACAAAAAACAGAGCAAAAATGAATGCTGGGTAAATGTGAATGGAGACGAGATCAGTATGAATGTGAAGTGAGATCTGTGTGAATGCAAAATGGTGTAAACTTCCATGTAAAAATCCTAGAAAAAGCCTAATAGCTGGCATCATGCAGTCCCTCAAGTCCCATTACCGGTGCGTGTTTGTGTTTGAGAGTGCTTTGACCTGCGCTTCTGCATTTATCAAAAAGCCATTTTCAAACGGAAACACTTAAAGAAAGCAATAAGCTGAAAACAAGCCTCTGTGATGCTCTGAGTCACTGAAATATCAGATGACTTGTGCTCACTTCAGTCACGTCAGAATCATCAAAGGAGTCTTTTATAGAGATGCTTTTGTCTTCATAAACTTCATCTTCATCTGTGTGAAGTTATCTGAAAGATAACTGAAATACAGTTAAAACTTTCTCTCTCTTACATAGACACAAAACGGGTTGCTATTTCGCACAGTTAGTGTGATAACATCTGATCAGCAGACAGGCAGTCAGAATATGCTGGGAGAGCCACCGAATGATCAGAGATATTTGATATTCAGTGCAAGGCTTTTCGGCTGAATGTCCATCACACACACACACACACACACACACACACACAACACACACACACACACACACACACACACACACACACACACACACACACACACACACACACACACACACACACACACACACACACACACACACACACACACACACACACACACACACACACACACACACACACACACACACACACACACACACACACACACACACACACACACACACACACACACACACACACACACACACACACACACACGGTCTCTCTTCCAATTTATTTTAAGAGTGCTTTATAGGTATATTACTAAAGCAAAATAGTTTAGCTCAACAGAACCTATTAGAACTTTGTTTTGTTCTGTTAGTTCTGACTCTAAAATTGGATTGAATGAGCTGCTTTCAAAGATGTTAAATCAACTGAATTATATATTTAAGAAATAATTCACTAAAAATGCTGCCATTATTTACTCATGTCATTCCAAGCCTGCACAACTTACTTTCTGCTTTTTGAAAATATAGGATTTTTTTTTTGCCCATAAAATGAATATATTTTTAATTTTCCACAGTAAAAAAAGAGTGTCATACATGTTTGGAACAACATGAGGGTGAGTAAATGCTGACAATTTTCATTCTCGGGTGTACTATCCTTTCATTTTCCTTCAGCTCACAATGTGGTTCTCTTGTGGTTTAAAGGTCCAATATGTAAGAATTTTGTAATAAAATATTCAAAAATCACTTGCACAGTGTGATATATTTCCTGCAGTTGTGTACTTACAATATCCCAAAAGTCTCAAAAGATTTTATATTTCAGAGAAATTCCAATTTTAAATAAGTGGCCGTCCCGGCCGGAAACAAATGGCGCCTGTCAATGACGCAATATCCGCGCTATCCTCGGTTTCCGCTCGAACGGCCATATCCATTACGTAACCACGGCGACAGATGTGGACAACTGCGTAGTGCGTAACATTTAGCGGCACGCAATTCTTGTTTCGTTCAAACATTATAGACTATGGCAAGCAGACTTTGGGACAAACAAGGAGAATTGAAATAAGGATCAATATCAGCGTGGCGTTTTTGAGATGCCGAGAGCTCCATTTCAGCGACTAACTTGGCCTTGACAGAGCTTCATGAGTCACGACTTGACAGCTTTATTAGACAGGTGAGCAAATGTACATAAAATTAATCAATGATATATAACGTTAGCTCAACATGATGAAATGTTAGAATATGGTCAGTATGTTATTCTAATGTTGATCTAGCTTAACGTTAATGTTACTGCAAGTTTCGTATAGCAAACGAACTAACAAGCAGAATAACATAATAACTTTCAACACATTTTTAAATGCCGTTTAGTGTGATAGTGTAACGTTAGACCAAGTGAAGCAGCGCTACATTACCTCACAAGTTTAATTCGTCTAAACTGACCTGACCTGTGTGAGTAATCCAGCACTTGCGGGTACTTTGGTAGAATGAAATTTCTTAGTCCTTATTCCTTTATATCCGCGGGACTCGCGTGTGATATCATTTATATCCGTGGGACTCGCGTGTGATATCATTTATGTCCGTGGGACTCGCGTGTGATATCATTTATGTCCGCGGGACTCGCGTGTGATATCATTTATATCCGTGGGACTCGCGTGTGATATCATTTATGTCCGTGGGACTCGCGTGTGATATCATTTAGCCTATATCCGCGGGACTCGCGTGTGATATCATTTAGCCTATATCCGCGGGACTAGCGTGTGATATACTTTATATCCGCAGGACTCGCGTGTGATATACTTTATATCCGTGGGACTCGCGTGTGATATACTTTATATCCGCAGGACTCGCGTGTGATATACTTTATATCCGCGGGACTAGCGTGTGATATATTTATATCCGCGGGACTCGCGTGTGATATACTTTATATACGCAGGACTCGCGTGTGATATACTTTTATCCGCGCGGACTCGTGTGATATCTTTCTCTTTAGCAATCGCGACTGGCTTCATACCACTATAATGTTAAAAAACGTGAATGTTTGCACTCATCCATAAACATTATTAGATCCATCAGCTTGACAGCAAGTCCCATCATTCAGCTCGCCACTGCGTCATAAACATACGCCTTTGTTATTGTTGGAAACGGCGCCCTCTAGTGGCGAAAAATCTTACATATTGTATCTTTAATGCTTTTAAAAACTAAATGATACAATTATTAAGGTGTAAAGGTACACCATATAAATATTTTGTTCAAAGTTAAACAATTGAGTCAATCCTCATCATCAATCCTTCTTCCAAATTGTGTTTTTATCTTACCATGATTCACTATGGTAAGCCAATTATGTGTTTAAGCGTTTATATTTTAGACAGGATGCGATTGTTTTTCGCTGGAAATTGCGTACGTGCGTCCCTCGTCGTGTCTCTTCATATCCGTAAAATAGAGAAAAGTTGCTCCTGCTACTTTGACGCCTGTTTGGTGTGGGACTGTCGTAGGTTAGTTGTCACACAAAGGGGAATCACCCATTCTAAAACGAACAGAGGAGAGTCTGTTGGCAAAAAAAATAGAACACAACAGACCTCGTCATAAAACCAGAATCACTTTCGGAGATGGCGAGAACTGAGATATTTGAAATGTTGTAAAAGTGACATGGAGATGGCATTTTTTCACTCAACAGGTGAAACAGATTAAATGCCATATGTAGGTCTCTAATAAAGTTTACTGTACACATTATCTATTGTGAAAAGTCATATTCATCCACACAGTGAAAGCAAAACCAAAACAATGTTTTCAGCAAAATGCGCTAGAAGGAAAAAGTTGCATTGTGTACCTTTAAAATAAATTGCCAAACTGTTATTGTCAGTTGGAAACAACATAACACATGATGTCTTACAGACACATTGGGACATTTTTTTGAAAACAAAAAATAACCAAGTGATTAAATTGGCTCAGAGACAAAATAATAATTACGACAGGCAGACAGAGAGTTAGAGAGACAGACAGACAGACATACAGACAAAAGAATAATTACGACAGACAGACAGAGAGTTAGAGAGACAGTAGTTAGTATCCTGTGTGACCACCATTTGGCTCAAGCAGTGCAACACATCTCCTTCGCATAGAGTTGATCAGGTTGTTGATTGTGGCCTGTGGAATGTTGGCCCACTCCTCTTCAATGGCTGTGCGAAGTTGCTGGATATTGGCAGGACCTGGAACACGCTGTCGTATATGCCGATCCAAAGCATCCCAAACATGCTCAATGGGTGAGATGTCCGGTGAGTATGCTGGCCATGCAAGAACTGGGATGTTTCCAGGAATTGTGTACAGATCCTTAGGGCAACATGGGGCCATGCATTATCATGCTGCAACATGAGGTGATGGTCATGGATGAATGGCACAACAATGGGCCTCAGGATCTCGTCACGGTATCTCTGTGCATTCAAATGCCATCAATAAAATGCACCTGTGTTCATTGTCCATAACATAGGCCTGCCCATACCATAACCCCACCGCTGCCATGGGCCACTCGATCCACAACGTTGACATCAGCAAACCACTCACCCATACGACGCCATACACACTGTCTGCCATCTGCTCTGTACAGTGAAAACCGGGATTTATCCGTGAAGAGAACACCTCTCCAAAGTGCCAGACGCCATCAATTGTGAGCATTTGCCCACTCAAGTCAGTTATGACGATGCCAATTGCACGCTCCCTCAAAACTTGCGACATCTGTGGCATTGTGCTCTGTGATAAAACTGCACATTTTAGAGCGGCCTTTTATTGTGGACAGCCTAAGGCACACCTGTGCAATAATCATGCTGTCTAATCAGCATCTTGATATGCTACACCTGTGAGGTGATTGGATTATCTCGGCAAAGAAGAAGTGCTCACTAACACAGATTTAGACAGATTTGTGAACAATATTTTAGAGAAATAGGCCTTTTGTGTACCTTGAAAAAGTCTTAGATCTTTGAGTTCAGCTCATGAAAAATGGTGGCAAAAACAAAAGTGTTGCGTTTATAATTTTATTCAGTGTTTCTAGCGCTGCACGCTATTGAGAATTTGTTTGTAAGTGATTGATTGCTCATAATATTTGCGTTTCTCCACCAACCCTAAGGACAGACAGCCTAAACACACTTTCCCACATATTCAGCCAGTTGTTTGATCATTAACACTACAATATCTGTTTTCCAGATTGTGATAATTAAAGACTATTGGCCTCATTTGGCTGTGAATGCAGTGGTGGGCATTTTCAAGCACTGCCTGAGGACACTTTGTTTAGGGAAAGTTTCCTGCTGATTTAATGGTTTGCCAGGGATAATTGGATTTGCTCTGTCAATATTGGAACTGATACGTGATTTTTTTCTTCCCCTTTTCAAATGTAGCTAGCAGTACATAGCACTGCAAACACAGGGTTATTGATCGGCCATGTCTGTACAGCACATATGAACTGCGATCTAGCAGATATGCAGCCTCTGGCAGTGAGAGTACTGGTGTATGTAATAATCTTATTTGCATACAATCATAATTAAAACATAACAGAAAGTGGGCTGGATGGAAAGTGTGTGTGTTGTGTAGTTTCAGTGGTGGGCAGCAGAATGCTGACTGGTGGTTTGTGTGCGGTGCATTACAAGAAGCTCAGTGCTTTATTCAATAACCAAAACAGCCCATCTCACATAAACCACTGCTAGGCTCTTATGATATTAATCTGCAGATTCACAATCCCACACGCCATACACGGCCTGATGATAACTCTCTGTGATATCAGAGCCCCGTCTCAGAGGGAATTATGGGAAATGGAGTTCAGAGAAATTAGAAAAGAGCAAAATAGAAAGAAGAAATTAAACTCATTGAGAAGAGACTAGATGAGAGAAAAACGAGGAAGGAGATGAGAAAAGATGACAAAAGAATAAAGATAAAACAGATATGAGAAGAGACAAGATAGTAAATGTGAAGAGATAAACAATTTTTGAAAAGAGGACACAATGAAAGGAGAAGACGAGATGAAAAGAAACAAGATGAGAAGAGATGAGCCATAATGAAATAAGATAAGAAAGGAGAAACAAAGGGAGTTCTGAGAAATAAAACAAGGGATACCAACAGAAAATGAGAGAAAACAACAAAAGAGACAATGATATGAGGTATGAGACAAGAAGATTCAAGAAATTAGGGGGAAAAGCAAGAAGAGGAAGAAAAAAAAAAGATAAATAAAATAAAATGACGAGGAACAATATAAGAAAAAGAAATAAGAGAAAACATAAAATAAAAGTAATACATTATTAGGAGATGAAAAGAGATGAGCTGAGATGAGAAGAGAAGAAAGAAGATGAGGTGGAAAAGAGACAAAAGGGATGTAAAAGAGGTGAAGGGGTAAGTAACAATGAAAAAAGCCAAAATGAGTCACTATGATTGTTTAAAAAGAAGAAAGGAATGAGTTTAAGCAGAAGACTGAGAAGTGAGTGTCACTGAGAACAGCAGAGATGAAAGAGAGTCATGACTCCACAGAGGAGAAGTGCAGTGGTGCAGTTCTGTGCTCATTGATATGCTGAACCCTCAATGACGAGAGAGAGAGAGAGAGAGAGCAGAGAGAGAGAGAGAGAGAGAGAGAGAGAGAGAGAGAGAGAGAGAGAGAGAGAGAGGAGAGAGGAGAGAGAGAGAGAGAGAGAGAGAGAGAGAGAGAGAGAGAGAGAGAGAGGAGAGAGAGAGAGAGGAGAGAGAGAGAGAGAGAGAGAGCATTTCTCAATTATAGCATTAACAGTATAAAGGCACTAGGACTAAAATAGTGATTTGGATGCCCAGGAATCCCTATTCTTTTCATTTCTCTCCTTCTGTCTTTCCTTCTATTTTTACAGCGTTCACCTTTTCCTCCATCTCTCTCGGAGCCCCAGGGGTGCAGCCTGAAATAGCATGGCTTGGAAGTTTTATGACTTCAACCTCAGAGACTCACTGCATGCCCAAACTTCAAGTCACCACCTTAATCTCTCCTCCACGCATGCACACACACAACTCAACAAAGGGAATTATGGGATGTGTAAGCAGAGGTGTGAATGACAGCTGCTGGGCTATTGGGAGCCATTAGCTGCTTTTCCACTGTCTGGCCAGTACGAGCCAAGGCTAACAACGTGCCGGGCGGGGCCAATAGCCTCAAACCTCGAGCAGTGAGGCCAAAATCAAGCTGTGTTTCCCCTGTTGGGCCAGAAGACCCGCAGCGCTGCCCTAAAACCCTCCATAGAACAACATCACACAACCGTACCGTTTCACCAGCATGGGGAAGCTAGCTAACAGAAAACTAGCTAGATCGCAAAAAGAACATGGCATTTGCTCTTTACTTAAAGACTTAAGACTCCGTCAATGATTTAAAATAAAATATATTACAGTGACAGTATTTTATTAATAAGTGTCAGGAGTGCACATCGATCATGCTGAATCAAAAGAGAACACATGTTTGTTCAGTCGTGCCTTCTTCCATTTATTTGTATCATAGGAATACACGAAACAAGCTTTTAAGTCCAAAGGCTTCAAAATATTGACAAAATATCATGTTTACATCACATTTCTTTAGAAAGAATGAGCATTTGTATTAATTTTATACGGAACCATGCGATCTTTCCCGTCTCAGTATAGTTATCCTTTCAGCCATAACACTGAGAGAAATACTCAACATGAAACCCATTCTACTTCTGTAATTTGATTGGATCACAACAGCTCATGGAGCCTGAGTGACATCAGCAGAAAAGGAAAGTTGTTTTCTTGGGAATTACAATACAATTTCATGTTGATTTTACAGTTTAATACTGCACATTTAATAAAAATTTTATGTTTTGATATTTTTTAACATTGATTATGCTCACCATTTATTTGATCAAAATACAGTAAAAATCATTTAAATATATAATATGTAAAATAAATAGCTAATTTCTATTTAAATATATTTTAAACTGTAAATTACTCCTGATGTAAAAGCTTAATTTTAAGCATCATTACTCCAGTCTTCAGTGTCACATGATCCTTCAAAAATCATTCTAATATGCTGATTTTGTATTTCAATGTTGAAAACCATGATAACCCCGAAGTCTTTCTTGTGACTTTTGATCAATTTAATGGATCTTACAGAATATAAGTATAAATTAGTGTTGTATTTATCTGGCAATAAAATGGATATCACTAGGGTGACAGAAACTTGTAAATATGTACTTATGCACATAAATTCACACCAAACACCACATGAATTCATAAACTGCATATTTAACTAGACATTTGTTTTGATTAAAAAAAAGTTCGCATACGGGGTTCAAGGTCTCAGTTGCAATTCTTTATGCACATTGTAATGAGACATAAAATGAGCAATGTAACATCTATACTTTTAGTTCTGATGACAAATGGTATTAAAGCTAGCCAAGCTCTTTACATATGGAGGAACGTATGGGTGTGTTTGCTTAGAATTAAATTCTCTGATAAGAGCTAATGATTGCCTCTTCAGTTTCACAGTCAACCTTCATTATGTAGAAGGAGAAAGCACACGTACACATACATACATGCTAATAAGACCTAAGGTCTTTATTCCTGCATCAAAGAAACCCTCTGTGTGTGTCCACTTGATCTCTTTTTACATGTGTGAAGAACATACAGCTTAAAAAATAATCACACACACCATGTCATTAGTATTGTACACCAATACACCACTTTAAATTAGAGTTTAAATTATCTGAAAAAAGTGCCATGCAAAACTAGCTATAATGATGCTAGGGTGTTCTGAGTGGTTTTAAAAACCTCTTAAATCCTATTGTAAAAAGCAAGACATTCTGTCGAGTCCGCTCAAAGGTTGTACTCTATTTTCCCTCCTAGAATTCTCTGTGCATTTGAAACCGTAATGATTCACACAAGGTACAGAACATTACAACCCACTGAACACTGAATTTCTATGCCTCATCTTGTTTTTAGTTAAATATGTATTACATATAAAAGCAAGCAGCACTAATACTGTCTCTGTCTACTGTATCTAGTTAAGAAAAAAATACTATCTACGCTAGCCTAACTGCATGAAGAAATCGCAAATGAAGTTGTTAAAGATGGTTTGGAGAAACAGACAGTGTCCATATCAGGGAAGAGGTTATTTCTAACAATTACGAGTCTCCTTGCAGTGTCTCTAAGCACTCTGATTTTTCCACAGCCTGCGTCTCCACCAGATTCACTCCAGAGCAATTATGTTTAGATGCTGGCAGACGTAGATTGTGAGAAAACGGAAAAGAGAGGAGAAGGTGAGAGAGAAGATGCTGAGAAAAACGAGAGAGACACAACCCTTAAAAAGCAAACACATGAGCTGCATATCAAGGCAGTGGATTTGTTGGAGCCTGAGGGAGGCCGCATAACACATGGAACGAGAGAGGGAAAAAGCATGTAAGAAAGAGCGGAGAGCAGCTGGGAAAGTTATTTTGTGAAGCAGTCTCTAATGGACATGCAGCGAGAAAGCTGTTCTGGGGGCAGTTCTACTGTTCAAGATGAAGCTTGAAGCCCATGAGCCTTAAAAAAGTCAACCCAGGACAACAGCATGTCCCAAAGTCACCCTTAAAACACTTTTACAATTGTACCTCTTTAATGTAGTACTTCCATTGTTCTCATTTGGAAGAATGTAAAAGGTTCAGTGTTGAAGGCACATTGCCGCTGGGTGGTCATGATTATTAATGCTACCCATGATCATGTCCTGCAGACAATTATGAAGTCAGAGCGCAGCGCTGGAGTGTTATGAGGTTACAGAAAGGGTTCCCATTCCTTTTGACCAATGAATTTCCATTTTTCCAATTTTAATTGTTTTTTTTTCACATAGCCTATACTGTTACACTTAAAGAAACTGTACTCACAAAGAACAACTTCTAGCCAATGAAATAGTAAGTTGACTAGAGAAATTATAAATGTAAAAAAAATATATTTTATTTTACATCTTGGAAAGGTCCTGTTTGAATGGAAATCAAAGAAGAAGATTCCTCAGTGTGGAATCAGTTTGTCACATTGACTGCCTCTGTGCTCTTCAACGACACACACAGTTTAAAAAATTACCATGAAAGAAAACATCCTATAGTCTGAAGCAACTGACTGTAGCTGATCTCATCAGAAACAATCAGGCTGGCAAACCCACTGTAAAAGATAAACACGGCACTGTGATTATTTAATAGATCTGTTTAACAGCTCAATTTATGATAAGAAAATAGTAGATGAAACATATTTAGCACAGCGATTATTACCTAATTTATCTAATTTAAAACCAGCCTTGATTATGGTTTATTTTGCATAAATAAATAAAGTGCAATGATTTAATCACAAATCTTTTTTATTGCTAGATTAATTTATGTTTAATTGATCATCTGCTTTAATTAGTAGCTTAAAGTATTCAGGCTGTTCTCTATGATGATCAATATCATTTACAAGAACGTTTTACCAATAATCTGTTTAATTTGAATCTTATATCACATGCCGATGTTCATGACAAATCAAACTTGTGAAAATCTTCTGTACATTCTCATTCACTAGTTTACAAGTGACTCTTAACCTTTTAAATATGACTGATGTAAATAATTTTATTTTGTAAATAAACAATAAGTAATTTTTCTACACTGGATGTGAGCGTCACGTCAGACGCTGTCTGGATTCAGTATATAAATGCGTGTTCAATTTCTGACATACTCCAAGAATTTAGTCTGTCGACAAAAGTGAAAGAACGTTCGCTTTAACAAACAGCTTGTTTTGCGTCTCTGTACAGACTTCAGAAGGATCCTAGCACCGAAAACAAATGGATGGTTTATTTTAATGGCGCTACGGATCGTGTTAAAGG
Organism: Chrosomus eos; assembly: GCA_036326025.1. Taxonomy (NCBI): domain Eukaryota; kingdom Metazoa; phylum Chordata; class Actinopteri; order Cypriniformes; family Leuciscidae; genus Chrosomus; species Chrosomus eos. The sequence goes on along the minus strand of CM070824.1, from coordinate 30,505,186 downwards.
ATTATATGTTTGTTCGGAGCATTTTGTAAACGAGGCACAGTGTAATGTAGAGTTCACAAAGAAACTTTGGTTTAAAGATGAAACAGCCAACTGTATTGAAACTTACGCAGCTGCTTCACAACCCGTAAGTAAATGATTTCATAATGCTGGGAATGACGGTTTTATTTGTATGTTTTCAAAACACTTAATCGCATACACTAAGGAGTGGGCGTTGATACGGTTTCCAATGACGTTAGCCAAAGATAAAAGTTATATTTGTTTTTGTTTTTTATGTGCATATAAATCTGATAAACATTATAAGAAAACCTCAAGGAACACATAAAAAAAATAAAAAATCCATGTCATGTTTTAATTTGTAAGACATGCAGATCCATGTTCTGTTTCTTCAGTATGTTGTATAGGTTTCCTATAATACACAAAGCTGATGCAGTGTTTATTTGGCTCATATAAAAGATGCCCTTCATCAGGTCTGCAGGTACGCTACATGCCCAGAGAGCTGCCCTCTCCCCCACTAGCGTGCTAATGAACTAACACAGCCAGGAATAAACAAACCCTTTTGTTTTTCTCTCTTCTGCCCTCCCTTTACTAGTTTCTCCATATTGGGTCGATCTTGTTGTGTGTAATTCGTCCTCTCACTAATCCTGGGCAGCTTTCTTCATTGATGAGTCAGCCAGTGCTCTGTTCCACAGTGAGGCCTATCAAAGCATTTCTGCATTGGGTTCAGTCCACGCTTTGTTCTAATCACAGTAGGACCCGTCACCTGTGCGCGAGTCCACTCTTTTCCAATCTAAGCCATATGGACACACTCCGGGAATTCTTAGCATACTATTCTCAGCCTCTGATTCAACCACACACACACTGGCTGGGCATCAGCTCTGTGTTTACAATCTACAACTCCGTGAGAATCCGACCTTGTTGGTCACCTGAACTATGAATCACGGCATCTTGTACTTATATGCCTAAACTGTCATGATGGCCACACAGTTGGACAAGCAAATGTAAATACACAGACATGTAACAGCATGTTTCACTTAAACCTAATTGCATCTCAGAAAGGTTCGGAAGGGGAGCGGACAGCATGTGCACCGGCAGACGGAGCGACAGGCTTTCTTCGCCGAGTTAATGACAGAAATCACGTGGAGGGGATTTAGGCGATCTGCTTTTTGTTTCCAGCCTTCAGAGCAAATAGCAGTGTGTCGGAAGCAGGAGAGTTTTCCAAAACAGCTCTGGGTTGGCTGGAAAAGAGAGTGACATGCTGCGGAGGGCAGAATTAGATCCTGATGGACATGTTTAGGACAATCTGCTCATGTCTGCAATCATCATAGTGATGTCCAAATGAAGAAAAAGCTCCTGTGTCTCACTTCTAACAGCTCTCTGTAGCACAATATTCATATCTGGTCACAGAAACACTGTAAAACTAATGAGTAAACGTACTGTAAATCCCATTGGTGATCAGTACATTGTCAAATCACATGTCTAAAAAAGCAATAAGCCATGCAAGTTTATGAATTACATGATTTTAGTGCTTTTTGAAACTATAGCTTGCCAAGCACAATTGTTTGTGCTGCCTCAAATGATAAGTTTAGTCAACTTGAAAAGTGACAACCTGAATATTTGAGTTGACTAAACTTAAAATTAAGGCAGCACGAACACTTTTTAAGTTGAAACAGATTTTTTTTTTACAGTAAAAATGTATTTGTAACAAGGTTCAAATGTTATGGTAAGGAGGAGGCGGGAACCGGCGAACAATCAAAGAATTTAATACCAAAAATAAAATGAAAGTAAAAGACAGCAACGCAATGCAAAAATTACACATTTCAGCTTTAAACTATACTATTAAGCTATTATTTTGGAAACGTATTTAGCAACACTACCAGTTACTATACAAAAAGTAGCTAAAATAAATAGTATACAGTATCATTTTTCAAATATATTGCTATTTGATGAAAGAATTATTAATCTAATTACATCTAGTACAAAAACATTTTTTTTATGTTTTCTCTTTTAATTAACATTTATGATGGCAGTTAGAAAAACAGCTTTAAACTTGAACAAAAAATACGCTTAATACAACAGCAAACACCCTATATACGAAAATCTATCGTAAAAGTAGATTCAATTTACCAATATGAAACTGTATCCAAGTTCGATTACTATCTCAATGTAAATCTACATCATTCACCATGATTATTATTAGAGCACAATCAGTCCATCTGACTCAACGACTACCACTGGTTAAACACTTCCCTTCCCCCAACAATATACTACAGAGAACACCAATCTTATTTAAAGCACCAATATTTAAAACAATTAGACCCAGAACACCATTAGAGACCATTAACCTAGCCTCTTTTCTCCTGCGTCACTCTCTTACCTTTCTCATTACCTCTCAAAGCAGCAGATCAAAGAAGTTAGAGAAGATTAAAAGCACAGTTAAAGCATTTCTCTCTGACAGCAGGCCGACAGGTACAATAGTCCCATGGAAATGCTCTCAGTTCATCACCCTTCCCACTGTATTCTCCTGCACTAGTGATTTTAACACTGTGTGACTGCTTAATGAATTTAATCAGAGAGAAAGATTGCTAAGTTCAACTTTGATGAGCGATGTAATGTGAAAACCACTTCTTCGCAGAATTATGTGTGAAACCGCCACTGATGCTTTTTTCAAGACTGTTGTTGCATTATCAAGTATTGGCTGGGGGTGTTAAATTGGATCCTATGCTTTAATAAATTTACCCCAATAAAATCATTATAAATTCACCCTTGTGTTTTTCCAAACCGGCAAGCTGTTATTTTTTCCATCAAACACACAATTTGTTTTTTTAAAGATTAGATTAAATATTTAGATTAACTTTAATATATGTATATGTTGCAGCTGCGTGCGTGCGTGTGTGTGTGTGTGTGTGTGTGTGTGTGCGCCTTCTCAGAAACAAAAACGTATAAACTATTCCACTATAGAATACTCACTCCAGTATTGTTTGGTGCATTAATGAGAGTGAAAGACAAAGCCGTGATGTCCAATTTATATATAAAAAAACATTCATTTAAGTCAAATCTTTTTAATGAATCAGTTGATTCAGTTAAAAAAAAGTATGATTTGTTCATGAACGATCAGAATAATCCAGTTCTCAAGTTCAACTCACCAATCCACGGATTACCACTGATTCAATGATCCAGTCACAGTGGTTAAGATTTTCAGCAAATAATGGCAAAAATGTTGGTCTATTCCTCACACCATCTTAAAGTCCCCCTCTAGTCAATCTTTTTATCCCTTTAAACTCATCTTTGATCACCAAAATGACATATTTAAGCGTTTTTCTCCTTGAAATTTTTTTCTTCATGCCTTAAAATAGCTTGCACGTAACTCTACACTCTTGCCTCATTTAGTATACGCGGTTCTATGAATATGCAAATTAGCCCCACCTCCACACTTGTTGACGATCACACGTTGATGGTTACAAGGTAGTTTGTGACGTCAGAAACACCAACGATTTCAATTTCACTGCAGTTTTAAGGAGAAAATACTCAGCAATGGTGTTGACCTGTGCTTTTGTGATCATACAGTATAATGCCTGAATCCTATGGGCAGCATTGACTTTCATTAAACTGAAGAGTGGTCAGGATATTCTTCAAAAAGCTACCTCTTGTGTTACATACAGTAGAACAAAAAAACTCACGCAGCTTTAGAACAACATGAGTGTGAATAAATAATGACCCATATTTGGGTGAACTTCTTGAGCATTCAATAAGATTCTCATTCACATTCACTGTCAGCACGCCTTCCCCAGGTTCAGATCAGCAAACAGCAGTTTGTTTATGGAGCACGACTGTTGCTCTGGTGGAGGTGGAAGTCTGCAGTCAGCAGCAGGCAGTGACAGAGGAAGCCCCATCTCTATCCGTCACGCCCACGTGCTACTTCAGTCTATTGATCAGCCCCAAGCTATCAGAACATCAATCATGGGCTGCTGATCGATGGCTATTTGTTGTGTTCAGATTGCCCTTGGGAACAATGGGTCTTCACATGAAGTGGTGATGCTTGGGAGCTCTGACCATTTAGAAACAACAACACCACCTTGTTCCAGAAGCCTGTCGTAATATCATGTCAATAACGTATCTGTTCATAAAGGGACGGAAGACAGACCCAGCTCTTGTTGCCTAATAATGTTAGTAAATGTCTAATATGAAACGCACTAGTTTATATTGCTTGATGGTTTTCTACACTCTCGCACTAAATTTGCAATTTCACCTTTAAAAGTCAACTGTGTTAAAGTAACACTATGTAGTTTTTCAACCATAATAATATTTTTCCAAGACCCTTGTGATGGTACATCGACTTAAAATAAGTGAAATGACACGTCTGCCATCGCCTGACGGGGTCTGTGTCGCTTTTACTGGCACTATGTAACTTCGGGTTTCGGGTAGGAACCCATGCACAAAAAGAACTACAAAATTCGACTGCTTTACGTCAAGCGCTACAATAGTCATTATTTCGTTTTTCTTCGTTTCTGATGTCGCAATACATAATCCTTTCATGAAATCATGTAACATAATCTAACTTGTCTGTAGACATCGTTCATTCTAAAGCCGGTGCTGGATAAACATCGAGCGTGCGTGTGACGGTAGGCTAAATTATTTACGACAGCGGCAATAGTAGGGCGACCGAAAAGGAAAAGTTACTTGGTGTTACTTTAAATTCTCCCTTTAATCAATAATTGTAAATCTTTGATCACCAAAATTACATATTTAAACTTTTAAGCCACAAAAACGTCATGCCTTAAAATAGCTTGAATGTAACTCTACACCCTTGCCTCGTTTAGTAGTATACATGGTTCTATGAATATGCTAATTAGCCCCGCCTCCACTCGCTCACACCTGCTCAGAGATCCACTCATTGACGTGATTGGTTACAAGATAGTTTGTGATGTCAGAAAAACCAGCAATTTCAAACTGCGTCTTTGTTTCACTGTAGTTTTAAGCAGAAAATACTCAGCAATGGTGTTGACTTATGAGTTTACACATGGTTTGTCTTAAAGCATAATAAAAAGACCACATTGACATATAAACAACATTAAAAGCTTGATTTTCACCTCAGGGGGACTTTAACAATCAGTTTTACTTCTATGATGTTAAGTCTTTCTGAATGAAATGGGATATTTAATGAAAACAAAAAATGTTGGACAATTGGGAATTAAACAATAAAATAATATAATACATTAAAATTAACTTCATTCTTTTTTAATTTAAGTTATTTAAGTTTTAATAAATAATTATAAAGTGAAAAATGATATAAAACATTGTTCAAATATATGATATACATGTATATATTTTATATAAAAAAATTATATAAAAATGATATAAAACAAAAATGAATGAAAAGTTACACACACAAATAAAATAATTAAATACAATTTTAGGCTATATAATAAATAATACAGTATACATCAAAAAGAATCTTTAAATTATAAACTTTAAATAGTTTATAGTTCAACGTTTCTAAATGATCTGTTTTTGTTGCTTTCTGTTGAATGGTTGTATTTCTGAAAAGTGAGGAAAAACCTGTTTTCCAAGGTATGGCCTCTTTACAATGTGACTTCAGAAGTTACAAGATGGTTTTAACAAGAACCCTTTAATTAAACACCCAAGTGTGAGTGAATCAGAGTAAAGAGAGAAGGAAAGAGCGCATGTTCACAATGCCACAACCAGAAGGCTATTTTGTGTTAACCAAGGTGTGTGTGTGTGTGTGTGTGACAGGTGGTGTGGATTGTGGGGGGCAAAAGTTTGGGGCAAGGTCAGGTGAGAGATAGAGATCACAGGTGGTCAGCTGTGACATAAAAGTCAAATTGCACGGAGTGGTGCATTAACCTTGGGATCAAAGATATCACATACAAACAAGCGCAAGATGATGTAAGTGAAACTTTGACTCACTGTAAGCAGACACAACTCGAGTACAAACACCAGTACTAATCAGTCTCTCAGATATAAAAACTGACATTTAAAATGATTTTTACAGATAACTACCATGCAGTCACTTATAAAAACTTTAAAGCCAGACTTTTGACTTTCAGTAGTAAATGTAGCTAACAGAAAAGCTTATTTTGGCCAAGAACAGATGGGAAGAGGACATTTCCATTATGTAATTTAATCACAGTTTAAAGTGCAAAGCAGACCAGGTGCACTTAAAGATATCTTGCTTACTTGCTACTAAGCGTCTCAGACAAAAATCAGATGAATAAAACTATGTACTACATAAAAAAATACTTAATGTACAACTATTTTCTACATAAAACAGAAATCAATGAATAAACAAATCAGCTAAACAACATATATTCCCACTCTTTATTAGCATTGGTAAATGTGTGTGAATGTTTTTTATTGTTTTGTTTGCTGCTTGTTTATTTGAATTTAATTGACTCAGAAGGCAAAATATGTCTTTCAAACTGCCAGAAGGGTACACACACAGAAAGCAGTAGTCTTAGTATCTGCATGTTTTGTATTCTTCATCAGGCTTGAATGTGTCATCTCTTACACAAAACACTTTCCATGGGCGAAACTAAGCGTGTATTAAACCTATCTATCTATCTATCTATCTATCTATCTATCTATCTATCTATCTATCTATCTATCTATCTATCTATCTATCTATCTATCTATCTATCTATCTATCTATCTATCTATTCTATCTATCTATCTATCTATCTATCTATCTATCTATCTATCTATCTATCTATAATCTTTAGATGTCCTAATAACCTGTGAATTTGCAGGCGATTGCTGGATAGTGTAAAGCTTTGAGCGAGTATGTTAGTGCAGATGTTCAGACTCAGTATATCTACACCATAAAGTAACATATGTTCTAATCTGTCACCTTAGTAAAAGTCTGAGTGACTCAGCACAAACTCACAGACCTTATGATACACAGCCATGAGTCAGCAGAAAGCCTCGTATGGCCATAAGCGAGCTGATGAGATGGGTTTCCGCATCTGCAACGGGACAATACGAACCTACATCAAACCCCCCATTCATTACGCTGTCACGCGCCATAAAACATCTACAAAAAACACGCACGGACAAACATAAATCAAAAAGCCGCCACTTGATTTGAGCTTCATCTGCAACAGACTAGCTCTCTATGACCCTTCAAAACCCAAATTACAAACATCTGTATTTACGCAAACAGACTTTTAATCAAATTTCAACTCTCCAGATGGACGAATCGTTTCCTGACTGCTTTTAGATGCAGAACTAGGTCATATTTCTATGCATATGTTGCATATGAAATAATATTATATATTTCTGGCACATTTGAGGGCGATTACACCATGTCGAACATGCACCACCCAGAGCATCAGTGCTATATGAGGGTATTTATTTAGGTCATTGTGTCTACACCATACGACTTGGCAGAGATTGACCGAACACAAATATTTTTACATCACAGAGAGTTTAACTTTGACAGTGAAATGTCACATCGTTTGGCAAGTGCCATACTGAAGCACAGACACCTGTTGCTAAGAGACAGGCAGATGCTCTTTTTTCCAAAAAAACTCCAGCTGCATTCAACATAGTTACATAGTGACCACAAAAAAGTGAGAGAGCGCTTGGCACAGAAAGAGCTAAACCCTGCCCGCGGGCTGCTAGGACAAGTGGCTGTTTACAAATGTTCACTTTAAAACAGCAACGCAACTTCTCAACAAATACTACTGTAGGAACTAGTGGCCTCTTCAAATACCAATTCTATTAAGTTCCTTTGAGAAGTAATAGGGCTCTGTCGGGGGAAACCCGACACACAGTAAAACCACCTCAAAACTGGCGGAGAAGCACAATTAAAGTTAATTGATTTCTTTAACTTTAAAAGAATTACGGTTTAACTGTTTGCCAATGGGAAATCTTTAATGAAGTGAACAAACATATAATGCAATGTTAGAGGAGCTAATCATACACTGGTACCCTTCTATAAAATGTATTTTTTTCATTTACATTTTTGTTTAAATAAAGGTTTTTACATGCGCAGAGTAAAGGCAATCATTAAAGTCAACATGAAATCAATATTTATGTTCATGGTTATATGGTGCATGCTTTATCAGTGATTTATGCTATAAAGAACAATGTTTATCTTGGGGATGAAAAAAAAAAAATGTATCTCTCCCCCTCAACTGTAATATAGAGACAACTTCAGCAACCGTGATACAATCTATTCCCAATAGATACAAATCAAGTACTGTCCCACTTTTTACTCATTAAATATCCTGTTGGATTTGTATTACATCATATTATGGAAGTAAAATGGGTTATGAATTCCATGTTATGTTGGCTATTATCATAAAGAAGTAGTAAAACATCAAGGTGCATTTAAATCCAATGTTTGCATACCGTCCTGTCTACTTCATCTGATCCATTTCTGCAGTTATTACGTAAATAATTACAATAAAATGTTCACAATAAAAGTTAATAATAATACATATTTTTATTATATTATAATATTTTAGTAAAAATATTTCCAACGTATGATTCTGTGTCTACAGACATTGACATTATTTTACATTTACATTGTTGCATTCAATACATTTTATCAGTTCATGCGAACCCATAACTTTGGTGTTGCTAGCTCTAACCTCTACTGTTTGATGTAAATAAGTGTTGTAGCCATTAATTATTTAATTTATTAAGTTCTACAGAATCAAAAGTGTTGTGAGGGTTCCTTCGAAGTGGGTCTAATATCAGTTTCCTTAAGAGGAACCTTCAATGTTAATTATCAAGGACAAAAATAAACTCATTTCAGGTTCAAACTGAAATACTGTCAAGAAAGTCTCCTTTATCGGTTCCTTCCATTAAGGTTAAGACATTGTTACTCAAACTGCGCTACAGTCACATGATTGTTGATTGGACCAGCAATGACTTTGTCACAGAGTGGATTATCAATGTGAGCTCATGTTTTTCCCCAGCATGCTCTAGTCTCGTACACCTATACTTATTAATCTTTAAGACAGGCATGAAAATGGAATTGCTGCAAATAACAGCCAGATTAGACATTCACAAACATGATTAATGGCCGTGGGACACTCCCAATGCTCGTGGAATATTAACGACATCATGCGTGCGACAGCCACGTTTCCGTTACACTGTAAGACTATCGCATGCATCAACGGCCACTAATGTTAAACAACAACACCAGTAAAACCAGTGCCAGTGTTTATCTGCTTGCTCTCTTGAGTGCCGACAATCACTGATGACAATCTGATTGAGCGCAAAGGGGTAAAACTTTTAATATTACCTTGTTGTCAATGGAATGAAATGAGCAGGGAATGCATTCAAGATCATGCAGGACAGCATTTAGTAAATTAGAAACTTATCACAGATATGAAAACAGACAGAAATCTATTTCAGTCTACACCTACAGTGTACTTCTGTACCTACTGTTTACAGAATAGGTATAGCAGAATAGCAGAGCTACATGGGTAAGATTACCTTTATCGTCCACATAACCACGGCCATCCTCCTCCTTAATTTCATGCTCTACATAGGGAGATTCTGGTGATGACATTTTGAAAAAAAAAGGAAAAATGAACTGATTTTGACAGCATGGACATAAAAAGATTTAACAGCATGAACATAAAAATAGAATTTTCTACATATAACCATATGTACACACAGTTACAATGCTTATAGAACATCATGGTCAAATGAATGAACGTGTGAGTGCGCACAAAACACACACACACACACACACACACACACACACACACACACACACACACACACACACACACACACACACACACACACACACACACACACACACAAAACCTCATCCATCATTCTATCCTTTTTCGCTAAAACCTAGTACTCTACTGCACTGGATCTACAGGGATCTTTATTCTATTGGTGGTCTGTGGTCTCACGTTTGTTCTGTCTGACCTAAAGCAGCCTACAGAGAGTCCAGCAGGACCAACGCAGCGCACAGAGCTATACACTAATGAATTTACCTTCCTCTTCACTTTCTTTGATGGACTCTGCCAGAGAGAGACAACACACATACATCAGAGCACTAGGAAAAGACAAAGTGTGCATATGTAGGCAAACAATGCTGATACTATGACTGTACTATCAGTATCTACTGAATATCATATAGGAGATATGAACAGCACAGAGGAAAGGACAAGTGGATATTAGTGGGCTTCATGTTTACCGAGCGTGATCTCCTCATAAACACTCTCCTCTGTCAGAAAATGGAATGAGAAAGAAGAGAAAAAAGTCAAGGTAAGGACAGAGAGACGAAGAGTGAAGGAAATACAGATTAACAGCATTGTAAGAGAGCTAGAAATAGATAAAGTGTCTTGAACAAGCCGCCAGACAACAGCTTATTGTGAATGTCAGTTTTACTCCTCATATTTTATTTTGGAAATCCCTGGCTTGTGCTTTATCAATGTCTATGATTATGTTGATTGTCTAATTAGACTTGGGTACTCAGGTCGAGTGTCACAGTTCTGGAGTACTAAGAAATAGGTAAACATACTGTTAAAAAGGTGATACTACAATTTTAAATGTATCAAAGTATATACCAATACAATTTCTGTTACCCATTTTTGTGTCCTGTATAATGTGACCAAAAGTTGTTGGGTAAAAAAAAATACACTCTAACCTTTAGTCTTTCCCAAATGTATCAATCGCATCGAGCTTGAGATGTGACATTCCCCTCAATCTGCCCTAAAAATGCTCTATTATATTTTTTTTGAGCAGATCTCAACCCTGCGAGGGGGATAGATTTCCAGCCCTCATCCGTTTATCATCTGCGACCTCAAAGCAAGGCTGAAGTTAGTAAGCTCCAATGAACTGAAGCCACAGTCAAAATGCATTTCACATCTGTATGAGGCACAGTGCCATCAAAACATTCCCACAAGAGCATGCTAAAGGTTATCAACCTGAAGTCACAAGAAGGTTTATTCAGTCCTCAAGGTCTCGTAGACAGTTGTGCACCCAAACGTGATTTTACAGGGGAGTGAGAGTCTCCAAAGGCAGTGTAAAGTGATTGGAGCACAAAACCACAACACTCTCATTGGGTCTCATTCACCGGTAATCATATACATAATGCATACCTTGGTGCGCAGAAAATATACTCACACAAAATCTCTTATTCTAGATGAGGGAAAATGTGCAGTTATCTATATAAATGCATTTGTATACATAATAGGCTTCTAGAAGTTTATAATCTGACCGACCTTAAACTTCTTAAAGCAACACTATGTAACATTTTTTACCTTAAAATAATGTTTCCAAAATCTTATCAGTGGTTCATCAAGTCGTAACAGGGTGAAAGGCACGTCTGTCATAGCCTGACGGGGTCTGTGTCGCTTTTACTGGCACTACGGAACTTCGGGGTTCGGGTAGTAACCCGACCACAAAAAGAACTACAAAACTGCTTTACGTCAAGCGCTACAATAGTCATTATTTTGTTTTTCTTCGTTTCTGATGTCGCAATACATCATCCTTTCATGAAATCATGTAACATACTCTACCTTGTCTGTGGAGATCGTTCATTCTAAAGCCAGTGCTGGATAAACAGCGAGCGTGCGTGCGACAGTAGGCTAAATTATTTACGACAGCGGTAATGGACAATTTAGTTTCCAACCAGTAGGGCGGCCGAAGAGAAAAAGTTCCATGGTGTTGCTTTAAGGCTACTTAACAGACAGGTTTGCTGTGTTTTGTCGGATCAGTGTGTTACCCTTACGCTGTCTGTTGGCATTGATCGTAAAATCAGTGCTTGTCGTGTCATAGAATGTGATGTATTGTGATCTGGTGAATGTCTGTGTTGGTGGGCATTTGTTGCTGCTATGTGAACATTTTAATAATCTAAAGAACATTTTTTCCACTATAAAAACCTTTTGTGGAATGAAAAGGTTCCATGGATGTGAAAGGTTCTTCAAGAAACGATCAATGCCAATTGATGAACCTTTTTTATTTTTAAGTGTACCAACATTTAGGACACATTTAAGTATAAGTTAAGAAATGAGACCCGCTGTTTGCATAGATAGCATTGCTGAAGCTTAAAATGAGATGATGTTTTACCAGCAGTGACTCCTATATTAACGAACGTCAGAAAGACGGACATATCAGGAGCTGGGAGTTAAAGAGAGACTGCTGGTTGCTCGCTTGGTCTCTTTAAGGTTACAAAGGTGCTACAAGAACAGAAAGGGCACAGACAGGAAATGGAAACGTTTTTGACATATGGTGCCGTTACGTAAGAGATGTATCGTGTGTCCAGCATATGGTTTGTCCTGGCAGTTTCTGAGCTGGAACAAGCAGCATGTTGTCATGGTGCCACCAGATTATAACAGCACTTCCATCTCCACCAGCATGGGCGTTCTGGCACTTCATGGGCACTAATGCACCTGCTGCCCAGCACAGGAATGTGAGTCAGAGTACGTGCAGCTGTTCTGGACTAAAGGATTACATATTAGATACCCATCGGACAGCAAAATTACAAATCTCTAAAACATATCAGAAGCCTCTCCCAGTCAGCAATGAGATTAAATGGAGAGAAAACTGAGACCTTTACTTAAAAATTTCTCTCAAGAAAAAAAACCCTAGCAATGACCCCTATATACTCCCAGAGTCACACACTGAGCTAATATTTGCCAAGATACCAAAGTGTGCAATCAAAATCCAGATCTCAATTTGATCGCAAACAATTCTCATTAAATGTATCCAAGATCAAATGATTTGAGTACTAGTCACATAAACTTTATAGAGTTATACTGTTACTGTACGTCAACTGTTGACAAATTTTATCTATCTATCTATCTATCTATCTATCTATCTATCTATCTATCTATCTATCTATCTATCTATCTATCTATCTATCTATCTATCTATCTATCTATCTATCTATCTATCTATCTAATTTAAATGGAGCTGCAAAAAACAATTATGCAAAAAAAAATATACAATTCAAATTATTATATATAACTTATATTGTATGCAAATGTCTGCATCATAAATATCTTAATGTTATTTATGATGCAGAAAATTTCTCCTTAAAGGATTAGTTCACTTTTTAAAAAACTTTTGCTGATAATTTACTCACCCCCATGTCATCCAAGATGTCCATGTCTTTCTTTCTTCAGTCGAAAAGAAATTAAGGATTTTGATGAAAACATTCCAGGATTTTTCTCCATATAATGGACTTCAATAGTAACCAAAACGGTTCAAGGTCCAAATGACAGTTTCAGTGCAGCTTCAAAGGACTTTAAACATACCAGACGATGAATAAGGGCCTTATCTAGCGAAACGATGTGCCATTTCGAAAATAAATAAAACAGTTTAAGTATTATTAGCACAAATGCTCGCCTTGCTCTGTCCTGAGATGCACGTTCCTGAATCTCCTGTTCGAACTCGTTCATCAAAATGAACAAATCTTTTTTTGAGTCATTTTATTCAATCAACGAACGAAATGACTCGAAAAAAGATTTGTTCATTTTGATGAACGAGTTCGAACAGGAGAACAGAGCAAGGCGAGCATTTGTGCTAATAATACTTAAACGGTTTTATTTATTTTCGAAATGGTGCATCGTTTCGCTAGATAAGACCCTTATTCATCGTCTGGTATGTTTAAAGTCCTTTGAAGCTGCACTGAAACTGTCATTTGGACCTTGAACCGTTTTGGTTACTATTGAAGTCCATTATATGGAGAAAAATCCTGGAATGTTTTCATCAAAATCCTTAATTTCTTTTCGACTGAAGAAAGAAAGACATGGACATCTTGGATGACATGGGGGTGAGTAAATTATCAGCAAAAGTTTTTTAAAAAGTGAACTAATCCTTTAATGTATTTTTTAACCATTTTAGGAGAAACATCTGAGACAAAGCTAATGTCTCAAGAATAAAAAAGCAGCAACAACAGTTCTAGAAAAAACTTCCATTCACATTCTTTCAAGAACACATGATCTAAGCTCTGCCAGGTGCATAAATATATAACGCTTTAATCATACTGCCCGCAAATATTAATCTTGTGTATGTCTATTTGTATTCCTCCGTAATCATTTTTGTAGAAAAAGTTAATATTTCAATGAAGCTCCACTAAGAGCTACACAGGAGCAATCTCAGAGCAATTATATAATTCTCTGAGTGCAAATGGAGGAAATTATAATCTATTAAAATGCTTTAAGCATCAAATGTGACAGAAATCAGAATGTGTGTAATAGTTTTCCATACAGATTAAAGAGGGAGGAAGGAAACCAACTAACATCGCTGTGTGTGTGTTCAGGGTTCTGGATATGTGTGAGCACAGGTGGGCATGCAGGTAGGGCAGAGTGGAAAGAAAGAGTTACTGAAGGATAAAACACCACTGTAGAGGGCTGTGCATGGGACACACACTCATACACACTGGAGGGCAGTGGGATGGATGCAGAGTTCTTTACCTTCCAATGCGTTTGAGTGGTAGTCTGGTTTGAAGCATGAATGGAGACAAGAACAGAGCAACACATAAGCCATGAACCTGAGCCATGGAGACACACGCACACGCACACACACACACTCATTTACACGCTCAACAGTGAGTATGAGTTACATCCACATCTTTTACTAACGTCACATGTACACAGCACAAATACATGAATATTGTCTGACTTGATTCTGAGTTGAATCTCCTCCGGATCAGGATTCACTACTTAGAGCAGGTAAGCAAGTGAGAACGGCCCTTACAACTGAGCATCAGTGTGTGTGTGTGCGTGTGTGTGTTGAGAAAGACGGTCTCCAGAGGGCAGTGTTTGACAGACAGCAACCCATTCGTCACCCTGTTCTGAGACATACCAGTGCAGATGACATGTTAAAGATGTGCATCTCGCTATAACATGTTCAGAACTCACTCAGCAGATGTCGATCTACAGGCTATCCTAAATTACTTTCTGGCTATAGTAATTAGAAACATCATACTGTATACTATAGATATACAAGCATACTGGGTTCCACAGCCTGCATTATTGTGTATTATGTACCTTTGCACTGTATTCCAATTTACACTTTGTAAAGTACACTTTGTAAAACAATTTTATGCAAAAATATTATATTTGTAGTATTTAGGAAATAATGACTGTGACTCATAATGATCTATATAATTCAATATGTATGCATTTAAATTTATTTAAAATTAAAATATATTTAAATGTAAATATATTTATTTATACTCACTCACTCACACAATTATAAATACATTAAATAAATACTTAAAAATCATGAGAGACACATTGTAATGCACAAACATCGAGCCTCTGCTTCTAATTGATTTTTGCATCACTCGGCTAAACCCCGCCTCTATCCAGATGATTGACAGCTGTCAGATGCAAAGCGATAAGCAGGGAAAGGGCACTCACCTTTGACCCTCTCTCCGCGGTTCAGCTGGATCTCTCCATCTCCCTGCGGCGAGTACGGTTTGACCACGATGAAGGTGCGCCCCGGCACTGCGCTGTAGAGTTTCCGTTTGGGGCCCCGGGCTCCTGAGAGTGTGTGCGAGGGCCCGTGGGAGGAGGGCTGGGGTCCCGCTGGACCGTCCCCGGGCTGTAAACAAAAACATAGGTTACCGTGGTGATGCCCGGCAACTGGTAGCCAAATCCGGTGGTCACCGACATGGTCCCGTGAGAAGGCGGCAGCCTGAGTGCGTGCGCGCGTGGGTCTCCTGCTCGATATTCCCGAACCGGCCAGGGCCGTCAGGTGCGAGCGGCTCACTCCCTCTCTTCCTATCACTCTTTCTTCCTCTGCTCCTCTCTCCTCCTTTCTTCCACCTCTCCTCTCCTCTCCTCCCTCTGAGCGCTCCCCGCCCTCCCCCTCGCTCCCGTTAACGGCTGCCTGTTGTGAACGGCGCCGAGCGCTCGGGCTGCACTCGCCGCGAGTGGGGCATGTTCACTCCCCGTGGCTCTCGCACACACACTCGCACACGTACACACGCTGTGGCGAGGCTGCGCCGTTTCCCCGTGGCTGGGCAGGCGCGCACTCGCCCTGAACATTCTATCCGTACGCGGACGGTCGCCGACGACAACTCGCGGGCGCCAGGGGTCCGGATTGATTAGTGTGTGGGGGGGTTGAGCACGACTCACCTCACCCCTCTAAAACAGCACAAACACACACACATACACATTCTCCTAGTGCTGTAATCAAAAGCCCCTCCTAACCCTCTCTCTCTCTCTCTCTCTCTCTCTCTCTCTCTGTCTCTGCCCTCCAAGTCCTCCCCTCCCCTCCCCTGTCTCTCTGCCCTCCCCGTCTACCTCTCTCTCTGTCAGCAAGACAGCTTCTGAATGTTAATGCAGCTGCAGGAAGAGTGGCTGTAGCCCTGTCTCTCTCATTCATCTCAAATCGTTCACCCATTCATTCCACACACATATTCATTGGACACACACACACACACACACACACACACACACACACACACACACACACACACACACACACACACACACACACACACACACACACACACACACACACACACACACACACACACACACACACACACACACACACACACTGTGTCTGCTTTGCTATCTTTGTGAGGACTCTCCATGGCATAATGGTTTTTATACTGTACAAACTGTATGTTCTATCCCCTTACACTTACCCTACCCCTAAACCTACCCATCACAGAAACCTTTCTGCATTTTTACATTTAAAAAAAAAAAAAAACTCATTCGGTATGATTTATAAGCTTTTGTACCCACTGTGACGAGTCCCCATGAGTCTGGTCTGTGTGCATTGGGGTTTAAGTCCCCACCAGGATAGAAAAACATGAAAACACACACACACACACACACACACACACACACACACACACACACACACACACACACACACACACACACACACACACACACACACACACACACACACACACACACACACACACACACACACACACACACACACACACACACACACGGCAACATACCACAATTCCCATTGTAAGTCCAATGACGAACAAAACAAGAATTCACATTCATTACAGCAAAACACACACTCAGGAACAACATTTAATGGGCTTTAACACGTTTACGTGTCCTAAGGATGGCAAATTCCCCTCTACTGGTATTCTGCTGAAACGTTATGGGGTAAATTCACTAAGAATGAATCACACCTGCTGATTTCATTGTTTATTTGTGCTGTATTAGCACCTGATTAACTAAAGGTGTTATGCAAATGAGATAAATGGCACAAAAATGCCAAAAATGTGCTGAATGAAATCTCCATAAATGCAAATGTATGTTTGATTGAAAATAACTTTTTCAAATGTTTTCTTTATCTTACCAATTTTTGTAGTGATTAATTGCTAATTGATTACTTACACACAAACACGCACGCACACACACACACACACACACACACACACACACACACACACACACGCACACACGCACGTACACGCACGCACACGCACACGCACGCGCACGCACACACGCACACTAAGTGGAGTATACAGTAGTCAATCTGTATTGCAGGCAATTAGTGAATGCAGGTTTATATTCTAAAATTTTTATATGAAAAAAACTGATGCAACTATTTAATGAATTGACCACACTGTTTTGATTCTAAAAATATATATATATAGCTGATATCTTCCAAAATGAGCAAGGAAATTCTTGAACCTTTGCCTTTCCTGTCAAAACCAGTCAGTCTGAACACACGAGCACCTTCACATACTCTTTCCGGCTCTCTCTCTCCATGTATCCCTTGCTCCAAAACATCGAGCTCAGTGACGGCTTTCCAATTACTGCAGCGATACAGGGCTAGAGTGACTGCAGCATGTAAATGCAGAGTAACAAGAAAGAGAGAGGAATTTAAGGGCGGAGATATGATAAGGAACTGAAAGAGGAAATGGAAAGGGTTGTAAAGGAAAGAAGAGTGGGAAAGAGAAAGTAACAGAAGAAATGATGGACAGAGGCTGTAAGAAGTGAATGGATAAGAGACAGAGAGGTATGGAGTCCTGTCGTCACGGTTTCCTCAGATTCAGTATTGATCAGTCAGAGCCGCCACAAGGCTGTAATAAACAGCACTGAAAATCATTGGCCGGCTTTGCAGTAATACCATATTTCACACACATCAATCATCATAAAACAGACATACACAGCCTCTGACAAGTGTTCCTTTTATTTAGGACATTTGTAAGACGATAGATTTGAAGCAGTGCAGCGGAGCCTGAGGAACGGCAGCCTGTAGACGACATAAACGTCACCCTCCCGCTCTCTGTCTGATCTCAGACTCAAATACACGCTGTGTGAAGCCACAAAGGCATACGCTGCATTTCAAAACTCATACCCGAGGCTCCTACCTAGACAGTCCAGATATTCGATTTCAATGTGTGTATGATGCACAAGAAATTTGTACAAGATTTGAACATGTGTATGATGACCTTGACGACTGCCATCATGGAGAGATCAATTGAAAGCAACTGTCTTGATTCGCCAGGTGCAAGTGTCAACAATGAATCAGAGGCTTCTTTTCACAGTTCTTTTCTTTCTCTTTAGGTAATAAGGACTGATGGCTTGATCTGAAGTCACACACAGTCCCCATGCTGTCATCGTGCTATGAACTAATAATCACTCCAGTTGTAATTTTATTAACTAATGCTAACAAAGATTAATGCATTAACCAATTAAGAGTAAGGTATTTTATTTGGGGATGTCCCGAGCCGATCTCAAGGATCAGTATTGGGACCAATCAAGGTGTTTTTTAAACTGATCCGTATTGGTTAGGCTAAGCCCGATCCTTTGTTTTTTCCGTCACATACTTTTATTGTGTGTATTTTTACTTTCAAGTGCAAGACGACGAGAATGAGAACTCTTGCACAGAATGGTTAAAAAACGCTTGCATGTTTAAACTGACAAGACTTATAAACACGTGCAAATGATAAACTTTTGTGACGATGCAGCACTGGCCTGATCTGGCAAGTGACAATTTCATCTACTGTCCCGATCGGATCGAGAGAACAAAGAACTTGATTGGGGCAAGTCCCTAATAGTAAAGTAGTATATAGCACCCTTGTTAGTGCATCCGCCTCTGAGCAGGTTGAGTAGAACCGGTTATGTAAGCCTTATGGGGCCTAATGGTTAGAGTGTCGGACTTGTAACACAAAGGTTACGAGTTCGAGTCTCAGTAACGGCAGGAAAGTAGGTTTGGGGGAGTGAATGGACCGCGCTCTCTTCCACTGTCATTACCCACAACTGAGGTGCCCTTGAGAAAGGCACCTAACCCCCAATCGCTCCCTGGACACCGAAGCAAAAATGGCTGCCCACTGCTCCGGGAGTGTGTTCAGGGTGTGTGTGTTAGTGTGTGTGTGTTTTCAAACTCACTGCTGTATGTGTGCACTTAGATGGGTAAAACGCAAAGCACAAATTCAGAGTATGGGGCACCATACTTGGCTACATGTCACTTCACTTTAATGTTTGGTTTAAAAGGATGCTATTTGATAAGACCTATGACACAAAAAAACAGTTGATTCGAACATTCAATTTGAAAATTTTAACTCGCATGTAATGTTTAAATGTTTCAGATTCAAACATTCAGATGAATCTATGATTGCTAAAATAGTTAATAGACCAAAACATTAAAATATTCCTATGATGGCCAAAAATGTTTAATTTAAATGTCTGAATCAAAAGCATGTCTAAACATGCTCAATTTTAACATTTTAATCTACCCGTGATCCTTCAAAGATGCTGTCTAGATAGATATTTCACTTATATAAAAATATATGTGAACGCATTTATATTTCTCAAGCACATTCCTATAATGCCTAAAATGCGTATTGATCAGATGTTCTGTTCAAATGCTGAAACACAAACTGATCAGTAAATATTGAAACGTTTCGATTTGAATCCAGCTATGATGCCTAACTGTGTTTTTTTAAATATTTAAATGCCTCCAATTTTTTGATTTGAACATTCGGTGCTGTCTAGGTAGGAAGTTTCCCAGGTTTCGAAACACGGCTGCATCATTTTAACTACCCCAGCTTGAATGTGCTCACAACCTCTAACATGTGTTTCTCTGTAGAGAAGCACTGACCTCATTCAGACTTAATGACACACACCTTTAGGTATTAACTCACACATACAGACAGACATGTGTAACCTCCAGAACCCCACACACTCACACAGAACAACAACCTTCAGCTGATTGACCACACTAAACCCCTCAGGCATACAGTGTCCTGTTAAAGGGTGTGACAAAGTGATATATTGGTTCTATACCTCTCCCGAGCATCCTCTCGGCTGCCTCCTTGGACGCCAACTATACTTCAGTAACCCTGGCAACTGCCATCATGGAGAGATAAATTGAAAACAACTGTCTTGATTCGCCAGGTGCCAGTGTCAACAATGAATCAGAGGCTTCTTTTCCACAATCTCTCAGTTCCTTCTCTCTCTTTAGGTAATAGCAGCCTGAGAGAAAGGACTGACGCTTGATCTTGAAGTCCCCATGCTGTGAACAACTAATCCACAAACTCACGCCGTACGTGTGATATCATCTCTACTTTCCCCATGGGATGTACGTAATGAAATACACTCTGTGATCCGAAGTAAAATATATGCCAGACCGGCTCACACTGTTGTTATTGTTAGCTAAATCTGTAAAAAAAATAAAATGGGTTCTAAAAATAACTAAAACTTAAATAAAAACAAATAAAAGCCCAAAATAAATATTTATAAAAACTAATTGAACTAAATATATAACTACATATTAATGAATAATAATATACATATATATATATATATATATATATATATTTTAAGTTGCAATCAAAATTGTTCAAGAATTTAAATTATTATATCCCCCGGAGACTAATGATTTATGAATGTAAGATTTTCTAAAGATACAGATTTTTTTTTAATGGCCTCTATGACAGTTAAGTGGCAAATTAAAAGTCATAATGTCAATACTCAATAATGCTTTTGAGTTATACGTTTCTGTTGTAATGCCATAATTGTAATGTCATAATTATTCAACGCTGCTGTTTTTAAGTCACTTATTTGTATGGTATGGTACATAACTGTGTTAAAATACAATTAAGCCGTTGGGGACTCAAACAAACTATAACTTGTGCTGATACACGTACATACATTTAGCCCATGCACATGCAAAATTTGAGTAGGTCAAGTCAAAAGAGCTCTTAACAAGCCCAGGTGAATATGCGTACATTCATTTGGATAGACCTATGGATTTAATGATCAATAATGTTTTATTGAGTGATGTGGCCAAACATACCCGTGTACCCATGGATCTTCGAGTTATCTGGTGCAAAAAAAGGCAAAGCTTATGAGCAGAAAAACTCCATCTCCATGGTCAAACATGAAGGTGGTCCGGTCATGTCATGGGGGTGCTTTGCTGTTGCAGGAAGTGGAAATCTTGACTGTATGAAGGACATCATGAATTCTTTGAATCATCAAGCCATTTTGGCAAAGATGGGGATGCCTACGGTGCAGAAACTGAAGCTTTATGATAAATGTAATTTCCATCTCAAAGTATACATCCAAATATTCTGAAGCTTGGTTCAGGGATCAGTCATAGAATGTTCTTGAGTGGCTTGTGCAGTCTGCGGATTTAAATCTCATTGTAAATACTTGGTGGAATTTGAAAGAAAGCAGTGGTTGCGTGAAAACCAAAGATTAAAAGTGATCTGGAAGCTTTTTAAGTGTGGACTGAGCCACGATTGCAGTGGAGAGGTGACAGAAACTTCTAAACACTTACAGGCAGTGTTTATTGGATATTATAAAGAATAATGATTCTGCACAAAATGTGACTTTTGGGGTTTGAATAATTTTGTCCATAAATGTTTGGAGCCATATTGTTTTATTTTTAATCAACTTTACGTTCTTTACTTTCAATTCTATTTTCTACAACTTAACTTTCTATAATAATTTACTGACAGGAGCCTTTGTTGAATTGTTTTCATGTTGTTCTATATATACAGTTGTGTTCAGAATTAATGGCACCCCTGGTAAATATGATAAAAAATGGCTGTAAAAAATAAATCTGCATTGTTTATCCTTTTGATCTTTCATTAAAGATTTTTGCAAAAATCTAACCTTTCATTGAAGTAAAAGAATTGAAAGTGCGCGGTAAATCACATTATGAAATAAATGCTTTTCTCCAAAACACGTTGGCCACAATTATTGGCACTCTTTTATTAAATAATTTATGCAATCTCCTTTTGCCAAGATAACAGCTCTGAGTTTTCTCCTATAGTGCCTATAGATGATCCAACCACGGCCCATTATAAGATTTCTAGCAGAGGCCGTAAGGTTTTGATTTTCTATCTGTTGGTATTTGCTAGAATCCATGATACCATGTATCAAAAAAATAGGCCCACAACATTAAAGATCCAGCACTATATTTAACCGTGCGTATGGGGTACTTGTTATCCCTGTTTGCACCAAACCCATCAGGTGGGTTTGCTGTCAAAAATATACATATTTTTAAGTTTCATCTGACCATAGAATCCGGTCCCTTTTGAAGATCCAGTCGTGCCTGACAACTGAATGCTGGAGTTTATTTTTGGACAAGCGAGGAGGATTTTCCTTGAAACCCTCCTAAACAACATGTGGTGATGTAGGGGTTGTTTGTTTTTTGCTTTTATAGGCTTTCTGACCCCAAGACTTAACTAATCTCTGCAATTCTCCATCTGTGTCCTTGGAGAGCCTTTGGCCACTCAATCTTTCCTCCTCACCGTGCATTAAGATAATATAGACACTAGGGGTGTCACAATACATCGATATGGATTGATGCATCGATCAAACGTTATAACGATACTACGCATCGATGCTACATGTAAAATATCGATATAAGGTAGCTTTATTTTGACACTCTCCACATCCTCATGTAACGTCCGTCTACGTATTTCTGCCAAAGCGCGCATTTTTGTTTACTCACCATACTGTCTTGCCGGTGTATCTTTGTAACGTTAATCTCCTCATCTAAAATAAACACCTGACAAGATTGACAGAACCCTAATCACGTTTTGTCACAAAAGCCAGTATTGTTCACTGTCAAGGCATCGCGAGTTCATGTTTTACAGCAGAAACTAACAAGCAGCCTTGGTGTTTGTTAACACATCTTGATAAGTACGTTTTAGTGAATCAGCGCGCAATATTCAGGACAGGTGACAAGGCTGCTAGTCATTTCGTAAAGACGCGCTAGCTGAGAGGAGTTTCGTCAAAGCTGACCAAAACTTGAATCCGGGATATCTAAAAGATGAAACTTCATCACACAACCTTGCTAAAGCAGAACGGTAGTGGTGAGGGAAAAGCTCCCTGTATTGCGTGTACGTTAATTACAACAACAAGTTTTTCTGGCATCTATGTCAGCTGAGGAGATTATCGTTACAAAAATTAAAAGAGTGTTTTAATATATCATAGCAATTACTTGGTTTTGTTTAACTCTGAAACATGAAATGTGGAGTTATCTGCTTTTGCCCAAAAATTACTGGTGGAGCTATCTGCTTTTGCTAAAAGTTTTTTTACTTATTTAAAACAACCCAGCTGCTGTTTGATTTATATTACTTGGAATACACAAAAAAAAAAAACATGATTCATGAAAATGAACAAGAACAGAGTTATCTGTTTTTGCAAATGGACTCTTCTGTTGTAAATGTCCTAATTGGGAGAGGGTGTGCAATTTTCAAGGAGTTTAATAAAAAGTTAATGTTTTATATTTTGGTTGCATTTGTGACAAATATCGTATCATTGGCTAAGAGAATCGATATCATATCGTATCGTGATGAACTGTCCGATTTACACCCCTTATAGACACACATCCTCTTCCTGGGAGATTCGTAACATCTTATATTGATTGGAACTTCTTAATTATTGCCCTGATGGTCAAAATAGGGATTTTCAATTCTTTAGCTATTTTCTTGCAGCCACTTTCTATCTTGTGATGCTCAACAATCTTTTGATGCACATCGGAACTATATTCTTTGGTTTTACTCATTGTGATGGATGATTAAGGGAATTTGGCCTTTGTGCTTCCTCATATTTAAACTCCTGTAAAACAAGAAGTCATACTGTAGCTAGACAATTTCAAGTTCCTAGTAAAAAAAGGTAAATATTAATGGGAATATACTTTAGAGATATTTTACTTGTAAAAGATTCTAGGGTCGCCAATAATTCTGGCCAACGTGTTTGAGAAAAACATTTATTTCATAATGTGAATTATTTTACTTAAATGAAAGGTCAGATTTTTGTAAATTGTTTGAATGAAAAATCAAAAGGATAAACAATGCATATTTATTTTTTACAGCCATTTTGACCATATTTACCAGGGGTGCCATTAATTCTGAATACAACTGTATACATGTTTTGAGTTTATTTTCAACCTGTTTTTCTGTTCTATTCATGTCTGAGTGTCTTTGTTAATCTACTAGGTTGTTTATTACTTCTATCACCCTCTTTCCCCTGCCTGTTTGTCACCATGGTTTCTAATTGATTGAGTGTTCTGTTCAGGTGTTTCTTGTTAATTAACTCCTTTGTTTTCTGTGTATATAATTCCTCAGTTTCAGTTTGCTCCTTGTCCGGTATTAGTCTTGTTTAGGCTGTTTAGTTGTGTTTCTTTCTCCTGCGCTTCCTTGTCTTCTGTTTGAGGATTGAAATAAAACTTGAAATATAACTGTGGATTTGAAGTCCTGCTTCCAGCGAGTGTTTCAACTATACATCATGAATATATATATATATATATATATATATATATATATATATATATATATATATATATATATATATATATATATTATATTCCGTTCCTGTGAGTAATGTTCCTGAGTCCGTTCCTGAGAGTGAAATTCCCAAGTCTGTTCCAGTGAGACAGTTTCCAGAGTCCGTTCCAGTGAAAGAAATCTCAGAGTCCGTTCCAGTGAGAGAAGTTCCCGAATCCGTTCCAGTGAGAGAAGTTTCCGAGTCCGTTCCAGTGAGAGAAGTTTTCGAGTCCGTTCCAGTGAGAGAAGGCCCTGACACAGTCCAGTGTCGCCTATAGCCCCTGAGCACCTTCCATTATTTCAGTGTTATTATATACTATTGTATTTGATATATAGAATAATTTTGCATGTCATTAACACCTTTCACACATACAGTATTTGCTGGTAAATTACTATAAAGAGATCATGTGTGAACAGGACTTTAAAAAAAAAAAACAGAACACTAAAAACTGGCTATTTACCAATATTTATAATAAGTTGTGACATTACCAAAAATGTACCAGAAGAATTCTGTATGTGAACAAAGAATTAAGATTATGGTATGAACACATACAAGGTCAGAATTGATGTAAGAAGTTTGCTTTGGGCCAGTCACATAGGCTCATATGGAGATGGTGCACATACTCTGAGCTTTTTGGAGTAAGCTCCGCTGCTTTTTAATCGTTTTTTGTATGTAAATATGCACTAAATGGACATCTTTGACAGATGCGCTGCATCTCACAGCTTTTTCAGTATGTCAGGCTCAAAACCCTGCCTTATTTTTAATTTATTAGTGCTGTGGCTCTATCAGTTGGATACTATCATTCACGTCTTGTGTTTTTAAGAGCAAAAGCGCGTTCTGTGTGATAATCCCCTTACGCCTGTCCCTCAGAAGTCAAAATATTTTGTTAAATTGAACACCTCACGTGGGCGAACGAAGACAACTGACTGAAATCACAGAATTTACTGTTCTTTTGGTGCTGCTGAGTCAATGATCTCTTAATGGTAAAATCCAGAACACTGTTGCTTGTGTGAACAACAAGTTTGTGCATTTACTGTACCAGTAAAGACATCCTGGTAATTTTACAATAATTGACTGGGATTACTGTGTAAAAAAGAGCCTTACCCCTTTTACATCACAAAAATAGATTCAACGTAATTTCATTACGTGTGCTTTCATTTAATGTGCTGCTATCAAACTACACTTTTCTTTAAAAAATGTCTGCTAAAGAAAGCTTCCATCTTCAATTGACAATAGGAATAAAGCCAAGACGACATTATCTGAAAGGAATGACCCTTCAAAAAATGTTGAGACCAACCAGACCAACCTCAGTGGAGAGATTTATATGCTTTGTAATAACAGAATAAGGCATTGGATTCAGTCATTATCTTCCAAACGGTTATTTGCATAAGTGCACAATCGTAAAATGGTCTCTGTGGACAGACTAAGATGAAAGAATGAAATGAGTTATGTCTCATCATCTCTTCCGATCTTCTGCTGGAATCTCTCTCAGTCCGTCTTGCCCCTTTTAGGGGTTAATTGAGTGTAATGGAGTCGCTGTGAAGCCTCTCCTCTGGCAGAGCATAAATGTGTGTGTGTTTGTGTTTATTGGGTCATCCTATCCTCCCAGCAATTTTGGAGACATCAACAAGAAATTACCTATTTCTCCTCTCTCTTTCTCTCCATTCCTTGCCTTTATTTTTCCTTTTTATTCCTTTAGAATATTTTGCAATGGGAAAGACAATTGTTCTATCAGAATAGGACCTGGGTAAATCACATGAAACTTGTCAGGAAATTACATTATTTCAAACCAAAATCAAAAGAAAGAAGTCTAGATAGAAAAAAATATTTATAGAATATAAATATTATAGAAGAAATACGTCCCGTAAGTCCGTAGTGGAATTAGAGTGATGACTGAGCAAGGGGGAGCTGGTGGGACGAGGGAACCTGGTGGAGTCGCAAGGCCGAGGGTCTCCGATGGAGCCAAAGGTGGGAAGAGCCAAGGCAGAGCATACAGGTCGAGATAAAGAAAGGGATCAGAGGCCGGAGGGTCTCGTCGTCGAAGGGGGACGTGATGGCAAGATGACAAAACTGTTTGGTGTAAGAAAAAGAGTCATGGTTCTCGAGCCACAGCAGCGAACCGCTGCATATACACTTAGTGGTTCGGTCATCTGTCACGGGTGGTTGCAGGCAAACAGACGAAGATGAAGAAGAGAGATCGAACACGAAGTTTTAATAATAAGAATCCAAAACAGGTAGAGCAACACACACTAAATGTAAAAGTGACCGGACCACAAACAGAGGAAAAGGAGGAACTTAAGTAATACAATTAAAGGTAAATAACAATACACAGCTGAAACAAAAAAAATCTTAATGACGTGACCATGGTAACAAAGGAGTGGCGGGTAAATCAAACAAAAGAAAGGTGAAGATGATATTGAACTCAGCGTCACCTCTCAAATCTCCCAGCAGCCAATAGGAAATCAGCAGACTCACTCCCCCAATCCCAACTCTTCCGTCTACGGGTGAGTGTCGAGGGAGTGGCAGGTCTGGATGTCCTGAGGGTGGAATCCATCACGGAAAACTCCAGACTGAGAGAGTGCTCTTTCAGAGTGACACCTCATTTACCTGCCTTGCACAAACAAAATGGATTCCCTTTTGCTATCAATAAATCACTCAATTCTCCTTCCATCTCTCTTTTTCCTCTCTAAACGGAGCTCATAAATCGGGAAAGTAATGAAACAGCAGAAATGAGGTAAGGTCTAAATTTTAGCCTCTTTGCTGGTGGTAAAAGAGACAAGTTAATGATGAGTGATGAGCTTTCAGCAGCTTGCAGTCAAACCAGCCCACTTAAACGATATTATAATCATTTTTTCACAGAAAAGTAAACTAACACTTAAGTTTCCACTGCGCATTATTCATTAGGAACTCTGCAACAGATATTCAGCCTTTTAATGAATAAAAAAGGTTAACCAGCAACCGAGAACAACATGGTTGTTGTCAGGTCCCAATATTCCAATTTAAACAGCTAAGCAAAATTAAGTTATGTGCATGACTTATGAGCAATTATGTGCAAAACATCATAAAAAACAATCTCCCAGACTGTCCATTATTGCTGAACACTCTGTCAATGACATACTTTTTCAAGGCGCTGTATTGTATATTATATAACTTGGTTAAAGGGCAAAGTTTTGGGATTGACAACAGCATTTAAATTTGGGAATGAATCCCATAAATTAGCACTCTGTGTGAATGAATACAGGAATCAATGGCTAGCAATTTTAAAAACGACCACTGATGTAGTGTTGGTTTCAGCTTGCTTGGCTGCAAAGCTGCACAATAATATATCTAAAAAAATTATGCTACAAGCTGAAAAAACGCTACACACTTTTGCCTTTTTTTTTCAAACAAACATTTTAACATTCTTAAATCACAATAAATTTACTTTAGAAGCAGAATGACGTAAAATCTAAAGTATTTTTTTCTGAAAAGTTTTTCTGAAATGCTTAAAATAAGAAAAAATATATATTTTCCCAGTGATATTTAAAGCATATGAGACACTGCCACACAAAATTTCTTATAATTTCTCATTGCACATATTTAAAGGGATAGTTCACTTTGAAATTAATTTTTGGTATGTTTTAGCTTACCTCAAGGGCATCCAAGATTTAGGTGTCTTTGTTTCCACAGTATTTTCAATTTTTATATTTTTAGGTCAAACCGTTCTTGTCTGTCAGTCATAAAATTCAGGTCTATGGGGTCCACCTCAAAGAGCATGCACAGAGAAGTCAATTAAAAGAAAACAATTAAAAAAAATAAAACAATTGTATGAGTGACGTACACGCGCGAGATATCACTTCCGGTGCTTTCCGGAAAAGACCGAAGCGCCCGCGCCCTTAGAACACTTGGACGTGGCTGTGTTTACAAGAGGTAAAAACGATATAATAATGTTCGTTTTCTCACACAAACCGCTCGTTTCGTGTCTTAGGCCATCAATGTGTACTTACATTTATGAGTCATTAAATCATGTTTAATTTGGACTTCTCTGTGTATGCTCTTTGAGGTGGACCCCATAGACCTGCATTATATGACTGACAGACAAGAACGTTTTGACCTAAAAATATCAAAATTGAAAATACTGTGGACACAAAGACACCTACATCTTGGATGCAGCTAAAACATACCAAAAATTAATTTCAAAGTGAACTATCCCTTTAATACAAATATATGATTATATCCAATTCATGCTTCTATACTATCTCATCTCATTAAAAATTAACAACTTGATGGTTTATATTTTTGACATAGACGAACTGTTAGGGATTTATTCAGTGACACCTCTCAGACCTATTCAGACATCACCTCTCTCTTAAGCTTCATCGGATCTTTTTTTCTTTTTATAACTTATGGATTCATCGCAAGAGCCAAAGTTAACTCAATATAATACACTGTAAACCAATAACATTTGCACTTGACCGCTGACCTTTGTTTCCTCTGTGTTGTTGCAGTCTGTGCACCAAGAGACCTGTGATCTCTAAATCCACTTTGACAATGTTTAGGACAATGTTTAGAACAATGTGTCATGGCCTCGAATCTGACCCTGAATAGGAAGTGTGCGGCCAATACTGAGCGCACCGCTACAGCACTAATTACACACTCTCCTGGTCACCACGGTCACCTCAGGGAGAGACAGGTGGACACAGCTAGACAAAGGGCAATGACCAGAGAGACTTTACAGAAGACCGGACACCAAAGACAGACGCTTTGGCTTAATTCCTGTATGTATCATCACATTGTCTGTATTAAAAAAACACACAAACCACACACAATGGCTCTGAATATTAGCAGGCCAGGATGTCAGGAAATACTGACAGATGGACAACTAGGACAGAACACAGCAAACGCCCCTCAGGACCACACAAAGAAAGAGAGTGAGCCCTAAAGTGTTGTTCATTAGCAGAAGTACACCACACCTGCTGGTAAAATTAGAGTCCTGTGGTCCAAATTAGCACACAAAGCCAAACAGAATGCTGAAGGAAGTTATATAGCACAGACGAATAACTTCAGAAAGTGGCCATCACTTTTCTAACCTACAAAACTGCAATATGTATATCCTGTGCAATAACAAATAATTTTGAAACATGGTAAATACTATTCCAAAACCTAGTATTCTTCCAATCTAGAAAGCATTTTAAGACATCAAAGGAATGTGATGTTGCTGCTTCAGGGTTTTGCCAAAATGCAAAGAGAAAGGGCATATATCCTTTGTGGATAGGCAAATCCCAGATGCATTGAGGTTTATAATCCATACCAGATGGAGAGTTGAGAGAATCTATAAATATAAAACACAACTGTTCAAAAGTTTGGGGTTAGTAAGATCTTCTTTTTTCAGCAAGGACATATAGAAATTAATTCAAAGTGAAGGTAAAGCCATTCATATATTTTTT
Source organism: Chrosomus eos (assembly GCA_036326025.1). Classification (NCBI taxonomy): domain Eukaryota; kingdom Metazoa; phylum Chordata; class Actinopteri; order Cypriniformes; family Leuciscidae; genus Chrosomus; species Chrosomus eos. Next base: position 30,475,038 of record CM070824.1, on the reverse strand, counting down.
TTCTTTTTGAACTTTTATATTCTTAAAAGAATCCTAAAAAAACAAAAACAGTTGGGCCCTATTGACTTCTATAGTATATGTATAGCCTATCAACTGTTTGGTTAACCTTATTCTTTAAAATATCTTCTTTTGTGTTCAGCATAAGAAAGAAATTCATACAGGTTTGGGTGAGTAAATGATGATAGGATTTTCATTTTTGGGTGAACTATCGTTTTAAATTCAGCCTTCATAAACATAAGAGAGAAAAAAATGACATACCCTACATTTTTGAATGGTAGTGTGTTTATATTTTTATACAATTCGTCATCTATTTAAAATTACATGATTTGCTGATTAACTGCATTAATCCCATAATATATTTCCTGCGAAATGTCTCCAAATAATTCAAAAACTTCAGATTATTCTTGCAGACAAAAGATTTGAATAGACAAAAAATGGCTTTATAAGTCAATATATTGTTTGTTTTATTCCATATTTCCATATAAAGAGTATCATGTTAGGTTAGCAAAATGCTAACGTCAAAGTCAATCAGAATCAATTGTGAGTCTGATCTCTCGTGCACGTCACACTGTTTTGTGTGGCATATAATAGCTGTGATTTAGCACATTTCAGATAAGTGTTTCAGACAGTAGAAACATTACACGTGCTCTAAAAGGTGATATACAGCCTTTGCTGTCTCTCCAGTGTCAGATTTGTGCTGATTAGCGCTACAACACAACCACCAAACACCCACTACCCACTAACCCTTGGAATAATTGAAAGTACTTCTCATTTACATTAGATGCAACACTAGGAGTTTGAATTTCAAATGAATCTGTAATTTTAACATTTTCTTCATCCATTTGGAAGTGACACAATTATAAAGTGCTATGTCGCACGGTCTCTAAAAACCTGTCAGTCATCTCCCTGCAATAAATACACAATATGAGATTTAAAGCAATATTTCTGGGAAATTCAATAGGAGTCCCAAAACACAGTCAATTCTAGCAATGTCCTGCAGCTCTGCAGGAGAAGAGTCTAATCTGAATATATATTAAACATTTGAATAGCACGATTTAAAAGGAGCAAATGTCGATCAAGCGTGGATGTGATAGATTGCAACAGTGTTAGTATTTTAGATGGAGGCGAACGATCAGAGAAATCTGAGTGACTTCATTCAATACAGGTCTCAGAGGCCATACATAAAAGTAACTCAAAACACTTGGTATGCATTTTAACAACAACAGTATCAAAACTAAATACATAACCTCTTTCAAAAAACACCATGCAATCTACAAAGAAAACAACTGATTTAATCGTAATACTATGGTATTCCTTGAAGTACCTTGCAGTACCATTTATGTACCACAGTATGTGATTATAACTATATATAACAGCAGCACGAAATTACCCTTACAAAAAATGACTGGTTCCGTGGTACACTAATGGTAATACTAAGGTACTTTGAAGTATACCATGATACTTCCAAGAACAAGATGCACTACCCTGAAACGTGTTCAAGTACCACAATACCAATGTATTCTAACCATGTACCATGCAGTACCATGTAAATGCCATTCAGTATTTCAGTACCATTGTATTACCATTTGTTACCACCTTTACAGAAATGTACTTTGAAGTGATAACAGATTTGAAGTAATATGGTACTTTGAAATATATACAAAATACCATGGAGCTTTTTTACATGTCCAAAATACCATGGAACGTTTTGTAAGTGCATCAATGAACCATGTGATCGTCACAGTACTTTTGTAAGTAAAAATATTAGAAACAGGATTATCAATGCACACTTTGTCATTGTTTGACCCCTCTTACGGGGCTGATGTGTGACCGATATGTTGAGAGTTATAATTAAATCATTGATCATTTGGCAGTGGTGTTAATGGAGGAATTAATAATCCCAAGCCCAGGCAGAATCTGGGGGGGGTCAGGGGATGTGAGTAAATTGATGATATTACACTCTAAAAATGCTGGGTTATTTTTCCAAACCAAATGCTGGGTTGTGGCTGCTGGATACGGAAGCTGATGAAACCCAATTTGGGTTGACAATTGTAAAAGTGATTTTAAAGGTACACTATGTAAATTTTGGCCCTCTAGTGGTTAAAGAAAAACTGCATGCATTTTGCAGAAGAACGTGTGCGGATAAATATGATTATCCTAATGCTCCTAAAATCTCTTATATATAAAAGCTTATATATACATATAGAGAGAGAGAGTCAGGACGTCTCACCCGAAGGACGATGCTTTTTGACAGTATACTGTCCCCATCACTATACAGGGGCGTTAGGACCCACACAGACCACAGGGTGAGCGTCCCCTACTGGCCTCACTAACACCTCTTCCAGCAGCAACCTGGTTTTCCCAGGAGGTCTCCCATCCAGGTACTAACCAGGCTCAGTCCTGTTTAGCTTTAGTGGGAAACCAGTCTTGGGCGACAGGGTGATATGGCTGCTGTAGTCAACAATAGTTGAGTAAAAAAAAAAAAAATTGGTCCAACCATTTTTGGGTTGTCAAAATGACCAAAATTGGGTTGTTTTTAACCCAGCATTTTTATTGACGCTATTGATACTGGAGTGTATAATAAAATTAACCAAAATATTTAATAAACGAACACCCAATTGATGAGCGATTTTTGCGAATGAGAAATCTGCAGAACATTGGATGGAGATCCGTAAGTGCAAATCAGGACATGTGCGATGCTTACCTGAGGCGTCCGCGGCTGTGGGAGTGCGTGAGGGGCGTGTGTCGGCGTACTGCGTGCGTGCCGGGCTCCTCGCTGACACGCTGGAGGGAGGGCGAGCGGGAGTGTGAGGAGAGTGAGCTGCCGGTGCTCTGCAGGCTGCCGTCGGCCGCCGCGTCTATCCCGGAGTGTGCCAAAGGGGGCAGGCTCCTCAGAGACGGCACGGGGGAGTGTGTGGGGCCAGCATCAGCCACGTTGTTCAGATTGTTGTCAGAGGCGGAGCGAGGCAGCGAGCGTGATGATGTCAGAGAGTCGCCTCCAGTCACGCGCCGGCGATTTGTGTAGGAAGGCGTTTCCCTGAAAGGCACTGGAAAACAGGAAAAGGAGGTGTCAACAAAAGGGCACATTGAACAAGAGTGGGCCGTACCTGACAAAATGTAAGGTACAATTAGCATAATTTGTAAATGAAGGGTACAGAAACCTCATCAGGCATTCAAAGAGGTAAACAAAAGATGTGCTCAAATTGCAAAGCACCTCATCTATAATTTATAAACCCTGACCGCTAGAACAAGGGTCGTTTGCCTGGGATGTTTTTGGGGTAAAGAACTGAATATTACACAACAAACTGTCTTGTTTTCCAATAACCAAGATATGAGGCTGCTTTTTTTCCAGTGTGGGAAGCCATTTATAAACAGCATCAACACTAGATGGCAATATCTCACCTCTCTTAAATGCAGGTAAAACTCTGTACTGTTGCGGTTTCAAAGCTATTATATCATTTAAAATGCACAGTGCCATGTATATCAGGGTCAAAAGAGTTCATTTGGCTCAATGACAGCCAAGTTTAATGACAGAATGAAAGAGAGGGAGAAAGAGACAAGCAGGATAAAAGAGTGCACTGCGCTGTCATCCTGACATATGGTTTGCTGTCCGTCTCATAGCTGATTCTCTCTAATCTGTAATGTAAATTAAGTATTGATCAAACCGCTGTACTGAACATCCACCTGTCACCTGATCAGATATGAACAGCTCTCTGCCAATCAGAGCAGGGTGTGAAGCAAGAACATGCAACTCAATACATCCGATCACAGTGGACATTTGTGGTGATGTATTTCATTTATATATATATATATATATATATATATATATATATATATAATATATATATATATATATATATATATATATATATATATATTTTTTTTTTTTAGTAACTGACAGTACTAATAATTATCATATATATTACTATTTGTATATCCACATCACTCCTCAGTCAATAGTTTCACCCTGAGAAAGTTTAAGACTGGCAACTTTAGTTGGGCTGCTTGTTTGAGCAGTGTAAATACTGCACTCTTTAGCCACGCTGTCTGCTTGTTTAAATCCTCTACTCTTCAGAGTGAAAAGGCCAACTGCCCAGTCCACTCAGGACACACTCGCTCACTCTTTCTCTTGGTAACTGATGGCAAGGAAATTAGAGAAAGAAAAAATGGACACATTCTGAGAGGCTTCAGCATTAGTGACGAAATCCCATAAACGGTTTGTTTTAAGGCTGCTTCTGTGTGTTCTGTCAGTGTGTGTGAGAGCGCACATCCCATCCTTCATCGAGGTCACACACCGTTGTGAGCCTGTGGCTACACTGCCATTGGCTCAAATCAAACGCCCAACACCTGCTGAGCCTCGAGGATTAACCCCTCTCCGTCGTCATGACAATGGTACTCCACACTAATGGGTACGATCCATTACAGTGGCCCGACAACTGGCTGCCTGCTATTCCCCGCCAGAACTAGCGTGTGGAATGAGCTAGCCTTGCAGTTGATGCTGGCGATTAGAGTGATGACTCTCATTCACACTCACAAACGCACACAGAAACACAAGGGACCACTCTCCTTTTCATGTTCGCTGGCTGTGGCGCTCTGTTGTGTTAGTAGGGATTCATTAACACGAGGGATTGTTTGTGCTTGCTCAGATTTAAAGCAGCTAATGATGGTGGAGGTATACGAGACACTTACCAACATCTGATACTTTGTGAGTCTTTATAATTTCTGCCAGGTCAAAGTTCCCAGCTATAATAGCCACCTATAGAAAGAAATAAAAATGGGTTATTTCCCTGCTGCACATCCTTGAGCAAACAAAAATCCCCAGTTACTATTTTATAACATTGACTGCAATAAATAACAGGGTATTATGTTACCCAAAAATCTAAGCCAGTAATTCATAAGTGATAACCAAAACAGCAGCGGAGTGTCGGCCCAGATCCGGCCCACATCTGATATGTGAGGAATCCACGTGTACCAGATGTGGGCCAGATCTTGGCTAAACTATGTTGCTGTCTGTGAAAGTACAGCCAGTTTCCAGGATCACTAAATAATTCTTACAAACTGTACATTATCCTGTCTACATACCAAAATAATTAATTCAAATATTGATTATAAAGCTGCAATGATTTGTTATGAGAAGAGAAAAAAGTCATGCAAAATGTACATAGTACTAGGGCTGGGCTGACAATATCAATTAATATAAATCTATTTTAATTTTGATAAAACAATATCAAATCTTAAATCCTGATATCGATCTTTTAGTCTACATGCTGTTTTCTTTGCTAAACATTATTTGTAGCGCGCCTCGTCCAACAATCACTGGCTTTATGCTTTGTTAAGTTTGATATGAAACAGTCTCAGTTTTACAATTCTGTCCATTTTATCACGGAATTCAAACAATAAATACCGTTTTTAAGCTCTTTAATGTGGCACTGTGATCACTGTAACCGCCTCAGTTCAAGCGGCAGCGCAAAAGCGCACGTGAATCGACCATATATTCCAGTTATAGCACTAAATAAACATGAATGAACATTAACCTGTGTTCTAAAATACTGATATGTATATTGTTGCATGTAATCGCTTAATCAACCGTGTTTCAACCGCGGAAAGATGCCATTAAAGCAGCTTGTAAACAATGTCACCTAATGTTGAATTTACCTCAGGAAAGCCAATTAATGTCCAATTCTCATTAGTCAGCTAGAAAAAAAAAACAAACTTAAGGCTAGTCATATTTGTTACTCTAATTTAACCCTTTAGATAGGCTCTCTCATTTATTGTATGTTTGAATAAATCTGTAATGAAATCAAGTTTTTTTTTCTTTCACTGCCACAGATTCAAAGTTTATATTTCAACAACGATTTGGAGTAGAAATTACAATAAATAAACATTACAGAGTTGATAAAATTTTTTATTTTATATAAAATAAATAGCATGAATTTGTACTTGGTTGTTAATTTTAACCTTTAATATTAATGTACCGACTGACATGGCATTAGTTTGAGAGACTGCTTTTCTTTAAGACAATTTTACTCATAGTCATAGTGTACATATATATATATATCCGTGTCAATGCATAGCCCTACAAAATACCATAGTATACTACCATCAGATTTACATGGTACATGGTACTGTACTTTTATGTAGGTGAGCAAACGGTTCTTATGTCACAAATAAGTAGAAACAGACTGAAAAATTATTCTGTCTAATATGATAACATGAATGATCTACAAGTCTCTCTCTCTCTCTCTCTCTCTCTCTCTCTCTCTGTCTCTCTCTCTGTCTCTCTCTCTCTCCTCTCTCTCTCTCTCTCTCTCTCTCTCTCTCTCTCTCTCTCTCTCCTCTCTCTCTCTCTCTCTCTCTCTCTCATGAATACGAGGGCTAATTAACTTTTCCTCACTAAAAGCTGAATCAAAGCAGCTGTCTAATGGTTTCCGTGTTGGTTTATGCAGCCGCACCAAGTCGGGTTTCCCCCTCCCCATTTACTAACAAATTAACTTTGATCTGAGCAGAAAATCAGTGTTAACATCAATTGTACTGTGAGTTCAAGCAGTGAGCATCATGGTAGATGCGAGACAAACACTAATATAATATTGTTCAAATGAAGCAATTATTGTACTCATTGGCTCAAAAGGGCACAAGTGAAGCGTCTGATGTGTGATGTTAACATGCTGCTTCACACTGACCCAACAAATGCCAACAGGGTTAATACACTATTCCAGCAAATCAAATGTAGGGTACAACAGGGCTAGAGGCACACCTTAAGAAAAAATTGCTTTTCACAACTCCCATAGTGTACGATTGCAGAAAAAAATATGTTTGTATGAACATTGATGTTCAAAAATAAATTATAAAAGTGGTTCATTTTGTTTAAAAATCTTATACATGCATGAGATGGCAAGGTGGGTCTCACACACGGGGTATTAAATGTTTTTTAATAATGTCTAAGTTAATACTTGTTCAAAACAATCACCTTAGTTTGGCAAAGTTTGTACTATTTTTTTGCATAAAGGAATTCATTTTTGTTCACTAAATATATTTATATTTGTCATTAAAAAAGAAAAAAATATTTTAAAAAGTAAAACAAAGCACTGAATGAGATCCCATAATAATTTGATATAGATTTAGTGTTAACAATAAATTATATTTTATTATTTAATATGATTAATATATTATTTTTAAATATTATGGTTTCATTATAAATATGGTGATTATCTCTAATGTGTACACTCAACTTTAAATATGATATTTACCATGCGAATCTAACCATGTCATGTCAGCAAATGGAAAAGCAGCCAGCTATTTATTATCATGTTAATTATTGTGCCTTTTGCCCCAACAGCAGGGGTGCCTTTTAGCCCAAATACCATACATATTCTTCCGTTATTGAAAAACTGTTGCTTTAATTACCTTGAACAAAACTGAAAATCATTAGGAAGATCTTTGTCTCAAAATATAATCAATAATTTTAGTGATTGCGGCAAGTTTTTGTGCCATCTAGTGGTTTAGTGGAAAATAAATGCAGAGGCTAAATCACTAAAAGATTTACCTATCCCAAACTTGTGAACAGTAGTGTATATATAGATTTTGGTTTTAGATTTTACCATGGTAAACCAACAAAAGTATGATTTCTTATAAAAATATCATGGATTCTTTGACATTCTTTAAAACATCTTGGCATACAATAAAATTATATCCAATCATCATAAACTGTACTACCACTGTATACTTCAAATGTATATGTTTTGCACCATCACTTCACTATTGATTAAAATGTTTATATTTATAATCAAATCATTCAATGCTAACTTAAAGTTTGGCCAAATCAAAGTATTTGGATGCCTGTTAACAAATTTGACATCAGATGCCCACAAATATTGTCTAGGTAGATAGCTAATGACTTCATGGCATCAGAAGCTCAGTGTGAACTGCTCTTGGCCATAAGTTAAATATAGTTTGGCTCTGTTGGCTGTGAACAACAGCATCAGTTTAAATAAGATCCAGCTCCACTGACTCTTCCAC